>JBAJHX010000041.1:12689032-12702950 GCA_037176925.1 Amniataba percoides
TTTTATGTCACCACAGAACACACAAACTAAGACTGTCTTCATTACTGGTCACACTGTTCTAAACAAGTGAACTTGTGAACAGCTCTCTTACCAAAGGCGTGCAGGAGAAGTGATCTACATTGAGAGGGTCCACTTCTAACTCCAGATCAATACTATCAGCATGCTTGGTGCTGGACGGAAGAGAGAAAACAATTAGCATCCCACTGCTATTTAGTGTGGTGCACACCAATTACAAACCAAAGTGCCATTATACGGTATTTTCTACTCACCGCCACTTGATGAGTGTCTGGATGAGGGTGGCATAGCCTTGGCCGGCAGCCAGATGAAGGAGTGTCATGCCTCTGAAGGTCTTGGAGTGGATTAAATGTTTGGACTTGGCCCAGCACGCTCTGCTCATCATCTTCTCACAGACCACCACGACACGGCTCTCGAAGGAGCTGCTTGCCTGCATCTGGCCAGATACACACTCACATACGCAAAAGAAGAAATCATTATTATATGCATATATCCCATTATGCCAACAACAACAAAAAAGACTCTGTTACATCTGGTTCTACACGGTACTTCTACGTCAATCAGTCATGACAGAACACAATGAGCTTGCTGCTTACTGTCACACATACCATGACTGTCCTCATGCACTGCATGCATGATGTGTGTAATTTTTTTTTTTTTTTTTTTACCTGTGACTGGCTGTTGTTGCCTCCCCCTCCACCTCCTCCGCCTCCCCCACCTCCTCCCCCTCCTCCTCCTCCCCCTGTTCCTCCTCCAGCTCCGCCACTCCCTGCACTGCTCGACTGCTGGTGGCTGGCCATCTCCGCCATCCTCCTCTCCATCTGCTCCAAGCGCTCCAGGATAGACATTCTGAACTGGTTATCTAGGCAAACAGTGGGACACAGAAGAACACGTCAGCATACAAGTAGCATCCAGTGTGCAAAAATAAATAAATATATAAATGAATAAATAAATAAATAAAAATAGCTGTCTTTGCTTTCACCAGCACAAAGAACTCTGTGTCCTGACAAGACAAATGATCACACAGTATGCACCACGAGCTGCACCAAATATGTTTCTCTGAGCAGCATTAAGATTGTCGCAGTGACTTGGGGCTTAACATCATGAGGCACACAATCAACCATTTAAGAGCAAATGCACAAGCTTGTTTCTGAGGTACTGCAAAGCTGCTGGCAAGTTAATATCCCACTTGCAGCTGTAACCTATAAAACCCTTGTAATCATTATTAATCTCCCTTGAATGTGAATGAAAACAATAGCATCAATCATTAACTTCATCAAAGCAATTGGCTTTACTAAAATAACCTTTAAAGCCCATCAATCATCCCCTAATGACTGCCATCACTAAATCCCTGCCTCAATCTCTTCAGCACCACTCGAACACAACCCTGGCAGACTAATACAGGTTGAGTGATTGGCCAATGAGAGGGGGCATGTTAAATGTGTCCACCTTTTCACAAAGGGGCCTCAGACATGCTCAGGAGAAAGCATTCAGCTGAAGCCCCTCTCCAGCTGATTAAGTACACCCTGTTATAGCCAAGGAGTCCAGGTCCACACCCGTTCCATGAACCTGTATGTTGGGAGGACCAAGACGCTGACAGTGCAGAATCAATCATAACTTGCACCTATCTAGAGTCCTTGAAAGCCCAGCCATCCTATACATCAAGATGGATGGAGGTATACATAGACTTCAGAGTGTTTACATGCTGCTTAGGAGGCACCTAATGCTGCATGCCCTGTTGGTGTAGTTTCACAGGTTGTCTCAGCTCAGGTTTTCAGCCTTTCAACAAGAAAAGCCATTTCTCTGTTGGACATATAGAACGCGTTGCATAATTCAAGATGTAAGTGAGGAGAGGACAGAGCAAGTGACCTCTAAACACTTGTAAATGTATTTTAATTAGTGTAACTGGAAAATGAAGCAAAGTGTTTCCGGGGCAAATTTTGATCACTACACAAAATGCATTTGATTAACTAATATTAAAACAACAACACTGAAGTTTAAACCTGTTGCAATAAGTATATGTAACATTATAAGATATAAGACTCACTGATATTTAGGACCCCCCCCCAAACACACACACACGCGCACACAAACTAACACTACCATGCACACAAACAAACACTCGTGAGTCTGAGCTTGCACTTGCACACACACACACACACACACACACACACACACACACAATGTATGCTGTGTACAGACAGTGGGATGGGCACAGAGAGCCCACTGCAGCAGGGAGTATAGAAGACTGCATTAGCATTCCCCATTTAGCCACTATGAGGCCGTTTCTGTGGCAACCTGCTGCCGAGCGGTAACTAGGCGACAGGAACATGGCTGTGTGTGTATGGTCTGCCTGCATGCTATTGGCTTATTGATGAAGGGGAGGAGAAGGACCCAGTACTCCAGTGGAAAAAATGGAGAGAGAGAAAGGCAAACAATGAAAAAATAGAGTCTATAAATCTTCTTCACTGTGCTTTTGTGTACTTGGCCTACTCTCTTTTTTGTGTTGACGCCGTAGGTAGGGACCTAATGACTCTAAGTGGGGAGCCTTCACAGCACGACCTAGTGACATTTGCGCTTTACGCTATCTTGGCAGTCACAGCTCAGGGCTCCGTGGAGAGGTAATGTCACAGTCAGACCTCCTATAAGCCACTGTAAAAGAGGTCAAGTAACTGCTATCATTGGGCAGAAAAACATAATGTCATGACTGGCTGGTAAATTACTGCTCTCAGTGACAACATGCTGCACTGTGAATAATGTACTTGCAGGACAACACTGAGGTCTATGCCTTCAATCCCTGTGTGCGCTGTAGACTGCCTACAGTATGTGGGCCTGCTGTCAGATCAGCAGATCACCCTCTTAACAAGCAAGGGGGACGCTCGGAGCGTCTGCAGTGCTTCTCCCTGTGTGGGAGCCATCCTCGCCCATCAATATGGTGACTTGTGGAAACAGGTGAGATGCTTAAGTCAGTAAGGTTGAGACAGGTCACAGAACAACAACCCGCCCTGGTACAAGGCTACGCTCTCCCTCTCCCTCTGGCTGACATGGGGGGAGAGATGTAGACAGAGAGATCGAGTGAGGGAGAGAGAGAGAGAGGAGAGAGAGAGAGAGTAAGAGAGAGAGAGAGAGAGAGAGAGAGAGAGAGAGAGAGAGTGGGGATAGTTAGCGGTAGGCTGACATGTCTTTGTTCAGACCCAGTGCTGCAGTGTGCTGCAGTGCAGATGATGTCATCTCCACCTGCTGCCTGCTGCTCCAAATGCGATGCACGTCCACTGCAGAGGGAGGATGGGGGTAGAGATGAGTGGGAGGAGAGAGGGAGGAGACATGGAAGGTGAGCAGCCAAACACAACTGCAACAACACGGTGACGTCGTTAACGCCCTCCCACTCTCTGGTTTACTCCCTTGTGACGGTGTGTGGCAGCAGACGTGGTCACTCTCACACATTTAGGGCAGACTGTGAGTTGCTATTTTAAAAAAGCAGTTTGGTGCACAAAATGAGGCAGACCACCTTTAACCCACCACTCATCATGTTGAACACTTGGGTGAGAGTTGATTAGTCAACCGAGGTGTGAACTGACAGCTGACATGACACCAATACAGCGTCCGAAGCCAAGAAAAGTTTCTGTTAATGAGTCAGGTTCCCTCGCTTTTATTGTACATCTCTCCCTTGCTCTAAGTGATGTGTTCCCCTGCAAGACTCAGACCTTTTGCTATCTTACCAAATTGGATATGAAAAACACAAAAGAGAGATCTCTTGACATTCCTGAACGCTCCATCAATTCTCTCACACTTGTATCTACCTGAACTCATCTCTGCTGTGGATTACACTGTGGAGTGTTAAATGTTAAGTCAGTTATTTTGATGAGAACAGCTAACAGAGTCACAAGTGAAGGTTTTGTTTCTGTACAGTCTGTTACATAACAATCAGAGTGTGCTTTTTGAAATTACAGTGCATATTTTTAAACGATAACCCAAACTTGTCTATTCTCAGAAGTGAGAGGAGAACCCTTAACCTCTGGGACAAAAGAGAGGATTGGGAAATGCCACACTCCTTAACCTCTGGGACAAAAGAGAGGATTGGGAAATGCCACACTCCTTTTTAGAAAGTCAGTGACAGTTTCCTTGGCTAAAAAGGGAATGCTACAGATCAAGAATGTCAAAGAACACCCACATAATCTGCAATGAGAGGTCTTGAACTTTTATGACCGATAACCCAAATGAGTAATTTTGTCGCTTGCCTTGGGACTGACACTCACTTAGAATAAATTACTGGTGTTGTCATCATGGGATCCCCCATACACTAGCCCGTGACCTGGTCCTGTCATAGAAATTAAGAAGCCGGGCTCCATAGGAAAAGTTGCACGTCTAGTGGCAGAAGCAGACTGTAATATGATAAATCTAGTGGAGCGTTAGCATGTGGAGACTGTCGCGTGTCACTGTGGCTCCGCTGTTGTGCCTTATTAGCGTCTCTCAGAGGACACTCATGTCCTCTGAGAGACCTGTAAGATGTGCTTTGGGTTTTTAAGACGTGCAGCGCCACAGCCCTCCCCCATGTGGTTTGCCTCACCTCTGGAACATGCCAGCAGCTACTCATGAGACAGGTTGATATACAGATGGATAAGGGAAGTAAGGACAGGGCTATTCATTGACACTCAGTGGAGCACAGTGGGAGTGAGAACAGGCTGAAGGGAGGAAGAAGACAGCAGATTACAGGTAAAGAAAGGACAAGGGTGAGGTAAGATTAAAAGACTGGCGCAGGGTTATTCATATAGTGAATTTCTGATAAAAAGTAGGAGGACATCTTTAATCCTCACTTCTCAACCTTCTGGTTGTGTTCATGCCAATCAAGTATAGTGCTGGACCTCATTATCTCTTTGCAGCCAGTCAACTTCTCACATGTAACCCAGCAGAGAAACCGGAGGGCAGCCTCCCTCTGGGTCTGTGTGAGCTGACTGACAGGGGCTGGTATTTGTGACCGTGCAGGGGAAGGGGCCAGGCCATCTGGCAGCAGCCCTCGCAGCTGGAACACATGGCTGTCTAATGATCAAAGGCCGACTTTTCTTTGACATAGCGTAATGACTGCTTGTGGTTTTCTTCTGTCTTTTTTCCCTCTTCCCCTTTCTTCTTGCTAGAGTGATAACAGAAGATTTAAAGTCTTAAAGGATAATATTCTACATGACAGCAATATCATTCTTTCGTACAGTCTGTTCTTATGGCATCAGATGTATTTGACAATGCCCCTTTTCCATCCATCTGCTTCAATCAATTCATGACATGGCTACCACACACAAATAGATAAATTCACTCACATTGCTGTTATATATGCCGTTATACAAACCCATCTGACAATAAAAGGTCCAAATAAAATGACCAGTCACACAGATTTCGGTAAAGCATGTTTGCTGTTTACTCTCTGTCAGGTCATGGACTATGCTGATCTGTCCATCAATAGAAAATAATTTTGTTAGTGGTCATATATCATTATAGCTTTACTGGTCTTGCATACCATGACTTCCAACCTGCACACAACAGCAAAAACCCCTCAAAAGACAATCAGCTTTGATGTCAACATGTTGATTTTAAGACTTGAAAACACAGCCAGTCGCCCGCATCACTGAAATTCTAGTCTTGCCGCTTATCAACAAATCACAACAGCAACACGTGGAATATGCAATATTAAGAGGCATTATGTACCGCCAGACAACTGTCTCACCATAGTTTCCAGAAAGAATTTATTCTCAACCATACACAGTGGTTTAATAACCGCAAACAAAGGTCACAATGCTTGAATGATACTTTTGTGTTCTACCACAAAGGTGAAGAAGCTCTTAACCTTCTGGCATTTGTCCAACTATATAGGTCAATATGAGTACACTCTGAATGCTGAACAGATACATTGTGTCACACTGAAGGTAAAATGCCAAGAGTGCACACCATGGGGATTTACTGTCATCTGCTATCACACTAATAGAGTGAGCCAGTATTGGCTTTTTGTCTTGGGCAGTAAGGTAGTTTGATTTTTTGAAGATGCTCAATTGACACAGTCAGACGTGCATATCATTAGCTTCCTATTTGCATAAACAACTATATACTGACTGACACATCAGCTGCAGACAGGAGTGCAAATGAGAGATGAATTTCAAAGATGAATCAATCTGATATAAAACACAGTGGCCCAAGGGACAGGACGTCTCCAAAGCTTTCCATTAATAGTAAGACAACACAGTTAAGACAAAACACATTCACAGGATTCTCAGCCAGTTCTCTCCTTTTCACTAAATCTACTTCTGCTTATTCCATTTTTCAGTCTTTTGTCAAATGCTGGAATCCTATCTATGGCATATTGTAGTGTTGCAGCAGTTACTATTTACAAGTGTGGATAGAGCTGAGATAAAGACCTGAGACTTACAGTCATTTAATCTTGAATGTGATGTAATGCATGCCTGTTTGAGACTATTTTTACTACACCCTCTACTTCAATTTGATCTTGTGACAACACAGAGGGACACACCTGCACAGCATGAACAGGGGCTGAACCTGAATTTGATGAGTACATTAGTAGACTGGCAAAGAAAGGCAAAACAATATTTATAGCATAACACACAAGAAATGCTTTCTCTCGATAATAATTATCAGTACATTGTTTAATAGTTTTCTGTATTGAGAATACCGAAAAATACATTAACCCTTTCTCTTTTTTAAAGCAGATTGGAGAACAGATGTGGTTTAATGCCTATCTGAACTCTGAGCACAGAGACTTTGACTGATGCAAACAAAATGTAAAAAACCCACAAAGACACAAACTTTAGCCTTAAAACTGACCAAAGGCTTCACTTGACTGCCTCTTTGAAAATAACACCACTAACTACACATCATACTGTAAGCTTACAATATTCACTGCATGGTTATCATATTGACTTGCATTAGACAGATAGGTAGAAACAACAATGAGCTCATTCCTAATTATTTGGAAAACTTGAACTGAGGCACAGCAGAGAGACGACATGCTCCCTCCAAATGACTGCTCCCCTTTAAATGCACCTATCTCTTTAAAACCTCCTGTCTGGGGTGATCCATCACCTTTAGGTGTGAGCATTCCCACGTCACTGCTGCTGTTACTAGTAGTACTACTATTGCTATTGCTCTTGTTATTACTACTACTGGTCCAGCTACAACAGCCACGTTAAAATATCTAGGTACATAACAGTAGACTACATGTGCTATCATAACACAACTGCTTGCATTACTCACAGCATTAATACAGTAATGCAGACAGACAGAGAGACGATGAATAGATAGAAGGGTAATCTCTCTTCAAAGCCTGCATATGTCCATGTCCCGCACAAGATACACAGTGCATATTGTTGACATGATGGTCAGATATACACATACATTCATGCCCATCTACCAATCTGAACGTGCTTGCATTCACATCCCACCAACACAGAGGCTCTACACACGTACTCAGTGCTGACTGGGTTATTTCATTTAGAGCTGTTACGGCAAAAGGGAGCAAAACTCCTGCTAAAGTGATATTATCAATATTAATATTACTACTCTTGCTTCTGCAACAACCACACATGCACTAGTTAGTGCAACTACCCTGTTAACATTTGTACCACTAATACAACTAATAAATGGGTCTGTGCGGTTAAACCAGCATACAGGCTGTATACCACTCTGTAAAGCACTTTGCATTAAAGTGACTGGAAAATAAGCTTTACTTGGTCTTACTACAATGACTGCACATGCATTAGACTTCTGCCAAACACACAAACGCACAGCGGTGATTCATCAGACTTTCAGTTCCAACATATCCAACAAACTTTTGCAACTTCGGTCTGCTGTGTTGTACCTTTCACAGTTATCTGAAGGAGCTAAAATGCGGGCGGTGACATCTCGGTCCTTGATCGTAGGGGAAAGTCGCAACTTCACAGGCGAGCAACAGGTAGTTAAAACGTATATGTGCAGTCCTCTCACTTTGAAACACGTCTGCAACGCGCTCAGCCGGAGTGAAGTTGGAGGACTAAACGGGGTTAAAGCGAAGTCGCTGTTCACAGATCAGCGGTGCTGAAACGCTCCTCGGCGGCGCTCAGGATGGACTACCGCTTACACACACACACATATACACACACACGGCGTGTAGTTTTCCTATTTCGCCCCGTTTTAACAGTTCAGCCGGTCCACGCTGTCGACGAGGCCATCACCAGACTGCGATACGATCCATGAAACAACAGCAGATCTCACCGAGGATTCGCCGATAACGCCGAGCAGCAGCGACAAAAGCTCCGATGCGCCGCAGCGACGAGCACACTTTGGACAACACGTGAAACAGCACTTGCAGCTGGAGATCTGAGGACAGCAGCCCGAGACACAGCGAGCACCATCGGAAAACAAAGAGACAAAAAAAAAACCTTAAAAAAACAGTCAGGAAAGAGCCACGAGGTTCCGTGAAACGTGAAAGAAAGATAGAAGTGCAAAGACTTGGGATAAAAAAAAAAAAAACACACACACACACACACACAGGCGCGCCGGAGCTGGAAGTGAACTCCCTTTATCCTGCTCAAAATGCAAAAGCGAGGCAAAAAAAGGGGGAAAGAAACAAATATTGTTTGTGCCTCTGAAGGCGTCTTGACGAGTCTCTCATATGCCCAAGCACTAGTCGTGAGTCAGGAGTTGGCTACTATGAACGTCAACTCTCCTGCGCTCTGCAATATGAGGCAGAGTCACATGAAACACTTGAAGACAGCATGTGTGCCAAAACAGACACAATCTGGAGGAACAAAAAAAAGAAAGGAGAAAAAAACTCCACTACAGACACAGTAACTCAGCATGCGGGAAGAAACGTGGGACTTCTTGTGGCACACACGAGGAAGGCGCAGGATAAATGTGTGTATATATAAACAGCCCAAACACAACACAGCACAGACACAGCACAGCACTACAGCCATGGGTTGAACTGAACACTTCTAACCTTCTATTTTATTTTCCATTGGCAGAGTCCACCTCAAAGGTTAAAAAAAAAAAACTCTTTTGTCTTTTAGGAAAAAGCAGGTGTCATTCACTGGCATCCTGACTCAAAGTAGTCCAAACAAAGCTGAGCATTTCACTCAAAATGCATGTTTTGTCTCTCTCTCTCCACCCCTCCATCCCCAGGTCCTTTACTACTAACTAACACACACATACACACAATATGCATGGTGGAGAAACAATTAAAAATATATGTACAGATCCTTGGTGTGGACTCTGAATCTCAACAGAGCACTCGTCAACAATAGAACAAAGTGAAGGCAAGAGAGCGACGTGAGGAGGGAGAGAGAGAGAGGAAGACTCACTTCTCCTCTTCCTCTAATAGCCCCCTCCTCCTCCTCTTCCTCCTCCTCACTTGTTTCACCCTCGCACACACACATACACACTCCTCCTTGTGTTTCTAGTAGTCGCCTCTCTCCCAGCCTGCAGTAAAACGACAAAACACCGCTGCTAGGAGACGTTGTGCGCACGTGCCGCCGGTAAACAGACGCCCTAATTCCCATCAGCCCCCTCCTCCTCCTCGTGCCGCGGTCCTAATAACAAACAAAAAAATCTCGCTCTCAACCTCAGTGCTGTTATCATTGGTTATTTCGTCTGTTATAGTGATGAGTCTACTGTTGCTCAAATCGACTCTGCTCGCCCCGCACCGGAGAAAAGTGTAAAAAAAAAAAAGAGAGAGAGAGAGATGGATTCGCCGTCTCTCAGCCGAGCCGCCGTCTGAAAACTACATCTTGCCCTGTTTGCGGTAGTTTTAGCGTGTTTACCCCAACACTCCCACTCCTCCGCTCCCGCATTGTGTGTCTGTCCGTGTTGTGTTGTCACGCCGGCGGAGTTGTTGTTGTTGTTGTTGGGGCTCAAGAGTCACTACTGTCAATGCGCTGCCTTCAAGCAGACAGCTATGCGGGGCTGTAACCGGGCTGGACCCCCCCCCCAAAAAAAAAAAAAAAAAAAAAACCGGCTCGGCTTTGTTGGGGATCTGAGCTCTGGGAATGACTTTTTCCCTTTTTTTTTTTTTTTTGGAGGGGGGGCGGACGACGTGCGCTCTGCGGCTCCGGCAGCTTTTCTGTCCTGCCCATGGCTCCGTATACCTGCAGTGCTGCAGAGAAAAAAAAAAAGCGCCCCTTCCCCCACTCTGCATTATGACAAATCAAGGCAGGCAGCTGTGCCATTAGCACATCACAGCACAGAGACTCTTCCGCGGGAGAACCAAACTCAACAGAGCTGCACGGCAACTCAGACATGGAAAAAAAAAAGAAAATACTGCACGTATGGCACGTAATGTCAGCAGCCTGTGGTTAATCAGGTGACTGGCCGTGGGGGGGTTAAGCAGTCTGCACAGTCATGTTAGGTAACAGAGAAACACGAGTGTTTTGAACTGCTGTCCTCCTGTTGGGCTCCGAGGCTGTGGACATTATCGATGTGGCGTGCCCAAGTGATTACATCCTGCCCCACTTCTCAAATAAGTTATGTGGTCTAGATATGAAGGTGGAAACTGAATGTCTCTGTGATCATTAGGGGTAAACGGTGGCACACAGATCCAAGCGTTTGCTTTACTGACAGTCGTGTGTGTTGACCCACATGGAGTTTAAAGTCACTTCAGGGTCGCTGTCCGCGGTGCGGCGGTCCTGAAGCTGCCTGACACACACACACGTGTCTGCCGTGAGCATCTCTTGATAGATCTGTGAGTGACAATCGATCATGTCTGTGTGATTGGCAATCTCAGCAGAGACGATCCTGGCTAACCCTCTCCCCTCTCCTTCGCTCTCTCTTTATGTCACACGCAGGTACAAATCCACCTGCTTCCATCATGTGTGTCAGGTACGGGGCACAGAGCACACAAACGTTTACTGTACATGTCGCACTCTGTTAGCACATCTCAGATCTGTGTGATTTTCAGTTTATTCTGTGCTGTTTAGACAACACTGCAAATGCACTTTCTGTGGGGACAAAGGATTTATCAGAGGCTGGGTAGAGCCGGACGCCACTGAGATCATTTAAAGCTGAAATCCTGCCAAACTCTACAAGTGAAAATCCCAATGTAATCAGTGATATTTGTGGATCGCTGCACGTGACTGTCATCATTAAACAGGGGACTGCATACTGCCACGAAACAAAATAGTGAGAGGTGGCAGGCAAGGGGTTAATATAAGTAAGGTAATAGGGTGGGCTGTGTTTTCCCTGAGACAGTCAGCTCCTCCTTAACTGGTTCTGTGAATGGGCCAGTGAGGCAGTAGGGTATGAATGGCGGAGGGATCCACCGGTACTGCCGTGCATGGGAGCCGCCAGCTCTCGATTACTCACTCCCACTCCCTCAAGGGCCGTCTGCAATGCAGCTGTCCTGTGAGCCTGTGCTTCGCCGTGCCCTACTTTATCCTGTCAGTGCTCAAGCACTGCAGCAATGCTTCCCCAGCAGCATTCACCCACACGCACACGCAGACACACACAGATATATACAAACAGGCAATGACTTACATAATGATTACATTCTGGCGGTCATGCCTTCTGTAGGCCTTTGGACTCACATACTTCATTTGAATTTAGACAGAATGGAGATTTGCCAACCCTGCAGCATTTATTGTTGCATGGTGAAGACCTCTACGAGACTGATTTACAAAAGCTTTTCTACTGTAAGGGGATCACACAAAACAATCTGAACATCATTTGCAGATACTCGTAAAAACCAATGGCCACATTTGTCATCGCATTTGCACTGCTGTATATAAAACGGCTTCCCCATTGGCTGGGAAACACAGTCAAGATGAGACAATGAACTTAACTGACTTCAAGATAAAGCTTAAAATGTGACACATGCTATTTAATTTGCACATCTCAAGACAACAGAATGCAAAGTGAGGAAATAAATCTAAAACAACAAAGTGATCTCTCATATCAATTCCTCTGGCATGATATTCACATGGGACTGGGTGACATGCATAAAATCAATATTGCAACTGCTACTTAAATACTTTAAATATGTTTTTACTATATAAGTGGGTAATAAAATGTAATGTATCCCAATTTATCCCATGGCAGTTTCCAAAGTATTTCACAATATCCTGGAGTTTGGCTCCAGGGAAAGCTAATACATGTGAATGTGTAACGTGGGACAAATTAGTTTAAAGCAAACCCAGAGTGGGGATTTGTGATGCATGACGGTCCAGCAGATCATTAATCAACATTAACAGAATTAATAAGGCCACAGGAGAGTTGGGGTGCCAGATAGAAGGATTAGGAGTTTCATAAAGAAGTAATAAGTAATAATGAGTCAGAGAAAGGGAGCAAAGGTAAACTGTAGACAGACGTACCATCCAGCGAGAGCCAGTCGTGCTGAGATGATGGCAGTGAAGGAAGAGCGCGGGCCTTGTACTCAAACACCACTGAGTTGGAGATGATCTGGTTACTGACAGCCACCTGTAGCGTCACCAGTCCTGTGTCATGAGCTGGAGAGGGGGAGGATAATGATCATTCAGTACATTGAAAGTACAATCAAGTAAACAGATTTGTCTATGTACAAATGATGTCAGTGTGAACAGAGCATATAATGTAAGAATTAAATTATAAAAATACATAGAATTAGTATTATAGTATTATAAATATCAATCTTACTACAGCAACTCATGTGATGCCACACCATGCTTAACTTAACTACATTTTTAATCTATTTATGTAAATATATTTTTGACTATCTAATATATAAACTGACTTGGATCTTCTGTATCTTAACATCTGAATGTTGAAATATACACAAAAAAATCTCACTGGCCCAATCACCTGTATATATTTAATCTGCAGGCTATTACAAACAAATGAAAGCCAACGATATCTGTGATTGGTAAAGTAAACAAAAAACAAAACATGCCATAACCTTCTGGCCCTTTAAACAACCCAAACACACTGTTAGAGGAATGAGAATAAAGAATTCCATTGCAGACGATTGCTTCACTGTAACCATTGTGCATAGGACAATGTCAAACTTGAAACTTGAAACTCCGTCTTACCTGGGCAGTAGCAGCGCAGCACCCCTGGTTGGATGAGAGAGGCTGGGACAGAGATCTGGTCAAACAGGCAGCTGTAGTTTGAACTGGCCTCTTGCCAGGGCCCAGTGATCAGCACCTTAACTCCACCCTGAAAAACAGGACTAATGGGTAAAACAGACAAACAACATACCTGCCAAGTTAGGTGGCAGGGTCCTGATTACATTATTAGTTGTACCCTGCCATCTAGAGTGCAAAGATGAGAACGACACCAAGGGAAAGAGAGTAACTCTCTTATACTGATCTCTGCTGCCACCATGTGGATGATTAAATAATTTCCACGCACCAGGTTTTCTAAAATGCTCGACCAACACTAACATCAAATTATTATGCTGCCCTCCAGAGGTTGAAAGAGGGTACTACTACTGAAAACATAATTGTAATATCAACACTGCACATTATATAAACAAGGGGGAACATTAAAATGACTGCATGTTTTTGGTAAAAACGTTTCAGTAAAATAGTTTTAGAGCACAAACTTCATTCAGAGTACTGTAGCAAATTTTGTCTGCATCTGTAAGGCAACAATATTTCTGGCAATATCACCTTGATAGAAAGCTCCTATCACCACATAACCGTAAAAGCTTTTTGATTCTTAACCATATCCATCTTCCCGTACTGTTGAACTCTCAACTGCTTTCAAGATATTATTGTTGCGGTAAATATGTATGGATCAAGCTGACCATAACTGCAGTTGTTTGTTAGCATTACAAACCCACCCCTCTTCCTGCAGACAGAGCAGTGTTTGATACTCAAACAATAACCAAGATACTAATGATTAATCCTTTTTTGCAGGGATTTCCCTTTCCCTCTGCATTAGTGGTGCATCGAAATATATA
>JBAJHX010000041.1:12703041-12734667 GCA_037176925.1 Amniataba percoides
TATATATATTTACTTCTGTTCTAATATACAAGATACATTTTAGTTTGCCATCTGCTTTGTCATGTTTTTCCTGTCTAATAAATAACTAAACAACATTTTTGTTGTATAAAGAGTTCAGCTTCCTGATTGGAATAATTAAAATGTTTCACAAATGTTTGAATTTTATGCATGGATCACCCTGAAATGTGCCTCATCAGTTTTTAGTGAAGCATTTTGGAAAAAAAAAAAAAGAACAAGCAGATCAGTTTAATTCTAATTTCCATCAGTCGTTACTTCAAGAAGACACTGATCACACTCAAACCAACTTATTCTGGCTGTCACAGATAAAGTGACATAGTCGAAACCACTTTGCTGGAAAATAAAATGGCACTGAACTGTCCTTAAAAGACAAAATAGCTTGACAACCTAATAAATATTTATAAGGATAGTTTGGTCATTAATTCACCTCTGTTTGTTTGTTTTATCTTGACTTTCTTGTTTTACTTAGCCTATTTAAAACTGCTATAGTTTGAGATGACTCTTATAGTGCGCCAGCAGGAACATGAAATGTTATAACAGAATGATGACCAAAAGACAAAAACACTGGTTGTGAAAAAATAAAGAGCTCTGTCACTCACCTCGGGATAGGACCACTCAGGGGAGTAATCCGTGACCATGAAGAGCCGGCCTGTGGCCTGAAGCATCCCCAGAGCCCCCTGGGCTACAGCCGCAGAAACCACCTCTGCTACATTCATGTATGACAATGAGCCTGCCTCTCCTGTGTTTCCCCCTGCTCCAGCCCCTCCACTCAGAGACTGGGGGCTGCAGCAGGGTTGAAGGCAGAGCTCTGAAGGGTTGTAGCCAGAGCCCCTGGTACCTCCATCTTCCTGGCCTTGCTGGGGGGCCCCACCAGGAGTGTTCTGACTATCGGAGTTGTGGGATGTGACTAGCTGGTGAGCATATAGGGCCCCTCCTGCTGCCATGGTGGTTCCACTGCCATCCACTGAGATGAAGTCGTTAATGAGGTCAGAGAACTGGTTACCAAAGGAGATGTCAAAGTGATCCAGACTGATCTCCATGCCTGTCCCTCCTGCTCCTCCATTACTGGCTGCCCCACCTAGACCTTGGTGGGCTCCGACGGCGTTGTAGAGTCCCTGGACCATGCTTGTGCCTTGGAGGAGAGGCTGAAGCTGCTGTTGCTGCTGGGTGCGGTTGCTGCCATCGGTGTTGCCGTTTCCATTATGAATTGCTACTCCTTCTCCTGCACTTCCAGCCCCACCTCCTCCACCATCCGAGGCCGGTTGCAGATAGTGCTCTGCACCCCCTCCCTCTCCGTTTCCTGCCCCACAGGCCTGAATGTGGTCTCCTGCTTTGAGTAAATTCTCAGCTCCATTCTCAGTGGCTCCTGCCTGAGCTGAACTCACACTGCCTTGTTGCTCGAGACCCACCACCTCCTCATGCTCTGCACCCAGCCCAGGAAAGGTCCCCTGGTACTGTAACAGCTGGAGTGAACCAGCCTGGCCCGGAGCCTCTGTGGGTGAACCTCCATTACAGTTGGCCCTGTGCTGGGTCTGATGGGCCTGGTGGTGGTGGTGGAGGTGACCATTGCTGCCAGGTGAGTCTGTCTTCACCACCTGCAGGCCCATGTAAGCTCCAGAGTCATGGGAGTTGTGCTCCATCAAATGTGTTTTCTGGCCCAAGCTGGCCCTCCCTTGCTGAGCCTGGCTGGTCTGAGAGGCATCCTGGAGAAAGAAGCTGGGTGAACGATTCTGGTGTTGCATGTGAGGACTGGACATGGCCTGAGCGTAGCTCACTGTGGTGGCACTGGAAGTGTAGTCCTGCTTGGCATCAATAGCGCTGAAATCCATTTGCTCCAGGGTGGTGCTTGGACTCAGGCCCCCACCAGAAGGAAGCAGGGAGCCTGCCGGGGTCAGAGTAAGGCTGCCCTGGCCTGAACCAGCACCAGATGACACAGACACCCCGCTGCCACAGTTTACTACTGCCCCCACCTGGTAGCCACTCTCCTTGGCCAGCTGCTGCTCAAAGGATGTGTCTTCTGTCTTGATGTTCTTTACTAGAGCTGAGCTGAAGGTATAGCCATTGTCTGTCATGGTGGGGGAGCGCTGCAGACTGCCGTTGGTGCTATTGCTGCCAGCAGAGGAACATGAGGTTGAGGAAGAGTTGCCCTCTGTCTTCAGCGCACTGCCTCCATAGGTCTGGCCCTGCTTAGGGTTGTTCAGGAAGCAGTCGGGGTCAAAGTTCATGTTGGTCTCTGGCATCTTGATGGTTCCAGAGTCCAGACTGCTTGAGAGCACCAGTTCCTCAGACACCCCAGCTGTAGACAGCATGGACAAGCTGTCTCCTGCTGCAGTGGTTCCAGGTTCCCCTACTCCTCCACTGGGGAAGGCAAATTTGTGACGGTCAGAGGTCACAGACAGCACCAAGCCCTGTGAGGTGCCATCTGCACCCATCATGTGACTGTTGGGACCCCCAGTGGGAGACATGCTGTAGACAGGGTCTCCAGTGACCTCAGACATAAAGACACTCTGGGACAGGCCAGACATGACAGAAGCCACGTGGCTCATCCCTGTCACCACGGGGCTATCGGCCATGTCTGGATCACTGTTGAGGCCACTGCTGATGGACACAGGGGAGTTCTGTGTGGTGTCAGGGACCTCAACCTGGTTGGTGGATGACACCTCTGTGCTGTTCTGGTGCAGCAGGACAGGCTTGTGGACTTTGCCATTGCGTTTCTCTCTGGCACTGCCCCCTCCTCCTCCTCCCCCGGAGCTTTTGCCTCCACCATGGGCGCTATGCTCGGTCTTCCCCTCTGACACATCATTGTTTTGCACCTCAGAGTGAGCACTGCTGTAGCCCCCTGAGCGGGGATCCACCTTGGGGGAGATAATGCGGTGTTTGGCGCTGTTGCATTTGTGGTGCACACTGCTCCCTGCACCTATATGAAGACAAACAGAGCAGAAGAATTTGTCAGTTTGAATAGATGAAGGGGGCAAAGGAAAAGAAAAGACAGACAAATGCTATTACTAATCCGGAAACACTGCTGTTTAAGGAGCAAGGACAAAGATGGATGACCTGTTTGTTGTTGGTATTCACAGTCAGTGAGAGTCGATTTTCTCCTCGAGATGATAAAACTAGCCTTTCTTTTTACTATACAGCGTGTGAAGCATATTGGATGTTTTGCATGGATTGTTACTTCAAGACATCAGAAATAAAAATGCAACTGGGGATTATCCAGAGTAATTTGTTTTAGAAATTAGTAAACCATAGCTCCACATTATTTTCCTGACAGCCTATGGTGAAATTACACAGGTGAAAATGTTTGACTGATTAGCATAACATCCGAGAACAGCTGGGCTATTTCAGATATGGCCCTGACACAGTTATCAGTAAACAAGTATAATAAGCCAATAACCCCGAAACTCAATTTCTCTACAAGTCACCTACCGATAAAAACCACAACCACCTTCTTGGATCTACCACATAACAAATAGTATCTTTATGGCCATTTGGTTTCTCTTGCTGAATTTTCCAGTTCTCTCTTGAGAGCAAACTCCCGCCCACCCACTAGCCCTTACCCAGGGTGCCTGTGCAGAGACAGTTGTGAGTCCGGGGAGGTGGCTTAGTTTGGTGGCTGTCCAGAATCTGTTGCACTAGCTGCTCCACTGAGAAGCCAGAGCTGCTGTTCCCATTGCTGCAAGTCCACTTGATGCCATGAACTGCCGGGAGAAAGGAGGAGACAGAGATGTCAGCCAGCCCAACAGACCACCAGCCACGCCAACCCCCCGCCCCACCCTCTGCTCTCCTTGTCTATCTGCGAGTAACACCTCCTACTTCTCACTGGACGACTCCTCAAATATAATATAAGTTACCATGGCACAATGGAGAAATTAATGTCTCAGTTTCTTCCTGAGGCGGATCAAACAACCCCATTACTGGCCAAGGGTAAAATGGTGTGGTCATTTCATGAATAGAAATTGAGTGGCACTGCCTTTAGATCAGATTATACGTCAGTGCCACGCTCTTTATCATGCCTCCCCCTTCATTTTGAAATACCTTTAAAGGTTCTAATGTATGTATGTAATAATAAGAAAGTGCTTGTTAACAATGGCACAAATTGACTGAACTGAACTGCAGTCAGCATTCTGTTGTTTACACTCAATGTGTTGCCTTTGTCAAGTTGTGAGTCTGTGTTGTGGATGTTTGTTGACATAAGCTTTGCAAACTCCATCTCTTTCAGTGTTATGAATATTAATCACAGTTTTTGCTGTGATTTAATTGCAATAAATGGATCAAATGGGTGCTGAAACAACTACATCATAATGCAGATTTTTCAAAAATCTGAATTCATGCTTTGTCCTTGTGCACTGTGTGCAAAATCACAAACTATAAAAATGTTTATTTTCTGAGTGGAGTTTGGATCGATCGTGGCAATGCTACCATTGTAGCTGCTCCACCAACATTTACAATAACCTAATCTTAATTTGGTATAAATGTGAAGTAGAATCACTGAGGTAATGTTAAGTAGTGTCCATTGTTAGTGCTGTAGTGGAGCTAAAGAGAGGAAAGACACTCAGGAGACAAAACCTTCCTGAGTCAAGCGAGGAAGTCAGTGACAATCAAATTTTTTTGGGTTATGTCACGATCTGTCCACACATAGGTGATAGAAAAGCTTAGTAGGTGGAAATTGTTACATACAACCCCTTTAAACAGCATTGCTCATTCTCCGTTACGCTTCTTTCCCTCCTCTGTGTCAGTGTTGCTGCTCTGTGGCCTCTCTCCTGTGAGTGCTGATGAAGGTGACAGCAAGCATAATCCCTCCACCCTCCACCTTTACCCCAACCTATGACTCTGTTCCGACAGGGAAGGCCTCTTGGGAGGAACATCACCTCGCTGCTGCTGCTTGCTGCTTGCTGCTGGATTGCACCAAGGGGGGAAAAAAAGAGGCTTTCTCCTGTAAAGCTCCATTCCCTGCCTCAGTCACACCTCGCTAGCAACTCTTAATACTTTTCATCGCTCCACTTGCCAACCAGCCACCACTTTTGATGAGACAGATAGTGGTTTTAGTGGCTGTAAGGTGGTAGGAGACACCGCTGAGTGCTGCAGTGCTCAGGCTCTCAAGCGGGAAAAAAGGTAATATTTCAGAAGTGAAGCATATTTAGACTGTCAAACAAAATCAAGCCTGCTTTAATTCAAGCTGCCCAAACTTCAGCACCTCCTTTGGTTAAATATGCAAGAGAGAGATATATAACGAGAGTTTAGAGCATGTATGAAAAACTGAGAATTTGCTTAGTGCATGTCTGTTTGCATATGAGATAAAAGGAGATGAAAACAGCAGAGCAATGCAGATTAAAGACAGAGCAAGTTGAAGCGAAGTGAAAAAAAAAGCTGAGAAACATGATTGGATGTCTGTGATATGGATCTGACTTGAAAGCTTTAAGATCCTCTGGCAGATTACAGGCTGGTCACCAGCAGATGTCAGTAGAACTGCTGTGATCAAGCTCTGATCATACGCTCCGGAGACAACTCGCTGTGGCAGGTTATAGAAACATAAACAGGATTCATTTTGATCTATCATAAAGTCAGATTTAGTCAGCCATTAATCCTGAGTGACTGAGCTGGAAAAAAAGAAAAAAGATTGGATACTGAAGGTGACAAGAGAGTTTCATCTAATGTCATTATAATTACAGCACAAATAATTGTGTCTGTCTAGAGATCCCATTAGACAGTGTGGCTTGAGTTACCATTCACCCTCTGACAGCGTGTAATGCAAACACTACAAATGAGATGATGCTAATATTACTGACACTGCGATGATAGGGCCATAGGCATAATGAAAACTCTGTCATGAAGCCCCTTCTGTGACAAAGCCAGCAGTGAGGCTGCAGGACAGAATAGCATCCGTTCTGCTGATCTGACTCAAAGAGGGTGACAGAGCAAGAGTGAGAGCCTAATACAACAGCTTACATCCACCATGTAGTGCCATCCCTATTTGTCCAAACAATCTTGTCTCCCCTCCGCCCTGATCCCTCATGCCAGAATTGCCACGGCCCTCTTCATCTCGACGGGCGTCAACCCTGGAGGCTCTGGGTTGTTGACGTACAGTTACCACCGTGTCTGCCTGTCTGCTCTTCTCACTGAGGGTTATGTTCCAAAGCAGACATGACAGGAGCAGTGCCACTAGGTTTAATCCCGGTGGCAGCCACAGCAGAAGCACCAAACAGCAACCCAGTCACATCATCATCCTGATGACTGCATCCTGTCATGAGCAGCATCACACAGCCCTAATGACAAACACAGCTGATCTGTAGGACACACACGCATATCCCATCTGGTCGCCTCTGCACCATTGGGCGCTATATGGGACATTAGAGTACAATAGTTTACATGATGGCCAGTCCTATCTGTCTTGCCTTGGTCTGCTCTCCTCTGCCCCTGTCTGTCTAGCCTGGAGACAGGCCTTCTGTCTCTCCGAGTGTTTGTTAAAGCCGCTCATGCGCTATCTGTCAGCAGGCTAGGGGCATAGCTGGAAAGAGTGCGTGTTTATAGCATTAGACCAAAAGAGTGAATCAAGCTGGCTGCCTTGTCTATGCAACTGTAGCGTGACTGAGTAGTGATGCCACTCTGTTTCCCCTCTCTTCAATCCCCTTTCTCCCTCTTTTTCTCATCAAACACCACAGGGCGTTAAGGAGGAAGAGGTCAGACAAGGCCATGTTTCACAGGGCTTATATTTGAACTGCTATGTGTGTGTGAGCATCCATGCATGGGAAAGTTTTTGTGACTGAGTGTGTGTGCGTGTGTGTGTTTGTCGTGGGGAGACAGAATAAGCTCAACTGATCCATGAAATCCACGCTTTTCCTTTGTTGTTTTTTTGTATCATTAGAGGTGTCAAACGGTTTGCGCACTGAAATATCGTGAAGTAAATAACGAAAGGGGAGTGCAAGACGGAAGAGGGCAATTATATCGCAAAAGTTGACAATGTTCTGGAAAAATAACTATTTGACATTAAACTATGGTTTCTTGTGCTGACAAAAATCAGCTCCTGAAATAGGCACCATCATTGTTATATAAGAACAATCTCCAAAGACACACAGCCTGTACTGTATATGACCCAGTGGCAAACATAGTGTACTGTATCCTCATGCAATCTTGTATTCTGCACTCAGTTGGCAAACTGCAAAGTCTGATGGTTTTACACATTCTTGAGAAAGGGGAATCTGCTTCACTGGTTTATCTATACAGCCTCTGAGGAATCAAGGAAGTTCAGATATATACAAAAAAGATCCATTGCTCTGCACACATACCGTAACATTCCTGACTGATGCAAAGTAGTACATCTGCTAATAAATGCAAGAAACGATATAGGTCATTCAAGGGAAAAAAAAGACTGTATGTTAAGAGCTAATGTATAATTTAAGATTAAATAATGCATGGGTAATACAGCACAACTTCATTGCAAGTCTTTGCTCCTTTCACTTGGATGGGCGTGTGTTGCTATTTCATCACACCACTAGATGGCAATGTTGCTCCGTTACTGAGCTTGTGCTGACATGCTGGCTGGTCCAGGAGAAAAAGAGAGGGATGGAGAGGGGAGGGAAGATAGAAAGCAAAGGCAGAAAGCAGGAGAGGGATTTTTGCTCTTTACGAAGCCCCCTCATGTAGCCTGGCAGCTAGAAGGCATCTCACACTCACCCCCTTTGTCCCAGCAACTCCCAAAGTTAATGACTTTACGCATTATTGCAAATGGTGCTTGGTTTTTACATTAAGCCACAGACGTAATGAATACAGTAGGCCGTTGTTGTTCAGTGGCTGTCCCGAGGTAAGGCTTTATGTTAAAATTTGTCCTGAAACTGATAGCAAGCAGAGCAGTGAGGAGGATAACAATATAACCCACACCCCAGTGATGATGGTCGGGACTGCCTTGTCAGTATGCAGCCAGCATGCGCGTGTGCTTGTAAAGCTGCTGACACATTCCTCTTTACCTGGCCACATCGCCAATAATTGGCCATCGGAATATCAGTCACAGCCCTGCCAGCCCCTGCCAGACACACCCGAATCACAGTCTGGTTGTTAAAGGTATCTTAACAGCTCTCTGAAAGATTTTCAATGCCCCACAAGGTCCCCATTTGGCTATTATCATCATCAGACAAACCCTGCCTTTTTCCAAAACATTGCTTCAATCTTTGGGTAGGTCTAGAGACTCATAAAAACACATAGTGCATCTCACAGAGCATTAGTAAAGCTGATAACAACAAGGTTCAATCCATTGGGGGTGTGTGGGGGGGAGGGGGGGGGGGGGTTCTGGTGAGTCAGACATTCTTGCTCCCACGCACTAACATGAATCAATAACCAGCTTGCTGCCCTCCCCTGCCTCGACTTCGTTCTTGGGCCAGAAAGGAGGCACATTCTCAGCCTGGCCAGAGTGGTGCCAGAGGTCTAAGGGAAGAGCTGAACTTTGACCTGCAACTAGTAGACGGCTCCAGGAGGAGCACACACTCTTTGCGCAGCAGTTGTGTGCAGTGTAGGAACACTGGCCGACTCTCTGACTGCTCTGACTGAGGTGCTGAGGGCACTTAGTGTACCAGCTATCAGCTAATACGAGCAGACATTACATCCTCAGACGAAAACAACAGCCACTATGTTTAGTCCCTCCATGCAAGTAGATGTGTTAAGACTTTTATAGCCTTTCATTTTCAGAGGAAATGGCAACTGTTTGTATTAAAGACTATGAATAAAAGCTGATAGTGGGGTGATAAGAATGAATGAATGCACATTTCTGAATGGGATTGTTCAAATACTCACACATGGGCTTGAGCTGGCCGATCAGCTCCTCCTTGGTCCACTTGGCCCACTCCTTCTTGTCTGTGTTGATGGAGCACAGGATCGGACCACATGGTTTCCCACAATCCTCAATGGCTGGAACATTCAAATAGTGGACGAGCACAATATCGGGATTCTGCGTGGAGAGAGAGAGAAAGGGAGGGGGGAGTTTACATGAGAGGACGTTACGGATAGTCTGTATGAGAGTGTGGTTTCTTGAGGATACAACAGCAAAGTGGCTGTAGTGACACATAGATACCGTGGCTTGGCTGCCAGCAGGGCTTTTTTTGCGAAGCATGCCAGCTGGTTTGTGAGGAGTAAAGTGTTGCTGAACTAGAAACACTAGATGATAACCTTCACACACACACACACAGACAGATGCACAACAGAGCCAAAGAACAGAGGAGTAAATGAACGATCCAAAATACAACCAGGGAGCAGAACAAATCTGGGATCAGAAATCTGCCATCAGCTTGCTCATTATGTGGCTATCTGTATCTCTATATCACCAAATGTGTGTGTGAGTGTGTGTGTGTGCTTGGATGTGTGTATTTGCATGTGCATATGTGTGATAATTACATTGTGTGCTCATGTAACACACTTATGGCATTTTGTCAAATCCTCCCACATGGTGAGCTGATGCCCTCAATTAACTCTGGCTGTATTTACCAAGTCAAAACTCAACAATTTGCCGCCTGCAAATTGTTAC
This sequence comes from Amniataba percoides, assembly GCA_037176925.1. Lineage (NCBI taxonomy): Eukaryota > Metazoa > Chordata > Actinopteri > Centrarchiformes > Terapontidae > Amniataba > Amniataba percoides. The sequence continues at coordinate 12,712,568 of JBAJHX010000041.1, forward strand.
TGGGTTACCTCTGCAAATTCCCTAAATTGACAGCTTATGAATAATAGGTAGTGTTTAAAGGAATGTTGTGCTGGTGTGGGTAACATCAATTCACTTCTGTAATCATGAAAAGCTTTGATTACTGAGCATGGCTAAGACTTGCACGAGGAATGTTCTCGTTTGAGTCCTTATTGCCTCCAATTCATTATAAACATCCGACTGCCACTAAGCCCACACAAAGTTGACACACAAATACGGTACAATATCGTGATACTGACACATTGGGTCTATATATAACTGACCAGCAGGCAGCCAAATGTGAGCAGGCGTGGAGCATATGTAAGGAAAATTGTCATCAGATAAAACAAGTAAAAGGACGCACACGAAAACCTAAAGAAGACGCAAGAATCGACAAACAAACAAAGACCGTGATAGAGAAAAATGCCGTGACAACATGTGTGTGTGACTGCAGTTTGAAGCTTCATCAGTACTAAGTGGCAAATAAATCAAGGCACTGCTACTGTAGGTCTGTGCTCCCTCTCAGTGTGTACCATTAATCTACGACTACACAGCACCCTCCCCACCACCACCAATCTGCCTCTTCTCTCTCCTTCTCCCTTTTCATCAGACATGGGGTGTGGTTGGGGGCACAGAGATGCAAAGAAACGATTACTTCTTTGGGAAAAAAACAAACAAACCAAAAAAAAGCCCAAATGAACTAAAAAACCAACGTCTCAGTGTGTCTCATCCAGCAATATAACAGCGACATTTGTAAAGCAGTCTGAGGAGAGCATATGACCTCCTGCCAGCACTTCCACCAGGAGCTGGAGCTGGACATATTGTCTCACTGCTTTCCTTGTCCCCTGTCATTGGTATGGACACTAGGCGATGGCTGCTGCCCTGTTTGGATGGAGATGGCACGGGGCGGTGTGCTATGCCCCCAGATGGCATCACCAGCTGTGTCAACAGCTAAGAGATGCCCTCAATCTTTGCTCGGAATGAGAGCGTCAAACGTAGACAGCTTCATTCAGTTATGAGCGTATATAAACGTATGCGGATGTATGGGTACAGGTGGGAGTGAATATGCATAGGAACAGAGCGCAAACACATGAACGCAGACACATACACAAACAGACTCATTAGCATATTATAACAGACACAAATGTACATACTTGCAGGACACACAATGGTTTTGCTGTACACAATCACACACGTGGATGAACACAATCTCCTCCTTCCAACACCCACAATCCCAGCTGTTTCCTACCTTTCTCACACATAGCCACACAAATACGCACTCACACGTACGCGGCGAACACAAAAGCAGAGACCATGTGGCTCATCCACACTCAAGTAATCTGTGTCGCTGCGTTTTACTATTAAGAATCTGCTCTCTGTCTGTCTGGAACTTTTGCCGCCCCCCTCTCCCGCCCCCCATTTGGGTTTCGCCTCTCCCTCTCGTCTTACTTTACAACACGTTTAACGGTTAACTCCCAACTCAGGCCCACCTCCAATCTGAGAGGAAAACAACACAATGAAAATGTAAAGCATCACATAAATCTATCAGGATGGTAATTTAATTTAATTTCCTGCAGGCTGCTTTCTTTTTCCACGGTGTAATATTGGGAGCTGGTTCTTCAGGAGTAGGGGGGAAAAAGGCTGAGGGGGAACTTTTTGCCTAGATACTACTTTCCAGAGAAAATGAGATCTCATTAACTTATTGATTAATTGTGTAATGTAGTCTTTTGGTTGTTTTTTCACTCGTTTCCCATGCGGGTCTCAGGGCAGCTTTCCAGCCTCCCTTTTGCAGTGAGAAAGAAGACTGGGATGCAGTTGCGGGTGCCTGTGGCGTGCGTGTGAGGATGTGAAGCTGTTTGTATCTGTATGTATGTGTCTGAATGATGCTGTATGTATATTTAAGTTTGAGCCTATTAATTAATACATATCAGCAATGTTGGCCAACCGTTCACTTGTAGGCATGTGTGCCAACCGTTCACATGTTACGGCTTCATAACATATGCGAATTGTGCGTGTGTAAAATGCAGCGCGTCTCCAGCCAGCGTTTTATGTTGCTGTGTTGTCTTAATGTTTACTGCGCCTCCCTAGAACAGATGGATAGATGTTGAGCTAATTACCAGCAGAGTCTTGGGGAGTCAGCCATGGGGGCGGAAGGCCTGCTGAGTGGGTGGTGGAGCGCCTTCCTGCCCCTCCTTACACCACTCTCTTTCTCTCTCTCTCTCTCTCTCACACACACACACACAAAGGCACACAAACACATCAGCCAACAAAGGAATGCGCACACACACGTATTTCCCGAATAACACACATGGCGTGAGACACATGTAAAAGTTGGTGTGCCAACTCTTACACACAAACTCGTGCACACATGCATATGTGATGCGCAGGACATCGCCATCGCAACCGGAGGATAAAGGTGCTGTTGTAGCCAGGCAACAGGTTTCTCTGGCACCCACGCACTTCGAAGCAGCCAGTGCTCCTACGATCTCTCAGTGACTGCCTACCTCGTCCTGAAGTCATACACCCTGTTCTACTCCAAAAGACAAGGAGGGAGAGAAAGCGAGAGAGAGATTCGCTAATGGAGCTGAAGACACAGACGGAGTTAGATGTCAGCGGAGACAGATACAATGACCTTCTACTTTGTGCTGAATGTGAGGCGGTGAATGTGTATGTTGAGCTCCAGCTGAAATATAACTAACTGAGGCTCGAGTACAAAGCACATTCAGCGTCAGAATCTGGTATGAGTGGTCAAGTAATGTGTCCACTGTCTCGTTAAGTCTCTGTGACCCTGCCACAAATCCGCTGCTCTATTGGAACTGGTCCATGTAGCCGCTGCTCCAGCAGCCCACCGTAGCTCATTAAGGGACAGAGAGCAAGGGAAAGAAACAGATAGAGATGCACAAAAAAAGACAGAAAGAAGAATGAGAGTAGCGGCTCTTATATTGTCAGGCAGGCAGCTCCGCTCCATGGTTGTACTCTGCCATAGTAGGCCTCGCTTTCACAACCCGTGCACAGGAGCGATAAGAACACCATTAACATGAAAGGATCTTAATTGAGAGGGGATGCTTCATGCAACGAGGATGAGCCTGGGAGTGCAGGGGGAAACCTTGTTCCTCTCTGATAAAATAACCCACACCGAGGAATGGGGGCTTCAAAGCCTGTCATACTGAAGGAGAGAGCAGAGCAGACAGGGGCTCAGGTAAGGGAAAAGCCTCCACCTCCCCCTACCCTCCCTTTTTCCCACTTTTACTCTGAGGAAGGAATGGGGAAAATAAGCAAAGGAGGAAAGGAATGAGAGAATTCTTCAGGGGGAGAACTGAACTAGCAGGCTACGGGGATATCCATTTCAATACAAAATATCATGAAAGCAGGAGCAGTCAATTGTTTTGTCACAAACATTCAACATCAAGGCATAAATACAGAGGGGAGGTGGATGTGTTGGTGTATTTGTGTTTGTGGATGTATCTGTGCCTTTATGTGTTTGCGTCTGCCTACATTAAATTATAAATAGCGTCTGAATGAGTGTCTAGAGGCAGATTTCTGTATGTTGGTCGGCGCACATACATCAGTATGCATGCCGGATGAGTGCAATGAGCTGTGAGCGCATCTGCTATTTTGACTGCATATTCATGCTGTCTGTCCTTGCAATGCGTATTAGAATTTGTGGCGTGCATCTTGTGTGTATGTGCAGATCACCCATGTACCATGCTGTATGTATGTGTTTCACGTCGTGCGCCGTGGTCCGCTGAATGGGCACGAGGGGTTATTAAGGCCCCGCTCTCTCGGCTGTGCGGGGGCAGGTGCCCTGGCAGTGGCATAGTGATGGATGGCATGGGGTGCCAGTCATTAGGCAGCCTCCTGGCCTCTGGCACTGAGGTTGCACTCTTAAACACCGACCTCCCCCGCCTGTCCCCAAACACCGCTGCTCATTTCAAGGTCAACTGCCTCTGTGGTGCTGTAAGTTCACCTCCACAAGGCAGTAGACTTCTTCCTTTTGTTTGGAACCTTTATCGCTCACTGCCAACGGGTGTGTTTTGGAATGTGGGGGTGGCTGGCTTGTGCCTTGCCTCGTGCAGACGCACAGAGACACAGACACACATGCAGCATGTGAACACACGCACACACACGCATGCCGAGGTAAACAAAACCCCACGTCAAACCCTCCCAAAAAGTCAGCAAACAGCCTGAAGCTCCTGTCTAGGTAGCAGAGCAATCCCCTATCTGAACTTGCCCCCCCCCCTCTCTCTCCAGGTCCTGTATGACAAACTCTTTGTTTAAATGTTCCCAGTTTAGAATACAGACACCCTAATTGGGGTGTCTGGAGTCAACGCTCAACTTAACTGCTACAGTTCACCCTCTACTGCACCCGGCTCTCCACCAACTACAACACTGCCTGAGTGCCAAGCTAAAACGATGCCCGGGGTGGGTACCAATCCAGGGGTAAGAGCCAGTTTACAGAGGATTTCTTAATGTGAATTGCCTCGATTGCCTCTGTCCAAGGTCTGAGAGAGGCATGGATGAGCGGGAGGCACAGCAGGAGATCCTGAATTAGGGAAGATTCACACTTCACCTCTTTACCTCCACTACCTAGTGCACTGGCTGGGAGATATGAAAGGCAGAACTTGGAACTTTTGAGGAACAGGAAGAGGCCAGCATGTTTGAGCGTGTTTCAGAGGAAGCCAGGGGCTGAGGCCTGTGATGTTTAATTCAATAGCACATAATCACTCCGATGGAGTTGAGAGCGGGGCTTTAAATAACTCAGCTTAGAGGGGCAGAACTACTTCACTCTGGGTGGGGGAATGCAAGTCTGTGTGTGTGTGTCTGTGTGTGTATGGCGTGCGTGCGTACGTGCACATGTGTGTGTAATTGTGCAGATATGTGAGCACATTTCACATTTATACATCTCTGTGAGTGAGTACGCAAGAGAGTGCCCCTCTATTTTTGTGTGTGGCTCCTCCCTGCTTTGAAATATTTTATTTGTGCAGTGCACCACAGTAAAAGGTGGAGAGTGTTTGTTGCTGTGCCAAGCATCTGCATGCATTACAATAAAAGTGCAAAAGGCCAGTATTCAGAGCCTGAATATGGAGGAGCATTCTGGGTGCCAAGCAGGCAGGCAGTAAGTCAGGCGGTAAGCCGGGCAGTGAGGCATTGAAGCCCCTTTAGCTGCCACAACTCAACTCACAGTTTACAGCCTACTTATTCTTCCTAAGGCCCTTACAGAGCACACTACCCTCTCCATTAGTTGTGGTGTCCCAAGTGAGAGGCCACGCTGCCCAGGGGCAAGCTGAGAAAAGGCCATCAGGAGCCCATCCGGCTGCCATAATGGCCTTGGCTGAGCCCATGGCACTGATCCTAATATTCAGTGGCCATCCAGGTGACACAGAGTCACACTGGAATAAAAGGAGGGACAGGAAGTTACTGAGCTCTCTCAGACACAGGGAGGATTTAACCGTGTGCTCTCCCTTCATGGTCCTTTTCTTTTGTTTCCGCTTCAAAATAACCTCTCAACCTCTGGCTTTCTCTGAGTCTTTTCCACTTGCTTGCTCTCTCATTTTCATGTCTTCCTCCTAGGGCATAGTGCAATTCATTTGGAGGAGGAAAACACAGCTAATGCCATCTCTCTCTACTCCCTCTCTTCTGCTCTCGCTCCCTTTCATATCAGTGCTGAGTCTGATTTGTTTGTGTGCGTCGTCTTTCTCCGCGTGCCAGTCGACAAGGCGTGCTATTTATGTGCCGCTGCCTGTGTCTGTGAGCGAATCAGGACTTCACAGGAGCAGCCAGGGGAGAAAGATGTGCTGGTGCATTTCTAAACAGGGAGTCACAGCATGGACTGATGTGTGTCCAGCAGCAAGACAGTCCAACCTGGCCACTATCTGCTTCTGCAATGGCCCACTGAACAACAATAGATAACACCGGTTGTCAGCATCAACAGCAACTGTTGAGGCTGTGACAGAAAACAGACCCGGTCGAGCACGAACCAGTAGAGCATAAATGCACATATATGTAGATATGTACTCACACTACACATATCAAGAGACTTACACACAATGACAACAGCAATGGCCACAGGACTGCTGAGCCTGTGTGCTCTGTCAAGCATGGTGAGGGGCTCATTATTATTACTGGGCTGGATACTGGAGCAGCCCCAGAGCTCAGCTTGGCAAGACCTCTCTCTGGAGACACATACACTGGCCTCTACATGCACACACACACACACACACACACACACACACACACACACACACACACACACACACATACATGCACACACACCGTACAAATGGGTAATCAAACGTCTGCCCCTGGGAAAAAAAAATGCTCAAATGGTTTCCTAGCAACCAATGGTGTGTATTGGGTCCACATGAAAAATGAAAAATAAAGACAGTGTGTGTGTGTGTGTGTGTGTGTGTGTGTGTGTGTGAGAGACAGAATGAAAGAATGAGGTTGAGATTAACAGTGCATATTAAAGAGAGATACGGTGGGTTTATGGGGTGAAGTACAGAGTGGTCAGAGATAAGAACTCGTGAATGGGGTATGAAAAGGTAATGAAGAGAGGAAGAGAAAAGGCGGCATCAGAAATCTGCCGATCTGATTGACAAACACAAGCATTTCCCCAGCCTCTCCACAGGGGCAGTGTTGACTGCAATTTGATCTGTAGAGCAGGTCCGCACATGGTTAAGGTCATGGGAATGTGTTGTCAAATCACTGCTCAGAGAGAGATCATCATGGGAATAAATCAGTATCTTACACACTGTTACAAATATGTAGCAGCGCTGCAGGGGAAGGGATTATGCAAGAACCAAAGCATAGGCTTAAGGCGGCCTAAAACGCAAGAGCTGCATGTCACACCAGGTTCAAATGCAAAACACAGGAAGGCTGTGCTACACCAAAGGCACACAATCAGGTGAGAGTAGTGGTTTGTAAAATTGCTGCAGAGCACTGTACAAAGAGGTATAGCTGAATCTCTTGGGCTCTAAAGAGCATTTTGATCATTGCTGAACATTGGAACAAAAAAGTCCAAGAAGAAAGTCCCCTTTAAAAATGATCCAACACAAAGGCAGAGTTACATTCTATTTGTTTATCTGGGTGCAAGTGTGCGAAACGCAAGGAGCAAAGCAAGCGTGTAATAGTGTGCGTGCGGGTTTCCACGAGATACTAGTGCGTGTGCATGTTTGGTACATCTGTCTGTAAAATTGTGTGTGTGTGAGGTAGCGAGAAGCATACTATCTCCATCCAGCAGCTGCCACAAAGAGGCTTCCCAAAACAAGCGCAGGGCCATGACAGAGACAGAGCGACCGCAGCCTTCTGGTGGTGTAATAGGAAATTAATTGAGACCATCAATATGGTATTAATCATTAAAGCACAGGTGCTGAGGTGGCACTTTGCTGACTGCTCTACTGTTGGCAGCACTCTCACACACACACACACAAGGTAAAAGTTTGACCTGCTGTTTTGCAAAAATGTAGGTGGGGACAAAAAAACAGGGTAGTAAAGACAAAGGAAAATGCAGAAAAAAGGGACGTCTGTACCCTCCATTTAAACAGATAGGAGACAGAGGGGCGGTTTTTATACACAGCAATCCAAGGTCATTTTCATTTTGCCTTGAAAATGGTAGTTAGTATTTGCCTCCTTTGAGCTCCCTCTGATAGAGACTAAATAAGGAGACAGAAATTGAAAAGGAGTGGGTTTTCTGAAAGACGTTCAAATCTGAAAATGTCAGGTAAATTTGGGGAAATATTCATCAACTCCCTTGGAAGCCATGTTTCTTATAACACCTAATCCTTCGTGAGGCAAAGCACAGTGAGGACTGGAGTGCCGGTGTTAATCAGCCAGAGGAGAGCCAAATTGCAGCAACTACATTAAGCCGTTAAGCACACCACGTCTCCAAATTGTTGAAGGTGTCTCACTGAGATGAATGCTGCTTCTTATGAATAATACATCACACACAGACAATACCAGACACATACTTATTATATGTGAGTGCACATGCACACAGACGCGCACGCATGCAAACTCGTGCGACACTGCGTGTGTCTCTCGCTGAGACAGTGCAACGGCTGTGCGGGATGGGGGTTTGTAGTAAGAGTTCGACAGGGCGGCGTTCCCAAGACTTCCTTTAGACTGAGTGAAGTCCAGCGGAGACTATAGCCTCTACAGGCACTTTACACCAAACCCTCACCACCCCATGTCTGTCAGTGTCAAGGCTGAGCCTATGAAATGTTTATGATTCAGGAGCTGTAGATAAGATGGAGATTGATCTGTATTGAAAGGCAAATAAGATTGCCAAAGCCCAGAGTCAGCTGAAAAGAAGGCCGAGGGAGCAGAAAGAGGGGGGAGAGAGAAAAAGAAAGTAAGAGGAGAAAATGCATTAACACAGGTCTGGCCCTGAGAGAGCACACAGTAATGAGTACTTCCTCTACACACACACTGAATACTGGAGAGAGAATATGGACACACCATCATGACCAGCTGATTGATGCTGAATGTGTGTGACTGTGTGTGTGTGTGTCTGTGTTTGATCTGTTTGCCTGATTGCTGCCAAGTTTGAGACTCTCAGCTCTTGCCTACTGATACCATCCTTGTTCTCAGACGTGTTTAAAAGGGTGGGCAAACTTAATAGTCCTATCAAAAAAATCTGGTATGTTCGGCCTATTTTCTGGCAATGTTTGAAAATGTATAATGAAAATGTATAATGTAATTAATATAAAATGTTTTACTCCAAGCATGAGCTGGATAGGTCTGCATCATGAGATGAGGAAAGATACTAAATATGTAATTTTTAGATGAAAATAACACGGAAATAGATAACTACTAGCCAGCAGGACTGCGTGCCTCCCCATCAAAGTAGGATTTCATGGGAGAATAGGAGGCCCTGGCTCTATTTAACACTGTGACAATAAGATATCAGTTTTGATTTATGATGTCTAACAATGGAACAAAAGGGGAAATGATGTCATCAAATTTCAAAGGCCAGAGGAACGTGTGCGCACGCATTAATATGTGCATTTGTGTGTGTGCATATGGGATGGATAGAGGGATAAGACCCTTTGATGTGCCTCCCGACGGCCCTGGCCAGCTTGCAGGAGAGGAACAGAGCAGAGGCCACCAGAGAGTTGGGACCCGAGCCTTGGGGCCTGTTCTTTCCCTCCCCCTCCCAGCCTGCCTTCCCCTCCCTCCTCTGATCAATACTAGGTCCTAATCACCGAGGACAGTATGGTAGTCCTCTCTTTCTCTCATCTCCTCTCGTACTTTTTCTTCTCATGGTTTTACAACCTCTGCCTTTACAATGTTATTGCCAGCCAACATAAATTACTTGTACTTGTGTGTTCTCTGTATGAGTATGCATGTGTGTATGTATGCGTGTGTGTATACTTCCATATGGGTCCACAGCTTCGTGTGTGTTGGCCACACACATTCTGCCAGTGTTTCTATGTGTATTTGTGAAAGGGAATCAGTTTGAGTCTCTGTAAATACTGAACAGGCTTATACAAGGCTGTTAAATGCGTGCATGTGTCTGTGTACAACAAGATAAGACAATATCCTTGAAAAAGCAACACCAACATAAACCCCAGTGAATTATGAGCAGCATGCATAAACTTGAATAATAACACATCCCCTCATTTTGGTGGCTTTATCCCAGTTATCTAATTGCCTGTGTCTTTTTTTTCCTTTAATAAACTAATGAATGTGGCTGGGTTGAGGCCTGGAATCATATAGGCAGCAATAAGCAGCGCTGCTTTAAACCCCAAACTGCATCAGAACAGCTGAATAATTTGTAGGAGAAATAATTACGGGGCAGAAGAGCAGGCATCAATCCTGGAACACCGTCAGTGCCCTCGCTGGAAACCACCTCACCCATAAGCCAAGGCTCCATTAGGTATTGTCTGGGGCCCACAGGCTAATTTGTTTGCATCAATAATACATTCAAAGGATTTATCTAACTTGCAAATGAGTGTTCATTTACTGGTCCAAGAGGCAGGGAGAGCAGGCAGCAGGAGACAAGGTGTGAAAGGCTGAAACAGCTGGTTGGGGCTATCTGGGACACAGTTAACCCTTTGGTAGGCAGCAGGATGATGGTCCATATCTACCAGTTAGTCAGTAGTATTGAAAAACGTCTGGTTCTGACAAGCTTGGATCGCAGCCAGTGTTTATGTGGGGCAGAGACGGGCCAAGGTGCTGGTGATCAACCTTTGGAAAGGCATCAAAAAACGAAGCAGAAAGCCCCCCCTCACAGCCACAACTTATAACCTGCTGCACCGAATATTCTCTGATCGTATGCCAGATGACAAAATGACAAAGAGGAGTGTACGCGCACATCTCTGTTAGAAGATGGGGGGGTGTTGCATAAGCAAGACATGGTGGGCTGTCCTTTGGGGGACACTGGGAACCCCGATGTCCTTTGATCTCTGCACTACTCCATCTCCCACAGGTGATATCAGGACGCGCAAAGCCAAAAGGAGCGGAGTGGAGTGGATGAGGGTTATCAAGAGAGCGTTAGTGAGGGGGAGAGACAGGGGAGACGAGAGGGGCAGAGGGAGAGAGAGAGAGAAAGATGGGAGAGGAGGAAGGAAGCTGGCCATGAACATATGCTGCCTCTCTGTGCCAAGCCTCACTGGCTCAGGCAACCCACGCATACGCTGCACTGCTGCTGCTGTTGCCACTCCAGCCCTCTCCAACACCAACACCATGGCACTACTTAGTCAAACAAAGCTGGAGAGATGAATCTGGAAAGAGACGGGGTCTCCCCAGTCTCAGCACTGCCAGGGTAGGGCTGCTTTGCTTGGATAACACAGCCCAATTTTACACGCACATATACAGAGCTGTGGCTTTCAGCTGTTTGGCTAACCATCCCTGATAAATTTGTGACACCTGATGTAGGCTACCGTACAACACTGTATGATAAACTGTGATATGAGAGATTTTTTCTTATAATCTCTTTCACATTGATGAATAATTGGTAGAACCTGTAACCTGTAATATATTGCAAATATGCTTAGATTTACAGCAAAACACAAAATAGCACTAAATTGCAATTTCAATTTTTTACATTAAAAAGAAATGTAAAAAAATGCATCATTTATGTGTCAGGCACATTTCTTTATATCCCTTGATGACCTCTGAAGAAGTGAGGCAGGATCCAAAATGTTTTAACCAGGATGGCGTGACTTTTACTCCCACCATTCCTCAACCCCATAGAGGAAGTCTTCCCTGCGGTGGAAGTGGAAGGTTTATGACATCCAGCCACATGATCAGATGTGCAATGAATACTGGATGTAATGTTGATTAAAACTTGTGACCAAATGCAGAGGACAGGGTTCACTAGAACTGTTATATTTCTCTATATTTGTGTACCTTTCCTCTACATATATGCAAAAATTTGTTGACTGAAGTATATTGCAGCATTTCTGGTTCATTTTTGTCACATACACTATAAGGTACTACAATCTATGCAAAAAAGAGTGACCTTATTGTTGTTGTAACAGAATCTTGGTTTATGCTAAACAAAAATTAAATAAATAAAATCAATAGAACAGTCTGAACAATTTTGAAAATTAATTCAGTATAGAGAAACGTGTGTAACTATTTGTAAAAAAATGTAATTTGTTTATGCAAGACAGAACACTGGGATTTAAAACTTTTTAAAAATTATTTTAAATCCTTTGTGTCTGAAAGGGAAACTGAGGAGTCTGAATGAGATGAATATTGTTGATACTGACTGCATTACAATTTCCTGTTGAAGACGTAGCACAAAGTTTAATGGTTTGTAGAAGCTGTGTGTGTGTGTGTGTGTGTGTGTGTGTGTGTGTGTGTGTGTAGGGGGGGAGAGAGAGAGGGAGAGAGAGAGAGAGAGAGAGAGAGAGAAGAGAACTGTGATTACTGGTGCTGTGATGTTTGATGTACTGCACACCTAAAGGCATTATTAACGCAGATAGTTAAGAGGGTTCAATTCAGTTTTCATTGCTTAAACATTTTATATGCACCAGACTTACACAGAAAGGTCACACACTAATATTTTTTTTACAATACTTAATACGATTTTTAAGTTATATCATTTATGTATGAAAGATTTTGTGTAATGAGGCGCTTACATTAAGCGCTGCAGTGTGGCTAAGGGGTTCCACAAAAAATGTTTCAAATAATGACTGACCATGTATTTGATTTTTACCATGTTGTTAGGGGAAAGGAGGACAGGGAGTGGAGGGAGAGTGGGATCTGAATGGCTTTGGAAGAGTGCTGAACATGGCACCCCACTGGGATTCAAACCAAGGGCAAAAAAAAAGCAAGCTAACAGCAAAGATCCACGTTTTTTGCTAACACACATGTACGTGCACACACACACACAAACACACACACACCCTTGCATGCTCAGAAATCCACTCAAACCCACTCATGTAATAGACCCACATAAGAACGCAGACACACAAACACCCTCAGACGCCCAGATATATAATAACAAATGCTTGTATAACACAGAAATCAAATTCAGGGTTCATCTTGCAATCTGAGCCTCGCAAACTCAATTCCCCTCTGACGTCTGGCCGCCTCACACTCCATGCCTTTTCCATGTGAACGAATGGGGTCAGTAGCGTCACATAAACATCATCCTCTGCTCTCTCTCCCACCACCACCACCACCACCCCTCCCCTTTCTCAGTGAATGGATGCTGAGCACTGGTGCATATCTACGCAGGGATGGCAAGGGCACCGAGGAGAGAAAATCAATACTATATCTCACCACTAAGCACAATCCCAACCAAAAGCAGCTGGAGTTTGCAAGTTGCTCCATAAACTGGACGGCTTCATCTGGCTGGCCGCTGTGTCGGTGGATTGCTACAGTAATGCACTACAGCACAATGGCCTAGGCCAGAGCCTGCCAGACACAGAGGCAGGCACACACACACACACACACGAAAAACCCCACACACATACACAGAGACAAACAGCATGCTCCCAGGGGCTGGGGAATAGCAACAGCAATGAGAAAAACTCTCATGAGGCACAAACAGGGTTGACAAACACACTCTCTCCTCCGTCACAAGCAAGGAAAAGCACCTCTGGACCATTTAGCCCACCCTTGCTGTGGACTCACATGCACTTGCATGTACACAGACACACACACACACACACACACACACACACACACACACACACATATATACATTTACACTCACACGTAGGCTGAGAGGGCCCTTAAAATACCTGTTCTAAAAATAGCAGAAGGGAAGCGGGAAACGGGACTGAGGCTATTATTATTGCGCACACGTCCTGCCCGGTCCCACCAAGGAAAGGGAAGAGACTAATGATTTTCCTGGTGCAAGCAATTAAAAAACTATTTGTCACCTGCCAGGCTGCATATGACGTTGGGGGCCTTGGCAGAGGACCACAGAGTAACTTCACATATACACACTGTACATACACAAAGTGGGCTGCACCGTAGCGCGCAGACCAGAGGCAGAAATGGTGCATGAGAGGCAGGTGAAGCTGGAGGGGTGACAGGAAAAAAAAATGAAAAAAGAAACCAAGGGAGAACGAGGTAAGAAGGGAGGAAACGGTACTTTGGATAGAGGAACAGAGTTGGGTAAACGGCTGATTTATCCGGACAGGTTAATACCAGGCCAGACAGTGCCTCAGACAGCACACTGCCATCAGGAAGTCATGTAATATTTAGAATCCAGCCAATGAAAGTCATTCTCCTGCTGCTGGGCTTCTGGCTAAAATAGAAATGTATATTCACCCCCCCCTCCTGCTCCTAAGAGCAAAAGAGCAGAGAGAGACTCCAACTCTCCGCCATCCTCATCCCTGAATCTCTCTCACTTGGGCTGCCTCCCCTGGAGAACAGTCTGAGAACATGCAGGTTTATACACACGCTCCTTCCAAGTGAACTGCTGTAATCCCTGCTGGATTTGTCTAAATAGTTTACGGAGTTTTAGCACACCAAGAAAAAAAAAAAAGTAAAATCACATTTAATTGAAAATAAACATTTTATTATAATTTAATAACTCTGCATTCCTGCTTTGCTACAGTTTCTGTACTTGGGGGTAAACACACTGTAAACACTTCAGGGAGATGAGAAACAACCTGTCAAATCTGAGTGGGGTCACTGGGGACGTCACTTTTCTTTGGTTGGGTGGGGGTTTAAGTTGAGCTCTCCTCTGGTGGGGTTATGTGAGGAGGAAAGTCTGTTGCCTTTGCAGACGGTAGGGAGGTTTGGGTGGGCTACACACAGGGCACCCAGGCTGACAAAAACCTCCTGCTATTTATAAGGAAACATCCACTAATACTGCCACAGGAGGCCATGGGAGACAACCCATTTAAATTGGGAGGGGGCAGTAAATAATATTAAGACAAGCGTTATGCCTCCCTTGCACTGCGCAGCCCTACTCAGATCCAGCTTCAAGCGTACACTCGGCTGCAGTAATTTACGAGGCAGCTCGTTAACGTCGGGTGATTTGCGCTGCTCGTTTGCTCCCGCTCATCTCTACCAAATGATATCATCTTCTACCTCTAATCTTCTACCTCTAATCCCCCATTCTCAAAGCACCTCCACCCCTCCCACCCCCTTGTTTCCTTCCCTCCTGCCAGTCCTCTAATACCCTTACACATTTTGCTTTCTCTCGCCTCCTCCTCCCCCTCTCAATCCCTGTGTCTTTTCAGGTTTGCGTGGGTGAGTTTGGAGATGGGGGAGCAGACAGAGATAGGAGCGGAGCCGTCCCACTGAAGGGTGTGCACGCGCATGTGTGTTCAATATGACATCCATCCAGATCAAAAAAGACTAAAAGAAGTCTGGTTTGACTCTGAAGGCTTTATACGCCCTTGTAGTTACTTTTCCACTGCCCCCTACTGAGAGAGAATGAGAGCAAGCCAAAAAAAGAGAGAGAGATTTTCGCTTAAAACTTGCAGAGGGGAGAAAGCTCAGCAATCCTGGGGAGACAGTGGCAGAGAGAAATAAAGACAGATAGAATGGTGGAATAAAGGGGTGTGGGTCAGTTCAGAACAAAGAAAGGAGAGAAAGGAAAAGAAAAAGAGAGGGTTATAAGAGAGGACACACAAATGAAAACAATGTTCATAACAAAGATTGTTATTGACAATTAGGGAAACAAATGGCATTGTTTTTATCCATAATAAAATACCTTTGGGGCTCTCGCTATTCACTTCAACTAGTAAATTGATTCGACCACATTGGCCCAATACTTTATCTTTATATTATATCTTTTCCACAAACAGTCCTTAGTCTCTTCATCCCTAATCCACAGAGAAATCAAGCTCGTCTCAGACCAGATGCAGCTAACACCCTCAGATAGACAGATTTTCACAATGAAAATTGCCAATTATAGAAATTGCAATCAGAGCCGTTGGTTTGTATGTTGATGAGTGGTAGCTGGTTAAAGGGGAATTGAGATCGATATCAGACTGAATGCAGAGTGGCTGGCTCTGGCCTTATATTGCTGTGGCTTCACGCCGACCCCCCTATGCTCTTCTCCCCGTGCCTTTAACGCACGCCCTTTTTTTCCTTTACCTCCATCCTTTCCTTCCGCATCTCATCTCTCCCTCTATGACACGTTCAGGCGCTTGTGTCGGGATGTCAGCCCTCATCCACGGCTAATTGGGGCTCAGAGGAGTAATCAGGGCAGGACAAATCGGACAGTTCTGGTCATTAGCTGTGACCAGTGTTCTCTGGGAAGCTGGGAGATGTGTGCGCGCTTCTGCAATCATGCCTGAGCCTACACAGTGACACGGGTAGATCTGTGGCTTGACATGAGTGGGGACACAGAGATTGGCACGGCACAGAACAGATTAAGTGGGGAGCCGTTGATCTCCCCTGCTTTCTAAGACGCACAGGCAGGTAGTAAACACAAATAAGCCTCGTTGGTGGCACTATGCATAGGAACTGAGAGTCTAATATGGCAGAGGCAGCAAATGGCTGCTGAGGAGAAAGCTCATGAAGTACAACAAAGAGGGTAATATCAAATCAGGATCATGGGCTGTTGCAATAGTCATCAAGCTTACACTGTTAGAGCTATTTTAATCTCAGCGCTCACATTATCGGCTCTGGAGTTAGCTGTTTGTTTCCTGCTCGGCTGAGTCAGTGAGCTTTCTGTGCTCTTTTGAGCTGGCCGGTAAAAAGGACAGCAGGAATAGTGGAATAACATGTAAAATATTGGTGTCAATAACAATCTTGGAAGTCACAAAATGTAAACATGTCGATGGTTGCTCCTTCTGAAAGCGGGGCCAGTGACTCCAGAGCAAGATGAATGTCAATTCGCCTTACTGGCAGAGCCTTAACCTTTCAGGATAACTGAATTATTTAAGCACCACATACCTGTTGTGGGCCTCTGTTTCTCTGTCTGGGCTCGAGCTGGTTAGGAGGCTGCATGAGTCTATGGCCACGCACGCCTCTTTGGCCGCAGAGTGAAAATGGCAAGACAAATGCGGCGGGGGATTTGTGATAATTGGCCGTGCTGGTGGGCTAGGCGACGGGCCTAGAGAAAAGGTCGCAGGCACTGAGGAGTAGATCAGTCTGCCAGGAGGAGAGGAGGCTCTGTGCGCCTCTGGGGTTTAGCTCAACTTCTCTCTCTTTCTTCGTACAGAGAAAGAGTGTTCCAGCAGGGGCCATTAATTAAGCAGCAGAGTAACCTTCAATTTGTTTAGAGGTCAGAAGCCCCAGTGTCACTGATTTGGGCAGAGAACA
This sequence comes from Amniataba percoides, assembly GCA_037176925.1. Classification (NCBI taxonomy): domain Eukaryota; kingdom Metazoa; phylum Chordata; class Actinopteri; order Centrarchiformes; family Terapontidae; genus Amniataba; species Amniataba percoides. Next base: position 12,729,254 of record JBAJHX010000041.1, read on the forward strand.
ACTTAGAACTATCTATATTTTCCCTCTGACTGGAAATAGAAGGTACCCGAAGTGTTCAGAGGATGAGAAAGAAAGTGATAGCAGAGAGCGGGACACATTTGAATGTTTACGAGTTGAGAGGATGGGGTTAATGTCAGATGTATCCTGTCTGTGTGACTGCACACAAGGAGGAGGAGAGGCGAAGGAGATGAGGGGAACCACAGGGACATGGCTCACACCCCGACATGCTCGTGAAGCAGCTGTTCTCCTCATGGCAGAGAGCGCGGGGGCCTGCCAGCAGCAGCATGCTGCTGAGAGCACCATGGTCTCCCACCATAGCACTGAAACAGAACGGCAAAGGCTGATCCACACACACACACACACACACACACACACACACACACACAGTGTGACGTGAGCATGTGCTCAAGCTGAAGGGTATACAGACACACACTCTTATTGCAAAAACTGTACTGCCACCCTCTCCTGCCAGTCCAAAGTTGAGGCTTTGAGTTGAACAGTCAGGTGGCAGAGTCAAATTCATATGCTATAAATCTGATCTCATACTCTGTAGAGGTGCATTTCCATTTGATACAAACAACAGCCTGCATAGCTAAAGGCAATTATATTTCTACTGCCTCCATTTGCCCTGAGGTTGTAGACAGCCAGTCAAACCCTCCCCAGGTTTTCCTGCCTCTCTACCCTCTCAGTGAAATCAACAGAACGGTGCCTAGGCTCATCCATGATTTATCTCAGTGAAATATTCATTATGTAGCCTTGCATAGTCTGGACGTATCTGACGTGAATCTGGACCTGACAGCTCTGCTCCGTCATCACACATCACCTGAGCCACTCTGAATCCGGCACCTGTCTCCCAGTGCTCAGCACAGAGGCAACTAAAGTGATCCGAACGAATAGAGGACTGGTAGATATAAAGAATCCATCTGTCTACCTTTAGCCTGCGGGCATGTCCGCTCTGGGTCTGTAGCTACTGTATCCTGCTTGCACACCGACCTATGACGGATCACCGCAACAAAAGAGCTACTCAACTTTTCCCATTCAATTAGTGAGAGAGAGTGAGAAAGATAGAGAGAGGGAGAGAGAGAGAGAGAGAGAGAGAGAGAGGGAGAGAGGGAGAGAGAGAGAGAGGCAGTCCTCAGCCCTGACTGGTGTTGTGGTGGCATGAGACATGACGAGTACATGCGTCGGGCTCTGCATATGATCTGACGACATCATGGCATTGGTGAAGCGTATTGATCTTTGGAGGTTGGTGAGGTTGTTATGAAAGGTGAACAGCGTGGGAGTTCAAAGTTGGAAAAAAAAAGAAAGGCTCTGATGTGGTGAACGGTTAGAAAGGTTAGAAGAGAGTATGTTTCAGCACCACGGACAGCACCGCAGATCCTACACTCCTCAAGGTTCTCTTTAATCACAGATTTATCAGAGGTAGCTCTTACAGAGTTATCACTCTTCCTGTCCAATTAAGTAACCTTTGAATTATTCCATAAATGAATATAGCTGAAATACTGTCTAATAGTGCTGGAATGATCACAGGGACAACAGTGACAACTCATTTTCCTACATAACACTAATTCAAGTGGTTCCAGAGTCGTTATACTCTGAAGGACTAATGTAATAAGAAAAATGTAACTGCACTGAATGGTGATATTAATAATGTATTCATGTGAGACAGAGACTAGAGCACAGTGGCCTAAGCTGAGGAAGGTAAAAGCGAGAAAGTGATAGCTATGAAGAAACAAGGTCGTCAGCATTCCCTCCTGCCTTACTAGTCATTTCATTATCTCATCCCTCTCTCCTCCTCTTTAAAGTAGGAAAAAAGCGGGAGAGGCTATTGACCCCTCTCTGTGTTCATGGCAGGTGGCAGGACAAATGAAGTTTCCCCTCAGACCCCCTCCATATTAATATCATAATTATCCCCACCTCTGTGCCCCCGCCGGCCAGCGCAAACTCCACTGTCTGATTTGATGGAGAGGCGCAAGCGGGGAATTACATTCGATTAGCACTAAACAAGAGAAGGGGACACGGAGCGATAGAATCAATCAGTGCCACCAGGACAGACGAGATCCTTTGTGTCAATGAGTGCGTGTCATGACAGCTCGTGGCTGGAAAGACTGCTTAGTACAAAACTCACTGAGTTATGCCTTCGAGTATTTGGTTATGCACACTCCAGCTGTAACTGACAGCATTTAAAGAGGATACCAACTGTTATGGTGTTTATGGTGACCTTAGGACTTGTGTGGCTTTTGTGCTGAAAATACACCACAGCATAACACAGAGCCCCATCTCTTTTTTTTAACCAAATCCACTGAAATGGGAACTTTTTTTTTTTTTTTGAGTGACAAACCACACAGTCCGCTCTGGGCAGCTCCCTGTCTCAGCAGCAATTTGGATTCATTGTTTGCAACCCCAGATAACTGCGGTGGTACTTTTCTTCAGTCTCAGCCATTTGCGGGGATGGGCCAGACATTTTAAAGTGGTCTAATGCCATAGAGAGGTGGAGGTAGTGTGGCGGGGATGAGCAGATTGAGAGTGAGAGGTGAAAAGAACAAAAGAAAATGAATGGAGTGAGAGAGGACCCCCCTCGCAGGTCTTCATTCCTGTCCCCTGTCTCATTACCCAGGCTTTGACTCAATAAAGAGTGGATAAAGAGTGGATAAAGAGGCACACACCCACGGGCTAAAGCCCCCACCCCCCTCCCTAAAACACCTTTCACCAACCTCACTCTATCTCTCTCGCTTTCTGACTTTCTTGCACTGTCACACACATAACCAGAAATACACACATATACACACTGTTACCTTTCTCCTTATTCTGCTGTATTTTATGTGTCAAAATCTTTACGTCTACCTTTCTTTTTTCTTTTTTTTTGCCTAACTTTTTAAAAGTTGTGTCCATCTCACTGGCGCTCTCATTCACAGTCTGTCTCTACCCTCTCTGTCCTCTGTGTTCCCTCCCTGTCGGTGCTGTGTAATAGGAGTTATTTTCATCCCTGTCTCTCCATGACTGTGGCCGCTGGATGGCTGAATATTTACATTTTTCACTCACTGGTGACCTTTCCCTGTTGCTGCTCTGGGAGCTCCAGTCTCCTTGCTGCTCTGCTGTTGACAGACTACTGCCTGCAAATCTCATATGGACACAGCAAATGGTACACAGGGAGTCAGGGACAGAGGGTTCAGAGACTGGAGAGAGGTGGAAAAAGAAAGAGAGCGAATGAAAGAGAGAGAGAGAGACTGTTAACCAGGGCCGACAGTCAGTCGTCTGACTGAAAATGGCTAGAAGAGACAGAGGTGCTGAAGGTCTGCCTGCATCTGCAGAGATTTGGACTGAAGTGGTGTAATCTTTTACCTCCGGTGTCATCTTGATTGTGGTTTCCTGTCAGCACAGATGGTCTGCAATAAACTGCCTGAAAAGAGATGTAAATCTAGGGGCTCCAAGAATGCTCAGTGCCAAAGAAAATACTTGTAAATAAATATTTTTTGTTGAGCAGCAGACGGTACTTTTTTTTTTTTTTTCCAGAATGAGTGGATGTGTTAGCTGCACAACAGGGCCTTATGAGTCATGTAAGGAGATCTGCTGAGCAGTGTGAGAGAAGGGGATGTGAGGGCCAAGGATTCACTAACCAGTTGTTCTTAGCTGAAGCTCTGCAGTAACAGGAAAGAAAAGTTGAGTCAGTGAACTCCTCAAAGTTTGATGAGTGTTTATGTGCGTGTATCCTGGAACCGGCAGTGAGAGAGGGTGAAAATAAATGCTGTTGATTTCAAAAAGTGAGTCACCAGACGTGACCCCGGTTCTGGTGTTATTTTCTTTCTGTGCATGGTGTACACAGGTTTCAAGATGTCTGCATGTGTGTCACTGTGGAAGTGTTGAGCATGGCTCTGGCCTGACTCTCTCTGAAGCTGTGGCTATGTTTCGTGCTGCTGTCATGCTCATTTAGGGCTGGATTAATAGTATCAACAAGATAGGTTCACATTTTTTCAATCTAAAAAGCATATCCACATGCCAAATATGTATGTAGAAAGAGCTGTCAGTCGCTGCAAATGTTCTTTGTCTCCTAGTTTTGAAGAGATACTTTACTATTGCAGTTCAAATTTAAGTTAGCAGAGAAAAAAAAATCCACAGCCCTCCTTCTGTGCTAATGTAAAATGCATTCTGAAGTTCAGGCGAAGCTAATGTAAGGATTTAGCAGTCTGAACTGGTCAAATCAAGGGGGTATCTCCCAGATTTACAGTCCTCTCTATGAAATTCTCTCTGTGTCTGTTACTACAGAAGGGGAATATTCATTACTATTCCTCTCTATTTAAACTCTTTTCCTGCACAAATTGAAGAAACTGGTGGGACTAAATTTAATTGAGATTGTACCTTATATGATTAGATCGACTGGGCTGATTGATTGAATGAATGACTGAATAAAAAGTTTGCTTTTTTCAAAGGTGACTTTAGTCTTTGGGAGGACAGTTGTTTTTCACCTCATCACTTACACTGATACGGTGTTACAAATTCTTTCAGAATCAGTGCAGGAGCCTGTAATTATTTCAATGTACACATGGGATTGTCAGTGTTGTATTAAAATAGATACAAAAATTGCATTAAGCTATCCTTTAAAAGGAGATCCTAATATCACCACAAAATGACTCCAGAAAGATTTCCCTGACAGTTTGAAATGGAAGTAGATTAAAGATAATACGCAGTCACACCAAAAAGCACAAGAGCTTCCTCTGATCATTCCCAAATCCTGAACATATGCCACCGTATCTTGTGTTATTTCCAGAATCAGAGAGATATACTCCATATCATTGTTTCATTGTTTTTCTTTCTTTCCTTATTCAGACTTCTTAATAGTATAGTGAGCCTCTAATCATTTGGAAAATATATTTCAGTAAAAATAACTTGAGTGGCTTCGCTGATTGAACTCGCTAGAGACAGGGAGAGACATGTTTTTTTTGTCTGCTAGTGTTGTTATTACCGCCTGTGACACACACAGAGCCAACAGACAGAGCGAGAGAGAAATAAACAGTTGTTGTCTGAAAGCGTTTGTTTGCTGTGGGAACACTCTAATTATTTTGATTAGTATTTAAGCATTGTTGTGGCCAGTTTTTCCCCATTGTCTTTTCCCAAACGGTGTGCTCTCCTCTTTTGCTAACAGGCAATGTCGGGGGGGTTGGTTAGACTACAGATGAATTTGTCTTCTGGGTCTATTCAGTACAGCAGAGATGTTGTGACTTGTCTTTGGAAAAAACAACTTTGAGAAATTGAAGTAGCTCCATAGTAGCTGAAATGTATTTATCCAAAAGATGATTGTTCTCCATGTATTGTACTAGAATTTTCATAAACACATGATAAATAGAAAGATAGATAGATAGATAGATAGATAGATAGATAGATAGATAGATAGATAGATAGATAGATAGATAGATAGA
>JBAJHX010000041.1:12737458-12777395 GCA_037176925.1 Amniataba percoides
GAAATTCAAACATCAAACAATTAAATCATAAAATGACCACTCACGTTAAAGTGAAGACGCACACAAAGAAAGTTGCTCCCTGGACGTGGAGACAGGTGTGTCAGCAGGGAGTGCAAAGGAGGAAGTGAGGGTGAACAAACAATTTATAGCCTCCGCCCCCCTCACCCTGTCAGGTGACAGGTAGCCTCCATGTTTACCTCGGCAGATTCATCAGCAGAGTCTTTTCAATCACATTACTACAGTCAACCGCCACTGCTAGCAGCTCACACATTTCCACCATGCAGTTTTGTAAGTATTTGTGTCATAAACTGTACTTTGTGCTCTTTTCAGGGATTAGGCAGTTGTGATGCAATATGGCACATTGGTCTATAAGGCATTAAACTGTTTATGCATTTCACTACAGTCAGGTGCTGCAATACTTTTCCAAAAGGTGCGTGCAAATGGAAATGCCACCATTCTGTCTGTTCAATATTTGACTTTAAATTTAACACCATTTCTGTTATAACTGTAACTGCATTTTTCACAGCACAGCCTTTTTTTAAATGCTGCTTGTGTGCAAAATAAACTTCCTGTCTTGTTAATTCTGATTACTGAGCGTTTATTGATATATCATGGTTAATACTGTTTTAGCCTAAAGCCCTTGGCCCACTGAGAGTGGGCCGTTGTGTGGCTGCGTGCAGTTGGATGAGGCTGTGGCTTGCTCTTCAGGATTGACAGGTGGGCCAGTGCAACGGGCCTGAGTGACTAGGGCGACTAGGGAGTGAATAAATTAGCCCCCAGGCTGCTTTGCTCTCCCTCTGTTTACTCCATTTCTCAACCACACAAAGCAGCGTGCCAGACAAACAAGCAGCTTAAAGCATAACACAACTGTTGCACCTGTCAGCGCCGATATACAGTAGGCATCAAACACCATTTGCGCACGCACGTAAGCTTGTGCTCCCTCACCCTCCCACCACACTCCCTCCCTCCCACTCACTCTCGCACACACACAGAATTAGACAATGACTTCTTTAGCACAAACTACACCCACTCATAAAGACAAAAATATTCACAGAAGCACAGACACATAATGTTACGCTCACACACACCCCTCTGCACACACACGCAGACAATCACAATAGACAGAGATAGAAAGGCCAGCCAAGATACTTTTGAGAGCGCAAGCACGCCCACATACACAAAGCTCATCATACTCGAGCGCTTATCAGTAATTCAAGACGCATATCAGTTACTGGTGTTTCTGCTGCTCTCTGCATGCTGAGTGTCTGGGTGACAAAGTGACGGCAGCAGAACCATTATTTGCTGTCTTTGGGCTGTGACAGATGACAGCACATCACAGGGCAAGCAATTAAACCATAATTATACACATACACACATATCCACTCATAAAAACCGCAGTTTCCCAGTGTGTAATTTTTGAAGAGCTTTTGCACACTGACACGAGAACAGCGAAACAAATACATAGGTGCACACATGCACACACACACACACACACAGACACACACATTCAGACACACGTGAATGTGTTATTGGTTTACTGCTGTGTTGGGGGCACAAATGAGACACAATAGAACAATGACACACAACAGTTTATAGAAGTATTCACAAGCAGCGTGTCCATAATGTATTCATGCGCTGTCACTGCAGACAGCGGGGAAAAAAGAGTTACAGCGACGTGTGTCCTCCAAAGTCAGACACTGATGCAGCAAATTCATTTGGTGTTGTCACTCAAGCAAGCGGCCAAGGCGATGAAACTCTGCCTTGGCCCAATGAGAGGGTATTATTGCCTGGCCCAAACAAGCCCCCCCTCCACCCTCCACCCCCACCTCTTGGGGTGTTAAAGCAGTCCTGAGTGGAGCAGGATCGCAGTTCATGCAGGGCAAGCAGGTCAGACAGCCCAGTGATAAACAGTTCGGCCTAAATAAAGCCTTCAGATATAAAGGCAGGGCCGCCACCGGTTACCTGTCCTGCCTCTGGAGGCCACCGCTGCCCCTGGCCTGCTTGTTGCCCTGGCGACACCTCACTTATTCATCCATCATGGCTGACAGGTGTCAGGCACAGCAAGAGATGGGTTAGTAAAATGCAAAGTGCGCGGAGGCAACACTGGCAAGCAGACACAGAGTTATAGTGAGAGACTGAGAGAGAGGGGGGAAACTCTCTCATTAGGCCATAATGATGTGTGAAGACAGTCCTAATCAGAGCGTGGCACCTTATTTATGTTGGCAATTTGCTGTTTTCCTGCCGTGATGCAAACATCTTACTGTCAGAGGCTGCCACACATTTGTCTGTCTGTTGGATTGTCAGTCCGACTGGGAGGAGCGCAGATGCGCACACACACACACACACAGGCAAATTTGCACGCATGCTTGGCATTTTGATAAAAACTATTTATTCCTTAAAATCACATTCCCCCTGTCCAGCTCCCAGTTTCTTTCTATCATATCATCCAACTCTTCCAAGGATAGTTTCAACACTGACTCGTGTGCAACTTGTGTGCCCTAATGTTTCCTTAGCCAACATTCACATGTATCATCACTTTGGATCTGAATAATCTACTGTCGGATCTCTAAATATTTCAGCTCTGGCTGTATCAAGTGACTTGCTTCACACTTTTATACAGTTGTTGACATGGACATCCACCTGGTAAAGTCACTTCTGGCTCACTGCTTCATTAGATGGAATGTATCATTTTGTGTGTGTGTACTTTTGTGTGTGCATGTTTGCATATGTCTGTTCACATGGATGCCTGGGGCAGGTGATTCAGCCTGGGGCACAGCAGCATAAATAGAGCTCACGCAGAAGCCAATCAGGCAGTACCATCAAACCCCATCCGCGGAGGGAACGCAAAATCCATACTCAATAGAGATTCATGAACCATGCAAGATTCAAGCTACCCTGGTCATTGACAGCATCCATGATGACTATTGATCAACCAACGATTTCTGGCTCTATACAGACGTGATTAGATGACTTACGGCTGAAAAGTGCCACTTCCAGTTTGGAGGAGGAGCTCATTTTCGACTGATACCGTAATGCTCTGCATTTCACCTGCTGTCTTTACAGTCAGCCGCTCTACTCTGCTCTCACCCAATCGTTCAGCGGGAATCAAATTATCTGTAGTGTCTGGTAAGGTGGCACTATGCCCAGAATGCCCATAATATACACTATCTCTCTTGCATTTTGGATTCAGAGAGAAATGCACAGCTTCTGTATGGTACTGGCACAATGGTTGTGGCTTTTATCCCTGCTACTCCTTTCTCTATTAAGATTCTTCTCCTCCTTTATACCCTTTTAAATAAGCCACTACTTGTAAAGTTGTAACAGTATAATTCTTCAGTGCATCTGAAGACTTAATCAACGGTTGATGAGACATTATACATAATAAATCAAAAGAGGCTTAGATTTATCTCCCCAGTCCTCTCCGTTGGACCAGCTGCAGCCTCTAAATCAGTCAAAACTGAGCAGGCTACAAAATGAATTGGCAGGCTGCACCCAAGCTGAAAGAAAAAATGAAAAACAAACCCGAAATTCCTCAACAAAGCAAAACAAATGATGCTCTAAAAGGAAAAATAAATGAATGTGTTATGGAAATGTCCAGCTCTAAAAATAGCATACTCATTGTAAAATAAACACAAACAGTTGATAAACAGGCCCTGAAGAGGAGAATTAATTAGCCACGCTGGACGCGTAAACACAGCTATACATCAAGTTCAAGAGGAAACAATAACAGGGCTGAGGCAGTTAGAGAGAAACCCCTGACCGCCTGCCATAACGAAAGCCCCAACTCTCTCTGGCCTCATTCCTGAAGCTAAGGAAGACAAGAATGAAGACAAGAACAAATTCAAGACAAAAGAGAGGAGAGACATTTTAGGGAGGAGATCTATGGTGATGAAGTTGGATACAGGAGTTATACACGGAGGCAGAGATGAGAGTGGAATGTGAGAGAGAGGACAGAGGAGAAGAATAGAGACAGAGAGATAGACGAGGGGATGTGGGGTTTTACAGCAGTAGTTTTGCACGTGCCAGAGGAAGCTCATGCACATGCCCACGCACGTCTGTCTCCCTGACTGAAGACACAGTGTCTGTTGATGCTAATGCTAGCCAGCTGGGCTCACGGCCAAAGGCATTAAGTGGAATCGAATTCCACCAAACTAGCTTTAATCAGCAGGTTTTTAAGGTTAGAATTACTCTCCCTCTCCTCCAGCCCGCTGGCCAAGGTTAAAGCAGACACAGGCAGGGGCTGGGCTCAGCTAATGGGATGGAAGGGTGGCACGGGGCCTACGGCATGCCACCATATACCGACATGCACATGAACAAGCGAAGGCGCAAACAGGCAGAGGTGCAAAAACAGCCACACACTTTAGTGTATGCCCAACACCTTCAAATAACAGTAATGCACACACACGTATGGATGCAGGAATGCAGTTTGGCTGTGTGCGTGCACACAAATATGCATTATGCACATGACCATAAGTGCACTGACACATGAGTGACACAGGCTGCATAGAAAGCAGGACCAGGTCTCAGCCAGACCATATGAAAAATTCATCGCCGTCATCAGCATCCAAGCAACGTCATTATAACAAGGCTTGGGAAAAAAACACAACAAACATCTAATAGTGATAAACTGGCGTATCAACACCACAAATGTGGTGTACGCACCCTGTAATATTTCAGTTCTGATTCTGTAACATACAGATGTATGTGCATTTACACATCAAATAAACAAACCTTGACCAGTTTTTTTCATGTTACTGTAGCTGCATCTCTTCTGAATGTAGCACTGCATAACGGCCCACTCACTTAAAGAAAGCCTAACAAGAATGCTGGAAACCTTTACTCAAAAAGAGAGGTGAAACAGTCGGATGACTGAATATATCAGCCTGCTTTTTTAATACTTTACAAAGAGAGCCAGTGCAGGCCTTGCCTTGACCTCGGCCTACAACAGCAGTCAACACATTGATGCCTGTCAACAAAGCAAAGCTCAGTAAACCTTGCAGCGCTTCTGACAGCTTCTCAAAAGTCAAACTGTGTTTCTATAGGACCCACGCTATGAGCAGAGGCCTAAACAGCAATCATAACAAATGTTCTCTTTCCACTTTTGCTCGCACTGGCTTTCATTTTTCTTTTTCCTCTCCTCTACCCGACTGACTCTGCCCAACACATGAGAAAGTGGCTTTACTTTGGGAGAAGTGCAACAGATAAAATTGGCTCAAGTCAAGTCCTTTTTTTTGAAACACTAATAAGTCTGTCTTACAAATCTGTGTTTGAACATAAAAACCACAGATTGCATCTCAGTATAGCAAAATAGCTTAACTGAGAAGACTATGTGAGGGGATGGGCAAATCACACTAATGTGAGGGATGACAGGTAACAAATGGATGTTAAGCATATGCGTAAAATGTAACATGGCAAATGGAAACCAGTCATTATCTCAAGACACCACTTCCTTATCACCTAACCTTTGAGCTGACCTCTGGATTGCCTGTCTAGAACAGACATGTAAAAAATGTCTTGCGGCAAAAAAAAACGGTAATGGGCATCTGTTTGCATTACGAGCCTGGGGCTATCAACTACGACAGGCACTTCATTCCATTAAAAGACGGGGTAATGGATACAGCAATCAGCTTATCGTGCCACAGTTTAAAGACACAAGGTCAGAGGTTAGGTTTTAGCTGTCATTTTTTTTGGTGGTTGGGAAACAGCTGAGTCTGAGAAGAAATTCCCGTACCTCGTGTCTCCATTGCGCTCAGTCAAACCCAAATGCATGTGCTGGAGAATGGCCAAAAGGATATCAACATGGAACAGGGATATGAATTCACTTGGATGGAAACAGGGATGGCTGGGTAAGAGAGTTAAAGACTCAGATGTAGTTACAGTATGTACCAGGCAAACAGTGAACAAACAAAAAAAAAACATTTGTTCTGGCTTTAGTTTTTCCTCCCTGTCATTGTGCTCAAAAGCTGGGCTCCTTAAGGCATGTCCCGTGTTAAAAAAAAAAAAAAAGAATTAATAAAAGCATCACATGGCGAGACTGCTGCTGCTTAATAAACATAGATGGCATTGTTTGAGTCTGTCTGACCGCCCATTAACCTTCCCTTGTGTTAGCTGAGGTAAGGATAAAAGTGCCACTGTGTGGAGAAGGGGAGCACGTCCTCTGCATTAATGAGCACAAACCATCCAACCCGCCGTTTCCCCCTAAAACACACACACACACACGCACACACACAGTCGGCGGAGACCTGCTGAACATGACATCACAAGCTCAGCCTCCCTGCCGCGGGTTATGCCAAGCAGACATGCTGCCTAATTGTAAGAGAGAGCTCAGATTTGTAATGCTCCACACTTCTGTTAGGGCTGATTAGCGGAGGCTCATGGCTTCTCCCCCCGCCGTGATCTATAGGCACTCCAAATTTCCAATATCTCCGGTGTGAGCAAGGAAGAGCCGAGAGAGACTGTAAATCATGACAAGTCCTACTGAGTGGAGGAGAGGAAAGAGGATGGATGGATGGGAAGGGAGAGAGAAAGAGAGAGCGAGGCAGAGGGAGCAACAGCGAGCGATATTCCGCTTGTATGGAAACATGAAGGGGGGGAGAAATGGAGAAAATTATTGGGGGAGCGAGGTGATGGGAGAGGGAGTAGTGCACATACAGAGGAGCGGGGAGCACACATCAGGGAGACATGAGAGAGTTAGGGAGGAAAGAAGAGAGGAGAGTAGAGGAGATATGATTACCAAGGAAACAGCAAGAAAAAAAATTCCAGCCGGGGAGAAAGAGACAGAGAGTGTGGAGCAGACAAAGAGGAGAAAGAGCATTGGGGGAAGAAAGGGAGTGGGAGGACAGAGAGACAGAGAGAGAGAGAGAGAGAGAGACAGAGAGAGGAGAGGATAGAATGAATGCTAACAGGGAGCCCAAACCCAGTACTGAGGCTTTATCCTTCACAGGCGGAGGAGCAACAATCGCAAACACATTTTCTCTCGCCCTGGCCCTAAGAGAGATAAAAAAGCAATTTGTATTCTATTCCTATTCAGCGTCGCTTGGCCTGTTTCTCTGCCTGCATATTTGTAAACACAGCTTTGTCAGAGCAGCTTAATCTTCCCAACACAAACACAGACTACAGGAAGGAGGGGCGAGAAAGGGTGAGGAGGGGTGAGGAGGGAGGAACAGTGATGAGGGAAGAGGAGGGTAAAGGACGAGTGAGGAGGAGAGAGCGAGGGTGAGGAAGGGTAAGGAGGGTGAGGATGGGAGGGGAGGTGTGCGGAGCGTCGCAGGGTCACACGAGAAGCCGGACAGGGCATCGAGGATCAGAACTCGTTTCCGTCTCTGCTGCCACGGGACGCCCCTGGTGTCAGACTCTGAGAGTCCCACTGTGTGACGTACAAACACACACACACACGCTGACCCACTCCTCCCCCGTGTCTACCCACTGGCCTAAAGTCCAACAGGCCGGATTACTGACAGAAGCAAGAGAACGAGCATTCCCCTTTCCTCATCATATGGCCTGGACGTGACAGATGGAAGAGGTGGGCCCTTGCGCTTCCTCAACTGTCACCGTGCCTCTGTTTAGTGCTTATGCTGCACAATTAGCCTGTCATGGAGCTTACAGGTATGCAGTTCCAGGTTTTGGGCCAACCAAAAGCCCAAGTCCAGTGCAGGCCAAATCACACAGCCATGTGGAAGGACAAACACAGCACTGCAGCCAACCATACATTAAAGCGGGAGAGCGGAGGGGATTTCGGGAGGCGGGGGAGGGGGGGGGTTGTAAGTGGCGATCGTCTGGGTGCACATTCGCTCACAGAGGCGTGAAATTAAGCAGAGCGACACCTGCCAATACGCACTGCATTAAAGCGCACTGGGGTTCACCCCACTCGCCGGCCTTCCGTATCGCTCTGTATCTTTCTCTCACCCCCCCACCCCCCCCAACTCTGTTTCTCCACACTCTGAGATCTCTTCATTATGGCCCACAGTGCCCAATTAAAGACCGGTGGCTGCCCCATCCACTCCCCACACCGCGGAAGAGATGGTGCTCCACTTCAGAGCGTGGCAACAACCTTCACCAGCTCCTGTGCACTCCGCTTCTATCCCCGCTCTGCTCGCCCCTCCACAGCACACCCAATTTCGATGGCTAGGCTCAGCAGCGGGATTAGTGGGATTGAGAACAATGACAGTAATGACATCAATCATACAAGGTACTATGGAAACAGCAGCAAACTCACCCAGACTGTATAGCCTGCCTCCCGTGTCACACATCACTGTGCAGAACTATGACTTTACAATTGTACGAACCTATGTAATAAATAAGAATATAAATAATAATAATAATAATAACCCTGGCTGTGGGGCTGTTTCTCTGTTCACACACGCACCCTTGAGTTTGGGCCTATCAGGGCTTATAAAAGGTCAACAGCATCACACTGAAAACAAAAGTGTTCTGGAGCTGTCAGCTCTACAGATAACCAGACTGACTTGATAAGGCACATACAGTATTGACAAAATGTATACTAACTTTATTGCTTGTTTTCTGCTGCCATCAAGTCTTGAACCCAGAGAAGATGTCCTTTGTGGAATATTAATATATCTGTATTCCACTGTAGATGAGCATATAGTCCCAAAAAAACCCTTTAACTTACATGTGTGGGGAGACAGAGAGCCCTGCAGACAGACACAAAGCCAAACACACAAAAGACAGATTTGGAGAGACGGGGATTGCCACAAACAGACAGGGAGACAAGCAAAGAAAGACAGGGAGAGCTGCAGACACACAGCAGGCAGATGGAGGAGCCTGAGAGCCCCCAGGCAGCCCTGTGATGAAGACAGTGGGGAACGCAACGCTGAAGGAGTCCATGTTATGTTCGGCTTGTGACGAGGAGAACGAAGGGGGGCTGGCTGGTTACGGCGGTGAGGTATAGGCAGACAAGAGAGGGAGTGAGAGAGAATGAGAGAGAGAGGGTTAGAGAGAGAGAGAGAAACATCAGCCAGTGAGCCAAAAAGAGGGAAAGGAAAGCAAATGAAAAGTGACACTTTAATTCAGAGGGCTTCTTCTGCCTGAGTTATTATGAGATGTTTGTAAGCTGGCTTGTTCATGCATCTCCCCTGGCCTCGTGCCTGGCTCCCTCTCACTGAGGAGACCTGTGGCGCTAACCTGTCTTTATCTGAGCCGCACAGCAGGGGACAGCACTCTGCCACCATCCTCTGCTTTGATCCTCCCACTTCCACCATGGCTGCCTCGCTGCCCCCCCGCCACCCCACGTTCCTCCCTCCCTTATTCCCTCCTCCACCATCGCTCATATGCAAAACGGTTCTCTGTGCCCTGTTGCTGCTTTGATATGGTCAAAGTCCTCCACACTCCCTACACTCTTAATTAATTGCGATTACTCTCATCTGGAAGGCGAAGGTTAGCTTTGGCTTCAGAGAAACACTTCTGGACACCGCGGTGCACTAGTGGAACATGTGAAGATAGCCGCTGAGAGGGCAGGGAAACAGAGAAAATACATTAAAACGGAGCGGACGTATGCGCACGAGAAAGAGATGCACACAGAAACAGAGAAATGGACGGAGAACGACAGGGTGAGAATGAGAGGCCCATTGAAAGAAACACAAGGAGACAGAGAAATGGGACTGAGACTGAAATGATTTGACATTCTGGCTGGGCAAAGCTTGCTGTTTGAAGATGGGAGCCTGACCAGGGTATATGATTTCCACTGTAGGAGAAAGAAGGCCATGAGGACTGTTTTGGGCTGGGGCAGCAGCTAGGGAGCAGACAGATAAAGGAGACAGACAGATAAAGGAGACAGACAAATAGAGGAAGGGAATTATAGGCGCACACAGATACATGGGCTAAAATGTACCTCAAGTACCAGACAGGTACAATCTGGCAGCCAAAACAGACAAGGATGGAGGTGGGGTTGGGGGTGGGGGGCTGAGTGTAGCAAATTCAATCAGGCAGAGAGATGCGCGCACGCACGCACACACACACACACACACACACACACACACACACACACACACACACACACACACACACATACAAATACAAGTACAGCCAGACAGACAAGAACATGGATAGATGCACTGTATGAATACACAAAGGGGGTGTGATGAGAAATGTAACAGTAAAGCAGGAAGGGAAAAAGGACCCAGAGCAAAGTCAAAGTGAGAATGAGGGAGAGAGAGGAAGATAGAGGGACAGAGACAGACACAGAGATGGTGGTGGTGATGGGTGGGGGGTGTAGCAAGTTAGAGTGCCGACAGGTCTCCAGAGGTTGTAATATATAGCATCGTTTCAATCTCTCAACAGCAACTACAGCCCTCCTTTTTCATATCCTTCCACAGTCTGAGGACGGAGAGGTACTTCTGTCCTTCGGAGCCAAATCGGCATTCAAGATGATATAATGTGCTCATTTTTTGACATTACATCCCCAAATCTGGATGGTTATTTGTAGCTGGATGTGCTCTCCGTCCCCATTCTCTCTTGAAATCTCAAGGTTACTAATGGTAAAGGATGGATATAAAATGCCAACGTCACGCACGTTTCTATGTTTGTCTTGTACTGTTTCCCCTCTCCCGGAGAGGTTCGAGACCAATGGTTGATTTATCTGCTGCGTGCACCATTAATCCTGCGACCATGCATGCCTCCGCTGAATAATTGATCTCTGTGCTACTGTAACTAAATCCGTCAAAATAGTGACACCCCACCTCCTTCTCTGTCCCTTTACTTCCTCTTTACGTCTCTCCGCCACCTTCCCATACTTTAGTAATGCTCGAGTTGTTCTAAAAAAAATAAATGTAGCACAGTGTTTTCATAGTTTTCTACCCAGTGGAATTGGTGAGGGGAAGGGTTAAGTTTAACAGGAGTGGTGTTTTATCACCACTGTTGGGTGTGTGACACTGGTGTTCAACCACCAGAGGGAGTTTCCCCCTGACTGTGTATATCCAGCACCCAGAAAGGAAGCCCGGCCACTTGCCCAAAAACACAAAACAAAATATAAAGATGTCGTTGACAGGGTAATCTGACAATGCCAACACCCCCACTCTGGAGTCCTGGCAGCCAAGTGAGTCGGGGCCGAAAGCGGTGCTGACCTCCTGAGGTGATCAGTTCTCAGCTCTATGTCTAGACCTCAACAAACAGCTGCTCGGTCTGGAGCAGAAGGGGAACGATGACCCTTAATTTATGTCCACACCCCTCCCTCCTCCCTCCCCCTGCCTGTCTCTTTGACTTGTTTTTGCATACTGCATTTAAAGTAATAAGTACAGTATCTCCTTGAATGCCACAGAGCTATAAATCAGTGGAAAATAGACCTGTCATCTTAGTAAACAATGCATGGGACCAGTTATCATTAAAAACAAAAGAGTTCTGGAGGGGGCCTAGCCATGCATACGGATGAGGACGCGACCAATCTACCAATCTCCTTGGCTCGCCCTGAGCTTCTTTCCTACACTAGAATTACACACGCACAAACACACACCTGTACTAAAGGAGGACACACAGAAACCGCTTCATTTTCCAATTCTACGATGTCTAATGTTGTCTTTGTCACTCACATAAAGCCATTACTGAGGCTATTTAGGATGAAGTTTTTTCACAGGACAGAATGCGGAGATGTGTGTACCTATGTCTGCATGTCAAAAAGGTTATTAGAAGAAATTGCAAAAGAGCTGTTGCAACATATAATCTACACCATGGATTGCCTTTACTTTTGAAAGGCAAAAGGAGCATTGTGCCTTTGACTGTTCAAAGTAAAACACCGTGCACAGCTAAGCGAGGGAATTGGATCCTGAAGACACCCGAAGATGTTGATTCCCTCAGACTTCAATGCACGGATAACGGCTTCACAAATAACAGTTTGATTATGATATTTACGCTGTATAATGACTTCTTATGACAAATAGCGTACGATCACGGAGTCATTCAATCATAACATGTTGGTCGAAGTGACATTACAAAGATTTAGGTCAGCGCTTGGAAAATGAGCTGCGGATTCGATTGCAGAGACGACATTGTTCAATGTCACGACAGTGCCATGAAAATTTAGCATCATTTGTTATATAGTGCCATCAATGTTTATGACAGCCAATCCATCGTCAAGTAAGCTGTATGTCAACCTTTATGTCAGCTTTATGACACATGGATCGCAAGAAATGTCAGGGAATGTCATCTCTATGCTCCCAGGTGCCAGAGCACATGTGATGGATACAACAGTCTGAGAGAAAATCAGTCTTTAACACATGTTTGCAGAGCAGAGTTCAAATACCCTTCATGTTAATCAGGCGCCAGTGTTTCTGTGCCCCTGTGTAAGGTGGCAGGCGGATGGCTCCCGGCAGCGATTTGCATGCAAAGCTGCATATCCTCCCTTCCATGGCAGGGGCCCCTCAGGTGTAACCGAGTGGAGGTTCCTGGTGGCACCCTGCCCTCTCCCTGCCTAAATGAGATTGGGTTGGAGTCCCCCTCATCTCTGTGTGCCTCCCCCCTTGTTTTTCTAAAGGGAGCACAGACACAGACACTGGAGAAAGATATAGGGGTCAGCAAGAAAGAGGAAAAAAGACAGAGATGCAGAACAAGGCGGGAGGGTGGGGGGTGGGGGGGTTGGGAGTCAGAGAGTCTGGTCTTTAGTCAAGAGACTTGGACTAACGTTTACCCAGCAGCTGATTTCATGACCCATGATGAATACTGCAGCCCGTGTTTCAGATGACTCGTCCTCTGGCTGATGATGACAGTAATGGAGTCAAGACTCCTCCTAGAGCTAGAAGTTGCTCTAAAGATGGCACAGTTTGAGAGCAATTGCTACAACCCATTAGCTAAAACAAGGTGTATCCCTAAGTGATACTTGATGACAATGACGATGGCCATACATCTGTGCGTATGCCTGTACCTACAAACAGGCCTCGAGCACTAGTTGTGCTGTAAAGTAATAGGCTTCGGTGAGGCCCGTAAAGTGCTGCGACTGCATTTTTAGAGTGGGTGGAATTGCAGTGCTACAGAGTTCGTAAAAGGGGAATCTGGGAGGAGGTGGGGAAAAAAAAGTGCAAACCAGAATCTTTGTCTCAAGTCTTCTTTAAGTCTAACGCAGGTTATTATCTGTCAGGGAGAGTATATACTATAGGCACTATAGACTATAGGCACACGCAGACTTAATTAATGTTTCTTTTCCATCTGATGAACATGGTTGGGACTGTGTTGTCTGTCTCTCTGCCTTGTGATGAATTCATTCTGCCTGCCAGATATGAGCCGGTTGAGCTGCACGTGTCAGCCCCTGTCGGCAGCTGCCATCCTTCAGACACACTCGGTGACGGAGGGGTCCAGCACAGCCTCTGTGGGCTACATGAGGACTGACATGTTCCAATGGCCCCTCCCACCGCCAGCCCCCCCTCTCCCCTCCCTCAAGAGGCCTCACTGCTCCTGCCCTGTCTCATTATGTGGGCGAGATGTTTGGGGGGCTCTCTGTGCCATCCTGTCGCACTGTCAGCAAGCATAATTCCTCTCAGTGGGCGCCCTCACTATTGCGGCACACAGTTTGTTTCTGGATGTGTGTGTCTGTCAGCGTGTGGATGATTTCCTCATCCACAGAGTTTCCTTCCTCTCCTGCTGGATTCTTTTCACATAGCTCAAAAAACAAGGGAGGGAAGGGGGTGGCTATTACAGTCCAGAGGGTGCCTATGCTAATGCTCGACTGAAATGTCATTCAATTTTTCAAGTGACCGGTGCATGTGCAATACCTAGATTTGTCTATGTGTCTTTTCAATTTGTGCCCATTGCTGAGGGTAAAATTTAATTTAGTAGGGAGATTTACACAACTAGATGACAGTGGGGCGTTGGGGAGTGCTAGTGAGAGTTGCCATCCAGCCCGCAGATTAATAAAAGCCTGTGTCAAGATCTACAAGATGACAAACGGCGAGAACCAGCGAGAAACAAAAGCAAAACAATCAACTTCTTGAAAAGGTTTAAATGACATTTAATATATTTACTGGCAAACATAAACATAAATTGACACCGGGAGGCTGAGGGGAGTGAATACAATATCTCTGATTGCTATTACTGGCATAAGCAATGACAATGTGGACTAGATTGGTATGGTATATTGAATTTCATGTTCTTTGAAATGGAGTCTGAAATGTGAGATTTGTCTTTTGCCTCTGAATAGCTCCCACCCCACCCCCCCTCATTCTCTCTCATTTGGAGACTGGCACATTCAGTTAACTAATGTGCAGTACATGGCAATGCTACACTATTACCCCATTCTCTCAACTGCCTGTCGAAAGGATGGAACATCAGATGCGATTTGGAGATGCTTTCTTCTTGTTTCCGTTTCGCATCAGAAACATACCTGCTGGGAAGACTTTCTCTCTATAAATTTCCCATATCTGCTGCCGAAATGCTATTCATCTCATTATGGTTGATTGGGATCCTCATTACATTAGCACGCGCACAAGCACATGCATGTGTGTTTTCATGCATGTAAATAAAGACAAGAGATAATGAGCATAGAGAAAGGGAGCAAGAGAGAGATGGGGAGCAGGAAAGAGAATGAGGGAGGGAGGAGTGCGTTAATGAGTGTGAGATGTGCTGAGGTCGCTGTGTTTGTTCTGTAATAGTGTGTTGCCGCAGAGCACTGCCACCTCAGGTGGGTGATTAGCAGTAATTATATAATTACACAAAATGTGATAATAAACAGCACAGAGGGAATCAGCTCCATCATCTACTTTGCTACACCTCATATATACACATATACTCATTTTCCCATGTACAAACAAGTAAACAGAGGAATACATTTCTCGCTTTTTAACAAATACACACGCCCTCTTTTCACGCACAGTCCTGCACCAACACAGGAGACGGACAAACCCGTTCGCACCCAGATAATTCTAACTTGATACAAAAAGTAATGGAACACTCACACTTGTCCTCCACTCGCACCTGTGAGTAAAAACCGATTTGCTCCCTGACACACAGTAACGGCCAATAAAACAAGTGCTGACTCGCTCCCAAAGGCAGCCGAGGGGAGCGGGGGGACAAATGAACACAAACTGGGAGTAAAAAGCTGCTCCCAGGAGGATTTTGCCTTTTCTGTAGTCCTCATGCTCCTTCCTGCTTGAGTGAGAAACACTATCTGAAAGAGCCCACAATTGTCCATCGCATCTCTAGTCCTGCTGTGAAGAGAAACAAGTGTTTAAAAAAAGGGGGGGCAGGGGCAACTGTCCAACGCATCACTCAGCGCCATTGGAGAGCAGCTGAAGTGGCCTTTTATCTATAGGTAAAAGTGGAACGTGTGTATGTGTGTTCATGGCTGAGAATGCGAGCGTGTATGTCTGTTTGCATGTCAGCATGACCTTCAGCAGGAATACATGTCGGTTTACATGTGGGCAATTGCCAAAAAGAGACAGAGAGAGACAGGGGAACTGAACAACATGAATGAGCCATCCGTACAATTTAGAGGTGGCACGAGACTGACAGTGAGGGTGCGAGTGCTGTACAACAGACAAAATAGCGGGAAGAGTGAAGAGGATGGAGGGAGGAGAGGGCAATGTCAGGATCCGGAGGAAAAATAGAGAATAGGGAGTGAGAGAACAGCATGGGGTGGAAGCAGGGGATAATTACTGCTAATAAAGCCTAATGGAATTCAGGCCTCACGTCAGGTGCAAGATGATCTGATTACTGCTGGGCGGCTGGGGGAAATTGGGAACTGATCCGTTAATCCCGCCATCCCCTTTTGTCTCTCATTCGGTGTGGGAATGTGTATGTGTATGTGTGTGTTCACAATATTGGAGAAGTATGCAAAGTTAGTCTAACTCCGTCTTGTAAAACTGATGCACGCAGCAAGCCTGGTAATTTAAATATTTCACATTTCATAGTCTCAGTGTGTATATTTCGATATAGAGCTACAGAACTCCATAGTGTAACTGCAAATTGTATTAGATTTCATATTAGATTTTGTCTTCTTATTAGTGTGTGTGTGGGGGCTTTTCGCTCATCAAGAGTGGGAGTCACAGGGTGTGTTCTTTGTCACTTTCTGTGACCTGCGGTGTCCCTGATTCTGAGCGCAGTCCATTATCGTCTCTGCCGTAGTTTGTGTATGTAAGTGCATGTGCATGTACTGTGCGCCTTTGTGTGTTTACGTGCATGCTGTTTGAACTTTTCAACTGCCGCTCCCTCCCCAGGCCTCCTGCTGATGACTGCTGACCTTGGCTGAATATCACAGTCTGGTGACAGAGAGGTCAATGGAAAATGCTGCCTTTCCACAGTGCAGTGTGTATGCTGTGTGTCCATTAGTGTCAGAGTGAGGGAGGGCATGAGAAAGATAAAAACATAAAAAAGCACTTCTTCAGTCTTGGCAATACTGTATGTAGTGTGATATAATCATGCCCTATATATACACAGTACATACTGTATAGCTTCCCTACAGGGGTAAGCTCTGTGTGTGTGTGTGTGTGTGTGTGTGTGTGTGTGTGTGTGTGTGTGTGTGTATGACAGGATAGCAGCTTGTGTTGGCATATCTGAAAGTTGATGAGTTGGGAGATATGAGTGTTTTGAAAGAGCACGTACATACACGTGCATCTAAGTCAGCATGTGCGTATGTATGTGTTGTAAGGATCATCTTGTTATATGGGCGCGCACACTCGAAACAATCTCTCCCTCATCTGCAGGAGACCATCACCAGTCTGCCTCGACTTCTGTGATGTTTCCTATTCTCATCTGGCTTCAGCCTGGCTGCTGCTAAGAAACTGTTTCAGCATAGCGGGCTGAGAAAGGAGCAGGCGTCATTAGCCCGGGTGGAGATGCCTTTCTCAGCCATCCTCTATCTCTCCATAGCACCTGCTCCGTCTCCAGATGAGATCAGGAAGGTGGGGCAGTGGAGGGCAAAGGAAGGGTGCAGCACAGGCATGCTCGAAGCGGGAAGAGAGGCAGATGAGGGTGCAGAAGAGAGATGGGAAGGAGGAGGGCTGTGCACAGAAGATATCAGCCCATGCCTTAAACCAGGCTGGAGGCACTCGTTATCGTGGTTTGATTTCTTGCTATGCTGCTCCACATACTCGGCTCATTGTAATGGCTGTTGGGTGTGAACATGGACGTGGCAGCGGCAAGTCAAAGGGATTAGCCCTTTAAAGAAGGAAAGATGTTTATTTTCAAGTGCTTGGCTTTTAGCATATTTATCAAAATGAGCATCCAAGGCAACACGGAAATAATATCAATCTAATCCCTGAGGAAAAATCCACCTCCCACATTTCATAAAAGATACCAGCAGAGTAGTCAAGTTTAAAAAGAAACATCAACATGATGCATGTAAAGTCATGGCCTTCCCAATGCAAAATGCCACGATCAATAAATCACAACATTTTAAACAGCACTCACAATAATGGGAGACGCACGACGAGGCCTTTTCCTTAACAAGATATGCTCGCCTTTCAGCATTTACAGAACCGAGAGAATTTTTCACCACCACCAGAAGATGAACAGCCTATATGAATCATTATGTTTAACATAATAGCACATTGACCTTGTGTTGCACAGGGGAAAATACATGAGAACGGGCTTTTATTTTTTCAAACTTTATATATTTTACTCTGCACAGAAAACCTTGCTGCCCTTTATGACCAAAATTATTATCTGGGTAATAATATAATGTAGCAGTACCACAATGCTTACTTAAGTCTGCTTTTGAATTGTAACTTGTCACTAACCTTTCATGGAGGTGTTGTAATTTTTTCACAGCAGTCTATCTTAACACCAGTAACACCTTAAGTCCCTATACAGCTGGTCAGGGTCTGTTTACCCCTTCCATGCAAGGCCTTTAAAGGTTCACATAGTGTGTAAAAGCTTTTTATTGCAAGCCAATCTGAGGGCTTGTTCTGTTTTTACAGAGTATCATCGCTGCTTGTTGTGTGAGGGTGGGATAACATATTGGATGTTTATTAGACCTGGAGTCAATGCCCAGGCCAGAGCGCTGCTATAAAACTGCCCTCTATAGCTGGTCAGTTGAGGCTGTCAACTGGGCTGCTAGCCTGCTCAGGCCAGATGCCACTGGGCTGCTATGAGCATTTCTGTCCCCTAATCCCCATCACCAGCAGATCACCCTGGAAAGGTCTAAGAGTCATGCACACAGAGGAGATGTCTGCTTTGTTTACTGTAATATGTGACCTTCTTCTGGTACACACTGGTAGCTCAATTAATGGTTATAGCACATGCTATATAAACATCTGTGCATGTGTGCAATGCATTAGCTGGGACACAGAAGAATAATGGCTATTTGCCAAATCCAAATTCAGCAGTACCGTACTACAACAGTCCCCGTCCCTGGGCGAGTGGTGTAGGGCTGAATTCTGGGATCCTCTCCCCTATTTATTTTGGGCTTCTTCAATTTTTAAAAGGGGAACCGGAGTACTGGCTAGAGGCACTTCAGAGACCACTGCAGCAACATGAGAGATGAGAACCTGGCTGAAACACACACACAAAAACAAGTGCGGGGAAATTCTGTGTGCTTAGGATCTGATGGACGGAAGCAGCTCCCGTCTCATCGATCTCTTCCTCAGACCATTTAGCACCTCTGCTACTCTGGGGGGGGGGAGGGCGGCCACAGCTGTGTCTGTGTGGTCCTGCAGCTCCACAATGGCAGGCATGGCAGGAGGATCATGGCAGACAAAATATCAGTCTGTGTTTGGGCAGTGTCTGAGGCACTTTCAGGGAATCGTGGCAGTGTTATGGAACCAAGGGGAACCGGCCCCATCTTTATTGCTCTTTAATCAGAGCAGTGCAGGCTGGGTAAAGATCAATGATCTCTGAGTGTTAGCATTGACTGGGGCCTACAGCTCCCAATCAAGGGCCCCTCTCCCACCTAATGTTACATTTAATGAGCCAATTAGTCCACAATGGCGTGGCCGGCATCTTAAACTGTTGTTTACTCTGCATTCATTATTAATATCTCATAGTTAGGTATGAATAAAATTAAAAGGAGCGGAGAGACCATTAGCTCCCCATGGTGGATGCTTATTAAGATAGGATGCTTTGTTATCTGAGCAAGGGGTGGGGTGGTAATTGTTCGTGGTGGGCAGGATATGCTGGTTCAGTAGTAAGAGTGGTTTGATTTATACAGCCTTGGAGATGTTGATGCATGCGCGTATGAGAGATGAAGTGGTGCAGTTTGCTCTAATGCCTGTGAGAGAAGAACAACAGCCTGCATCCAGCGGCGTCAGATGCTGCTTTAGCTCCCTCGTAAACACTCTCTCTCTTCTTGCCCTCCACTTGTTACCCTCTTCTACCCCGTTTCCCTCCCTCCCACTTTAAGACACACCTCCGGGAGGGGGTATGAAATTTTATTTTATCTCTTCTTTTTGTCACTCCATGACTCCGGTTTATTGCTTTGTTTTGCTTCCTAATTCTACTGTTTGAATTCATGCTGAATAGGAGAAAAAAGGAACAGGAAGTGGTCAGGATAGGCATGTCTCAGAAAAAGGTATGCTGTAACTTAGAGGAAAGCCATTGATCATAAAGTAAAAATGGAGGCAAGTCAAAATCAAACACCTCCAACTATCATTGTTAGCAATCTTGTTCGGGCATGGCCGGATGTGGATACATGGGGACTGGGACCGAAGCTCGCGGCGGCGCAGGGTTTTTTTTTTTTTTTGCCTGTTTGGTTGTTCCTCATGACGAAGATAGAGTGAGAGTGTGTATATGGAGGCTGGAGCAGAAAAAAAATGAATCAAAAAATCAATAAAACATTAAAATCGCTTCAGTCAACAGAGCAAGACCCAGCTGCATCCAGCAGCTCTTTCGCCCAGAAAGATTCTCTGCTGCTTGTGTTGATGGGACTGACTCCAAATATTCAGCAGGCAAAGCTGGGTACACACCTCAGAGGAGAGCCTGTGCATTTGGATTGGGTGAGGAAGGACAATTTTTGATATGGACAGAATGAAACACATTACAGACTTTTTTTTCAGATATGGTATAGAGGATTCTGGCCTGAGGTGCAGTACTTATGACCAATCAGTACCATTCTTTTTAAAAATTCATGAAATTAAATGATCAGTGCACCAATTCTGACTGCCTTTCACTGTCCCCAAGGCAAGTGGTTTGACAGATAATGGCTAAAAGGAATAGTCTTTAAATTAGAACAGAAATCTGCTAAAGCCTATATTACAAAGACTAACAAATGGCAACATTTTTGTTAAAGTCCTCTCCCCGGTCCTCCATTCCCTTATTCGTCTATTCATCTATGGGCTCCAGTCAGAAAGCAACAGGGTAAGCCTTTTCGGTTCCACTACTCCTCGCCACTGAAGCAGTGCATAATAACTCATAGCCAACATTGTGCTGGAACGTGGCAGCAATTGCTTTCAAGCTCCCACTTAAAATAGTCCTGGTGACAAGCCTGCTGCTTAAAATAAGCGCCTCAGCCTGTCTGGAGAGGCTCCTTAATCCCAGTGGTGAGAGACACTCCAACAGGAAGACACCGGGGTGAAAAAACACTCCTGCACCAGAGAGACTGGAACAATTTACAGCAGGTGACTGTGTGAAGCAGGATTCACCGGCAGGGCGAGATAGAGGGAGAGGCAGAGAGAGCATGGGGGGGGGGGTAGTGGAAGGGGGAATATACATGGAATGGAAATGAGACAGCTTACCTACAAATACCTCAGTGCCCGCACCCACACCCCCTAAAACACATCCTTTAGGGGCACTCCAGCACCAATTCACATTTTAAAAATGGAGCTGCTCAAAACAGGAAAAGGCTGAAAATAACTGCACAGAGAAATAAAAATATACAAGACCAGAGGGCAGCAGAGAAAGGCCCAGATATCTACAGTCAGTGCTTTCTGCCGCTGCTCAGTTTCTGTTTCTGGACACTGCTTGTACTTGTGCTCTCTGGCCTCTCTGTCTCTGCCAGGCTGTGGTGTGAGCCGCGCTCGGTCCAAGCTAGGTGACGTAATCTTGGGCCAGAGTGGGCGACAAGGGGGCCGTGACGTCATCCAGCACCTCTAGCACCTCACTAACATTTCTCCTGCCACACACATTCACACAAGCTCTCCTCTGAGAACAGTGTGTCCAGTACATAGAGGGAGAGCTTGTCCTCCCTCACTCACATTTTCTCTCTCTATCTCTCTCTCTCCCCCTCATTGCCTCCCCGTCCCACCCTCTCATTCTTTTCCACTCCCAGCCTTCGTCCCTTTTCTCCCCCACTTTTCTGCCTCTCTCTCTCTCTCTGCCACCCTATCACTTCCATTCTCCTTCCTTCCCCTCCTCACGCTCCCACCCTCACTCCCTCTATACCTGAGGCTCTTGTTCTTTTATAGCAAATTGAACCTTTCACTCTGAAAGAAATAATTACTCTCTGGAGAGAAAGGGGACTGCCGTGGAATGCTGATATGACACACAATGTCACCTTGCCACTCAGGAGCTGCCTGCACACCCAGGGGGGGGGGGGGGGGGGTGTTGGGGCGGGATGGAGGTAGAAAGCGGGTCAGGGAGCGGGAAAGGGTGAGGAGGGTTATAGAATAAAAGTAGCAGAAAAGTAACAGAGAGAGGAAGAGGAAAAGCATGTGTGAGAGAGAGAGGGAGAGTGAGCGGAAACTGTGCCTGCGCTGGCAAAAGAAAACAGGAGATGGAGAGAGTGAAACCACAAAGAGGACGGGGAAGGTGTAGCAGGTAATAGGCCACGGGAAATGAGGGAAGGAGTGACCAAAAAATATAATAGGGATGAAAATGTGAGGGAGGAGACTGACTGAGAGGGCTGACAGAGATGTGTGGAACTGTAAAGGAAAAGTGTAAGAAGAGGACAAGAGAGGATACGTGATAAGGAGGAGGTAAGTGAGGTTGCGGGGGCGAAAGTGTGAGAGGGAGCAAGGCGGTGTTTTGGGGGTCAGAACGAGAGAGCGGGAGTGAGAGATAAAGAGAGGGACAGACAGGGTGTGACAGCAAGAGCCCTTACTGGGGTCAAACCAGGGATGGATCCGTCTTCATCCACTGGCATTTGTGAGCTGGGGGAGCGGGAGCAGCGAGAGCCGTGAGCCGGATCACTGCCATTTCCACTTATTACCCATCATGCCTTTCAGCAGAGCGGCCATGCGGTCATGCTCCGGCCCCTGGGAAGCTAAACGGCCCTCTGTGGGCTGAAAGGCGGAGGGGACGGAGAACGAGGATGAGAGGAAAGGATAGGAGGGCTGCATAAGGGTTTTGGTAGCAGTGATTCTGTCAGAGGCTCCCAGGACTAAAGGACTCTGTGAATCCACACTTAAGATGGGTCCAAGTCCAAGCTCGAGCCTGCCTGTTCATTTCATCAGGAAGAACTAACCTAAGACGCTGTTCCTGCAAATATTTTCACAATTTCACAACTGAAATACAACTAATTTAAATATTCACATGTTAATAAAAATTACAAAATGAGATACAATTTTCTTCAATAAATGAAAACTAAACATACGTAGTCACTGTCACAGTACATAAGTATGCACACGCAGCAGAGAAGTGATGTCGCGGGCCGATCTCGCTGTAAAGCTCCTGAGGGGAACTGCAGATTGAGACGATAATTCTCTAACCCCTCTCACACTGTCACATTGTTTTCACATTGTCATATAATACATTGTTAAAAAGATCGATTATAGCGTGTTTCAGTTGGTTTGACTTTTCATGTACCCTCAAATGAATAATTCACTTTCCTGGATATCACTTATTAAATGCACTGTCACATTCTATCTTAGAAAATCTTGAGACACAACTAAATTTTTTATTTGGGTGATTTTCTTCCATGAATTGTGGGTGTAAATTAAACACTGACCATAGAGATTTAGTGGCATTACACTGATTTTACACATGAAGATTAGTTTCCTTATCACAAGGTGGACTGCTCAGCTTCTGAAAACATTTGTACAGTATGTCTTTTCTGCAGCTCTGGAAGGAGCTTTTATAGAGTCCGACAGCATAACCCCTGTGATGTCATTATCTTATCTTAGCTTAGGCTTAAGACTTTAAAAGTTTTTACTCAAACTACATGAAAGTGCAAAAGTAAACCACCAAAATACCCCTTTAATTAATTCAATTCCAACTGAATATTATAAAACAGTCCATTACAAAAAAAGTTTTTCATCTACTAAAACTAAACCTTGTTAAATAAGGTGGCAAAATGCCAATGAATTTAATATGATCTTAAATGAGAATTAAGTCAAATAAAATGCCAAAACAAACGATGGTTCCTGACCTGAATTCAACCTGGATATTTGGAAATTACATCATTCTTCAGATCAGACAGTGAGAGTGTATGGTTATGGTAAAGTACATGTAAATATTATTAATGATGATTGGGGAAATATGCCTGGGAGGTTTGTAACTGGACATGTGGAAACAATCTTGGCTGATACACAGTAACACAAAGCTGTCAGGAAATACTACTAATGCATTTTATTCTGCTATTGTAATTATTGTAGAATACCTGCAGTGAACCAATTTACTGAGCCAGAATACAATGAATCCCTTGTGTCTCTATCTCAACTCATGGTTATATACAAAATACAGAATATTCCTCAGAAGGACAGGGGAAAAAAACATATGTATATGCATACTGTATACACCTACACACACCTCTGATAACGGCCAACCTCCACAAACCTCTTCTACCAAAGCTTATGAAATGAGGACTATTTTTAATATCTGCTCTGGTGCCTTCTGAATAATGGGCAAATATTACTCAAGGTCACAACTCATTTGTCAGACTGTGAGTTGAAGGAATGGCCCAGTGCACTACGGCTAACATTCAGCTTTTACTCCGCTGATAAAACCCACAGCGGCTTTACGAGTACAAGCAGTTAAAAATGGAACAATAACAGGCATCGGTAAGACAGAGGTATGTGGCAGAGAGCGGTGGACGGCGCAGCGTGGAAGAGAATGATTTGCCGGGACGGAAAGGGAGGATGGGGAGCAGGGCTTAGGCTTGGACCAAATTGGAGAAAATCCATCAGCTTATTGCCTGGTGATGTTATAACAGAATGCCAAAGGTGGCAGGAAGGAGTGGTTCTGAGGATAAATCATGTTGCCTCTGCCTCCATGACAGCTTTAGTCACAGTGACGTCCACAGAAGGGCTGTGGTGATCAAACAGGGGCTGTGATGACTTCATCCAAATGTCACACGCACAGTGCTACAAACACCCTGTGTCTCTCTGGGCAAGCATTATTTGATCCTAGGAGACAGGCTCACGACAGGCCATAACATGACAACTAGTCTCATATCTAAGACAGTGAATGACAAGACACAGTTCGGCAAATCTATCTATAATACATAGAATAGTAAAACAGATACAGAGGACACCACTACCTTGTCGTGCCTTACAGCTATATTATTAATCATGGGGGTTTGCAGTTTACTGTCATACGACGGTAAACTATTACTGTGCTCTACCACTGTGTGCTTGCAGCCCCACAACCCCTGGTCTTAGGTTATTAAATCCTACAGCCCCCAGCATGCATCTCCAGCTAAGACGCTTCCAACCCTGGCCAAAGACTTTTATCTTCCTCCCCAGCACAGGCATGGCACCTCCGTGATGCTTTCAATTTTCTGCTCTGTGCTTCTGTGTTTTATGGGCCTGTGCAAAGGTTCCAGACTGACTGGCTGGGCTGACCTGGACTCCCAGCCTGTTGGTGCGTGTGCTGTGGTTGGGGTGACATCAAGGCCACGGGCCAACCAGGGACGGGGCAACGTGGCATCATCAGCCAACCACAGAACACCCAGGCCCCCCCGTCCGTGGATACACAGGAAGACATCATGTTCCACACATGCTGGGATGGCATACAGTGCTCTTACATACAAAGAGTAATCATAACACACAGTGCAAGGCTTGGGTGACAGTTGCTTTAGTCCAGAATATTATGGCTCTTTATAAAACCCATCTTTTGGTCTGAATAAAAAGCAGATTTCCATTGGCACAGTCAAAGAGTCTGAGCCGGTCTTTGTTTTTCTTCTAGTTTCTGTGAAAATGGGTTATGCAAAGCTGAAAGGGAATTAAATTCCACTCTAAACCAGGCTCAAAAACTGTAATTACCTGTATAGACAGATGGATGGAATAAGTAAACCACAGCTCCTGTACAGTCAGAACATCCAGGCACAGGGAGGAGCCTGGGTCGGCTTTTATGCTAATGATGAACACCGGGTCAAAGCCACATCTTTCTTTCTGGATGTCCTGTCTGCCTCTATTCATGCATTAATTAAGCTCCACCTTAGCATTAGCTCTAAATGGCTGTATATGGCATCAGTGACTTATCATTGGTGTATGCGATTGTGGTCGGTGCATTCTGTGTGGCCACTGAAGAGACCCCATTCAATAACAACCCTGTCTGACATCTAAATATACAATGTATGTCAAAGTAAAATTATGGACAGCAGCTCCAGCCTGTGTAGCACAACCCAGATAAGATTGATTCCTCCTCTGAGCACATGAAGTCTCTCTGCAAACTATATTAGTAAATGCTGTTGGTTGGATTGGAGACATGGAATAGGGATGGGATGACCAAATAAATAACAGGTGTTCCCTCCTGCGAGCATCCATCATCCAATGAGCGCATATTTCCCACGATCCTCCATCTCCCCTGGCTGCAGTCTCAGTTGTTTTCGCTGCCTCTTGGCACTCCATGGATCCAAATCGAATCATTACTTGGATCGAGGCTCTCCAAACTTGGCTTTTTCCAGGTGTAAATACAAGGTTGATGGGAAGGTAACTCAATAAGAAGGATTTAAAGCAGCCGTTAGATGACGGCCTGATGACCCAGCCCCATGCTGAAGGAGCAACCGTCCTCCAGGACCTCTAGGTGTCTCCCTCCCTGGTGTGTGATTTGGTTCGGCTCTTCTTCATGCATTCATACCTGACCAGGGCAGGCTGAGAGGGCAGGGTTCAGGACCCTGTCAAATCCCCCCTCAAACCCTGGGCTTTTCACACAATTAAATCTAAATCCCATGTGGGCTTTGAAGCAAGGATGGAAAAACCTAGCTCCTGTGAAAAGACTTGAATAGTGAGCAGAGGTTTTTCCTGTGCAGAGGAATATGGTGTGATGCATTACATCTCTCAACCCAGCACCCATAGCCCACCGCTTAGCTGATCTTTGAAAGATATTGCTTATAAAAGAGATGACTCCAGGCGACGGCCAAGTTCTGTAGTTTTATTACACCTTGGGGCTACAGCGGCCTGTCTTTGGAGAGATAAGGTTGTACCCTTTTCATTTTGTATCCTCCGGCCGATATTTTAAGCTGGCTTGTTAAGGGCAGGCGAGCTGAGTGCTGGAACAGAGTTTGATGCATGGCTTTACAACAGGAGCCGGGCCCATAACGCTCAAAGGCCGATCATTACTGACCTTAATAGCCCAGTCTGCATCTGGGCTTGATTGATCGTGCCTAGCAGGTTGTGAAATGCGCCATCTGGAAGGAAGGAAGGTGAGATGGGCAAGCGGAGACGAGGGAGAAGGCAGGCAACACCAGCCGAGCACGGAAGAAGGGAAGAGAAGACGAGAGCGGTAGGAGAGGAGGGAGAAAAAAAAAAAGAAAAACACAAACCTAGACGATCTTGTACTGAAATTGATGGCCATAGTGGGATGCTGTAGAAACTTAACTGCACTAAGAGGCCCACCAAGCACCATAAACACTGTCCCTGACATAAACAACAACACTTAGCCAGACTAGGTGTATACAATATTCATCTGAGGAGCTGCTGCTTGGTAACTCTTGTTTACTCGCTCTGTGCACTTGGAAAAAAATCGGCACTGCTTAGGTGAGACAGCAGGATGGTAGAGTAAACGTGATATGAGGTACGTGAATAAGTGCAATTTTGAATGCATGTGTGTCCACTTGTGGGTGTGTGTATGTGTGCGCTGGTGAGGGACGTGTGAGAAGCAGAGGGTGGTTAGGTCCACTGAGTGTCCTACTACAGTGCTTTATATCATAAAGTCTGCATAATGTATGATCCTCCACCACTACATTGGTGCCACGGATTATCATAAGGCACTCAATATTCTGCTGCACGACTGAAGCCAAAACATCGTTAGGTCACCCCTTTGCATAAACCCGCCCTATGAAACAAAAGACGTGCTTTTGAATAGCGCAAGATTATAAGTAACATCATGTCACTCAGATGCGCCTCTTATTCCAGTTTTAAATCCATGAAAGCCTGTCATCTAGGACAGAGCACATGATGTCTGCACTCCATGCAAAGTTCATACACAGCAACTGTATCGCTCAAACCATTCATGTGCAATGAAATTTCACTGCTTTAAGTATTCAAGTTGGCAGAACACCGTCGAGCAGCCCTTTCGTGTCAGCTGAAGCTCCCGAGAGACCATCAAGCTTGTGTTCTCCATTACCATACTCTCCTCTCAGTCAGTCAGTAATGGTAGCTACAGTAGGGTGAACTAATGTGTATCTGCTGCAGGAAAAGGACTCTGACAGACTCCTTTTTGCACTTCATTAGACCAATTATTTGGCTTGCTGAGTCATTTGACCCAGCCAAATCAAGTGAGTTATGATAAATACACATTGTTACACTGTGCCGTGACTTTTGATATCAATATGTTCACATTTCTGCAGTCGGTGGAGGCACTAGTACATCGCATAGTGTGTAACGCACCATAACTTAGGTGATATAAAAGTGTTTAACAGCAAATTTATGTATGCTGTAATCAGCACCACAAATGTCTTTGGGACCAACTTTACGTGAGGGAAGATGAAACATCTGGTATGAGGTAAGTTAGGAAAAAGAACAAGGGAGAGGGGAGGAGAGGAGTAAGATAGCGTACAGCATGTCTGCGCATTCTGCTTACAATAGCTGTACACCTTTGCACTCTGCATGTTGCCTGGGTGCAATCTTGTAAGTGTGTGCGAAAGATGTCCGCATACACATGCGAGGGCTGTAGGCCCCCGCATGTGTGCATAAGATTTCAAGAGAGAGTTTGTGCGTGAGCAAAAGGGGAAAGGGATGACAGAGGGCCAGGTGGAACGGAGACTTCTGTCGCTGACTCAACACCTTTCTCATTTTATTACCAAATCATCCATGACAAACAGCTCTGGCGTTTGGCAAAGGTGAGGCAGTCAGGATAAAAGCTGGGATGAGAGCAGGGGAGGTCACCTCGAGGCTGCAAACATTGCATTAGTAATGTAACATGTCTGTGTCACTTCAAATGTCACCTTTACATGATGCAGTCATCCATGTGTCATTTTTAGATACACCAGGGTGACAGTGATGGCCCTCACTTCCTATAGACTCCCGCCATCACAATACAAAAGGCTGGCGACGGAGAAATATTATCACCTGAGTGACTACCAAAAGAAAATGCTTGGTGACAACACAATCAATAGAGCCTGTAAAATATGAAGAAATCATTTCTCATGAACATTCAAAACCAAGTCAACCATAATAATGAAAAAATATTGTGAAATACGCTAAAATGGAAGTGTTGTGAATAGGGTCTACTGTATTGAACAGTGATAACAACAGATCAGTTACTGTTTATAAAACAACAGCGACAAAAAAAAAAAAAAAAATCAAAAGTCATGTTGAGCCTTTTTTTCTTGTTTTCCTCTTGATCTAATTCCACTATACATGCTTGTAAATTCCTGCCCTTGAAACAACATAAAGACGACCATTATTTAAGGCCTTTGTTAGATTGAGCAGACGTGTTCGGACAACCCAGTGCTGGGGAGCACAGTTAGAGAGTATGCCTGCCAGTCTTTGATGTCAATGGGAAAAGCTGAAACCATTCGCAGCTACGTGAGAGGGAGCAGATTAGCTTGATTGACGGCTATAAGATGCTAAGGATGGAGCTTGAAGCGCAGCAAGCCAGGGCGTTGGAGTGGAATGGAGTTCATTCATGAGTTACGAGTCTGTTTCAGTGATGTAGTAAAAGACGAATAAATCCTCACAACAGCCATGCGAAAAAAGAAAAAAAATACAACCTCAGGCTTGTGATGGAGACTCATACAAGACAACAGGCAGAAGACTGAGACACTGGCGGGTGACACACATACAGTATGCCAGAAAATCTAACCACAAATCAACACCAGATATAGTAAACAGCAGAAAATACACATCAAACTGCCATGCCACTTCAAACAACTTTTTTTCCCACAGACTTTTATATTTTACCCACAGTCAAGACAGCGCTGAAAACAGGCAAAGAGTAGCCCTAAGGACTGTCACACTCTCCTTTGTCAAGTTTATTTTTCAAGGAGATATTCCCTACTTAAGAGGCTGAGGGAGCCCGTGTAAAGTCCTGGACAGACAAGGAGCATGCTGATATAAATACCAACACAGCTAAGAGCTCTTCTCTGCCTCGCAAGGACCCAGACCTGCAAGGACAAATGACCGTCCCTGATGCTGTCCCTGAGTCCCCGCGCTAAAAGAGGCCGGTTTAAGGTTAAGAGGACCTCAGCCCACCAACCACCACCACGCTGCGTTTACAAAGTCAAACTTCTCCTCTCATGGGAAACCTAAGCAGGGATGTGTTTTTAGCTTGAGATAACCTACTTTGCATACAGTATTATCATGTGGGTTTTAAGGTATTATTTTTGACCGAGGCATAAAATATGACAAAAATTTAATGGCTCAGATAGAGGGGGTTTTGGGTGGATGGAGTAGCTAAAAAACTAATTAGTTTTCAGGTGTCAGTAAAGGATGTTCCTTGACTTCCTGTTTATTATCAGATGGACGAGTGTAGAAGCTCCCAGTGGAGACCAAGTGTTAGGGATTAACATGTCATCACAGAAGGGGGAACACAGACATTTTGACAGGTACACTCGTGAGCCGATGCTTCATCTAACACCTGCCTCACACCTCCTGTCCAGAAGCGCACCTGTTCTGACACAGTGTGAGGCTCAGAGCCATTCCTGGAGCAGTGTTTACACCTGTCCTAGCCTCGCAGCAACACAGAATGAGAGGGGCTGCAGATCAGGGAAAATGGGGAAAGAGAAAGATGCAAAAACAAGAAATTGATGGAAATTTCCTGTGGAGAAGCTGGGGTGGAGTAATGGCAACGCCTGAGCACGCTCAGCAGCGCTGTGGTGTCGAGGTAACATTGATGCATGGTGTGACCTTACTTGTAATGCCAGCCTTAATCTACGCAAGTGGAATAAATGAAGTGGGGCCGCTGCGGACGTGTCACCCAGACTTATAAAGACAAATCCACCGCCGCTCTGAGCTGTGTACATGTATTCATAAAAGTCAGAGAGACGTCTCGACAGAGTGGAGTGCCCAGCGTTGCCGGCTGGCTGGCGACGAACACATCCTAGCTCACGGTTGTCATGGTTGCGTGGAGCTGTCCATCATTAGGTGTAACACACAGAGAGGGTACGGGAGATGTGAAGGTGAAAAATAGACGGCTGGGGGAAAAAAAAGTCAGCTGAAGAAAATCGTGGAGGAGAGAGAAAGGCGAAAAAAGCAAAAGAGGATGGAAAGCAATATGTCAATGAATTGTTTGTTCATAACTATATTTTATACAATATCCATATCTACATAAAGTAAGTTTTATATGCTGTAGCACAGTAACTTTCAAAATATTCACAAGTTAGACACAAATGATGTGTCAAAGATCACAGGCAACTAGATTTAGAAAAAGTTGAAAAAACATTACGTTTGCCCATATTTGATAACATATAAAAGATAACTAATTTTTTTTTAACCTCAAACCTTTTCTTGTCAGAGACAAGGGAAACTGCTGGTATTTATCTTTAAAAAAAAACAGAGAAAAAAACCCTGCCCTAACATAAACTTGAAACAGGAGATGGCACAAGCCTTTTATGGGCTCAAGGACTCCCACAATGTATAAATCGGTTTATGGCCTTTACTTAAAAATGATCAATACCGAGGTAAGTATCTTTAGAGGAGTATCTAATCTTGTGTGAGTATTGAGAAAATGATTTGTGAGGGAAGTGCTTGAACCTCACACTGATCTGAGACGAACTGCTTTATTGCAAATTCCAGTGTGCTGACACTAACACAACTTGTCATAACCACTCATTACAGTTTAACGACGGATGTCCTGACAAACAATGTTTTCTGCCGGATAGCCGACTGGCTGTCAAGTTAGCTGCAGTCAATTCATACTTGGCTGGCTTTATTGGCATGTACTTCAAGTAAAGGGCCATCATTGATCACCGTGCGTTCAGTCTGTTTGTTTCGGAGCAGTGGGAGCTGGCCGGATTGACAGCGGGCCTACCCTTGATAGATGCTGGGCTGACAGTGGACATATGGACGTTGAGCGCTGACACACGCGAGGGGCACTGGGATAAGGGTGTGTCTAACATGCCAACAATCTCATGTCCACTATGAGCCCCACCCCAGCTCTCCCCTCCGCCTCATGTCCGGTCCTCGCTCTGACATGGCTGTGATTAATGCCCCCAGCCAAGATGATGATAATAATGATCTTAATTAATCAACAGTTCTTCCTGCACCTCTAGGAGCCAACAGTGACCTGGAAAAGACACCCGGACCTCTCCTCCCCCCTGCCGTTTTCCCCCTTCCTCTCTCTCCTACTCCTCCTCCCTTCTTCCTCGTCTCACTGACAGGCCTGAACCTCGGCCCGGCAGAAAGAGCCATGCATTATCCTGCCATCACCACTTCTATTTATATCACACCGTCTATCACTATCACTTACTCTCCTCCACCCGCCTTTCCTGCGCCCGCCTCTCCAAAGTGGAGTTTTCTTAAAGCTGCCCCATATTTCCTGGTGGAATAACGCTGCCTATGCAAATGGCTGGAAGTCAAAGGAGCAGTCTCGGTGACAGTGAGAAACTAACATCATCATTTTTTTCGACATACACTGAAACAACGTCCAAAACAAAAGCCACCACCTCTTGCTGCCAGAGGCCTGGTAAGAGTCTCCCTCTCTCTCTCCCCCTTTCTGTAGTGCATTCCTGAAGGTTTGACATGTTGTGTGCATGTGTGTGTGTATGTGTGTATGTGTAATTTCTGTGAGAAGAGTGTGTCTATTCTAGAGATCTAGAATATATGCAGCAGCAGAATGATATTCTAAATTCCTTGGCGGCTGCCAGGTAACAGTAGCCTGGAGCAATGGAAAAGTTTTTTTGTCTCACCTTCTCTTTATTTCCCCTGGTGAGGAGGATACAAAGCTCTTTTGCTCGGCTGAGTCGTACGTGCCAGGCATGTGTTCAAAACACCTCCCTCCTCCCCAAGCAACTCAAATGCACATTGCATGCAGCTTGTCTAATTTTCTTTATTTTACTGTCTCTTAATACACTCTGTCCAATGGTACTAAGGACCTAAAGGCAGAGGCTGACAGTGCCTAAAGTATAAGGTGGTGTCACCAAGCGCAGCTCTGATTTAAAAACTATAAACAAGGTAAGGTATTTGACACAGTAATGCAATGAAGGTGCTTTTCTGTCTAGCAATAGACTGCATCTTTTTTTCTTTTCCTTCCTAAATATCTGCCTATCTCTGGACTTTTGTCACTTTGTGTTCTGACACATCGCTTATCTCAGCCCGTATTAAGGGCTTTGCTGGATCTCAGTGAAATCACGGCACTTACCAAATCCCCCCTGTGCCAGGCCCAGTCGCCCACAGTGGATCCCACTATAGAAAAAACTGCACATGACATCATCAGAGCTCGACCCACACACACAGCGGGAACAAAGGCAGACCTACATTTACCCCCTTTACCAACCAGGTGGCCTACATTCCCCAATTGCATAAGATGCAGGGTTGTCTTGTTCTTTACTCATACAGTGTTTCTCTTGCATTTCAGAATGTCTCACCAGGCACTTCTGCCAAATTGAGTTCTTAAAACAAACAGATGAATACATGGTACATTGCCTATTATTATCATTATCGTCATCGCTGACGCTCAACCCAACCACTAAACACATATGTACTAAAAATGCACAATAGATCTGACTCCATCTGAGCCAGAAGTGCACTCTGCCGATTTACAGCGCTGTTGCTCTCTGTATAAGTACCATAATGCTTTATGATCTGATTCCAATTCTATGTTGACACCATGAAATTAAACTGTTACATCTGACCGATAGTAAAACACAAACCACACTTGCTCCACAGCTCTAGGGTCAAAAACACACGTGGAAAGCTTGGTAGCATTGTCCACCCCCACGCTAGAAGCAAGCTGTGTCACAGTCAGAAACTTTAAAGAAAGTATTAGGCTTATGACTGTATTATGACTGTGTAAAGCAAAGTACATTGACTAAAGATGCAATACACATCCATGCTGATGACAAATATGACACTGACAGATAAAGAAGGGAAGCTGTCATTTAAACTCAAGGTCATACCAAGTTATGTTAGCTGACCATCATTGCACGTAACAGCGCAGAGATCTTTTCTGTTCTTTGATAATGTTGTGACGTGGTTCGCTCTATCCAGCCAGCATGGCTTTGAATCTGTTGCAGTCAGAGTTCAAGAGTTGAGCCCTCCCACAAAGGCCATCTCTTAAACAGCCAAGCAAAGACCTTGAGCGCACTGCAAAGCAACAAATGCTAAAGAGAGTGATGTATGGGAAGAAAAAAAAGAGGAAAAAAAGCATAGTGGGGGGAGGAAAAGGGAGGGAAACGTCTCTGGAGTAAGGGGAACAGGTAAGGCAGCCGCTGCTGGCAGCGCAGCAGTCATCTTCAGTCGTTGGGGCCAAAGTGAAGAGCCTAGAGGCACTGACTGCACAACTGCTCTGCCAAGTCTGTCTAAGAAAGTCTAAAATAAAGGCTTCTTATCACAAAAAAATACAGCATGTCTCCAATGAACACAAAGATGCTGTTGATAGCCTTGCACTTCTGCTGAACATCATCTCTCCCCAGGAAGCTGAAGGCAGGGAGGAAATATTGACAGAAATGTTTTCAGATTATATTCTCATGACTAAATCAATACACAGATGGGCCATCTCTTCAGAGTGGAGTTAGGATGGAGTCATCGTGAAGGTCAAGCAGTTAGCCCATTAAAGAGGTAGCTAGGCGCGCGATTTGGCAGCACACCCCTACCTCCTCCTGCATTGCACGGAGGTAGCAACCTTGAGGAGTTGATTAGCGGTAGAGACGGCTCCCACGGCACAGGAGACCCCCGCCTCATAAAATCCCGAGCTCGGTAGCAGAACAAGGGAGCCTGGGAGAGGGAAACTGGAGGGAATTCAAGGCAGAAGAACTGCCTGCCTGCCTCATCTTTTACAGGACAAATTAAAACCACAGCGGAACAAGTCATAAAACAGGAAATAATGAATTCAATTATACTTTTTAGTGTTTAGGGGCTGCTGGTGAGATGTGCTGAGTGGGCAACGCGAGACGCGCGCACAGCAGCGGGCACAGACTGATGACTATGTTGGTGGCGATGAGCTTTGCTGAGGGCTGCGTGTGTGCTGACTGCATGTCTGCATGCCCCTAGGAGCAGTTTAGACCTCGACAGGGCCTTCATTAGCAAATGAATGACTCTTAATTGGCCTGGCAAATACACAGGATGCTTGTTGATTATAGGGAGTTTTTTTTCTTCTTCTTTTTTTTTTTATCAGCCAGTCCTTGTACTTCGACACAGATGCACAAATACACAAAGTCTATACACAGCAAGACGCAGCTAAACTACCAGAGAGGCATGCTTTAGCACAGGCAATACTGACAATAACTGTCATGTCATCAAAATGATGGACAATTCAAGGCTTTGCTGTTCCAGGTTCAAAAGCAGGGCTTCGGCTGTCAACAAAGGATTGTGACAAAGAATTCTGGGACATATTCTCTTTCTTCAGCCTATCTATACTTCTCTCTATCTCCCTCTACCTCCCACCACCTATTTTTCGCTCTTTTTCAATCCGCTCTAGCTTGTCCCCTGGCATTACTAACACCTCAGCAGGAGGGAGAATCACAGACAAGAGTCCTGGTGTCCTAGATTCAGCAACACTGGCAGGAGCACAGCCCATACTGGCCTGTCGTCGCACTAGCTGCCATACACCGTAGGACTGAAAAATCAGCTGCAGAAAGCAGCCCAGTTCAAACACAATACAGAGGACCCCACAGGACCCCCAGTCGCTGTTCATGTACACAAAGCTGAAGGTAAAGAGAACGCAGTGTGTTATGGTTGGGATTATTCCTGTGCTATTCCCTATGGTTAGGTTTGTTGTATCAGTAATGCCATCAGCACACACTTTTAATCTATGTGTTACAGCGTGTTTGTGCATTCCTGTAAGTTAACAGATAGCAGAAAGATTAAAAAAATAAATAAACACAGAGTATAAGGATAAACATATTGATTTATGACTTGATATTTGTGGACCCATGAGTAAATAAGAGCCAGAATGAGGGGGAGTAACAGAGGGACGGGAACTAAGAAAGAAACTGAGAAGAAAAGAAAGATAAGAAAAAGACAGAGAGAGGACAGAGGACAGAAAGAAAAAGCAAACACGAACAGTGTCTCGGGAAAGTCAGTGTCGCCTCTGTGCCCCAGCCCCTGGTGCCACTCACCCACTGCCAGCCTGCCAATTAAAGCCCTGATTAAAACCGACAAAGTGTCTCCAAATGAAGAAAGAGCTGTTGGAGGTCTTAACTGCTGAAGCCTGTCAATTACACTGCCAGAGGAAAGCGGTGAGGGAAGAGCAAGAGGGTATGGCAATGACACGCAAAGCAGGGGGCATGGATGAATATAAGATCTCTCATTCACTGCTCCACGACTCCCTGTGCTCCTCAGGAAAAGATGGATAATGTGTGAGGAGGCAGAGAACAGAGAAGTTGACTTTTAGGTTGTTATTTTGTGCGCTCATCAGCCCTGCCACCTTTCATTTAGTCTCTTACTTTGTTTGTGAATTTCTTTGCAAAACAGATTTTCCAAAAAGGCAGAGATTTGCATAGAAATGCTCATATTTGTGGGAGAAAATATGACATGTGGTTGGACTCACAAGAGATATCGCGGACCAACAGCACTGTGTCCCTTTTGCTACCCCTTGTTACATGTTGCCACTGTAAGTCATAGATGCCCCACAGTGATGGGCTCAACAGCAAAGCCCTCAATCCCAGATAAACCACCCACAGTGTACATCAGCTGCTAAAATATGATGGTATTCGTGAGGTCATAAATCTTGTTTTAGTGGGATGGGAAGAAAGAAGAAGCTCTAGTCTCCCCTGCATCGTTACAGCAGCATCCCTGCGGCCCATTCCACCTCCATTTAAGCTAAATGTCAACTTTTCAGCTCTTTTTTTCCCTTTTGCTTCCTGAAGTTGCCATTTGTTTTAACACAGGGGGAGGAAAGGAGAAAAATAAGTCAACAGGAAGAAAACTACAAAGAGTTTGTTGTCAGCGGCTTTCGGGGCTGAGCGGATCGCCGAACGTTTTATAGTTTACGAAGAAGAAAGAATCCAGTGGAGAGTAAACTTGGAGGTAAAATGGATTCTCGATCTGTCTGAATCTCTAACGCAGGAGCCAATGATATGAGTAATGAGGGTTGCTATTTGTTATAACAATGTCCTGTACCTGAACTGAAAGAATAATTTCACATCCAACTAGAACTCTAATATCCTAATACTTCATAAATGTTATTATTATTTAGACATTAATCATCATTAAGAACCCTAATGATATTCTTTCAGTTTAATTAAATTGGAATTTTTTTTTTTTGTACTGTGTGGTGCCAAGTGAACGTACTGCAAGATGCTCTGGAAAGGCGCTCAATCATCTACAGCCAGATGGCTGTGGATTAAGAAATAACTGGTGTGCAAATTCACGTGGGTTGGACAGAAACGGGGAAGTACCTAGGCTTGTGTTAATGCCACTGTTAGACTTCCCAAACATGGTGTAATACATTGTAGAAAGGTTTGATAAGCCTCAACATTTGAACTTTTATGGCAGCTCTGAAGGCTGTGTTCGAAGTGAACAAGGGACATCACAAACTGTACAACTGCCCCAAATCCACCATTAAAAAGGAGATGTCTAAGCATCTGTTTAATTTATTCATGCTCTCCGCTGTTTTTGTTATAGTCACCTTGTAAAGGGTGGTCTGCTGTTATGCCGTGGGAGGGAAAGATTGTGGTGGCGTTTGGGTGAAAAACAAGGAACAGATGAGAAAGCGCCTGCATGCCTCATAAAACAGAGATCGCCATAGAACAACCGTTTCCTCTTAGCACATGGTGAAAAACACAGCTAGAGGACAGACAACAGGCTGAGGCGGAGGAGCCAACGCGTTGGCCATCTGATAACATTAAGCCCACTGAATCCCACCACTCACCATCTCTCTCTCTCGCTCTCTTTTCTCTCGCTCTCACCTACACTCTGTCTTGCTTTCTCCCGTTCTCTCCGCTTCCAGCAGATGAGGGAAGAGAGAAAATAAGACTGACTTGAAAGACAGAGAATAAGACATTAGGGCAAAAAGTGAAAGACAGAGAGAAAGATGGAAAAAGAAAATCAGACAGACAAAATAAAAGAAAGAGGGGAGACAAAAGAGTGAAGGTAAGAGCTAGAGAAAAAGGTCCTATTTTTCAGACCAAGCTGGGGCCCTAAGGGGCATGCATTAAACACTGTGTGAGGCAGACCTCACCCTTTACTACTCTATTGGCTTATTCAGAGGGGAAGCAGCCACTGTTAATATTTCATGGGCCAACCAACAGTATAAGGTGGTGTAAGCTCACGGGAGACTCCAAAGCCCCCCCACACCTCACCCTCGCTCTGGCAGTCAGACTTCAAATGTGCCCTGTCGCACAAGTATTGTGCGTTTGTCATCATATCATGTGTTGTACATGTATCAGCACGTGTGCATGTGGCTCCACTCTTCTGTGAATGTCTCTTTCTCCCTTTGCCCGACAATGTGGAGTGAATGCATTGAAGAGCAAGGCTGAGTGGTCAACGCGCTCATTCAGTGGATTAGTGATGGTAGCCCGTATCCTTGAACTGAGGAGGTGTAGTGCTGCAGAGAGGGCTTATTTATCCCAGCAGTGTGATCTACCCGTCCACCACTAAGCCACGGAACATCCTACAGCGGCCTTAAAAACCATCCTGTTAGGGTACTGCATTATCTGCCATAGAAAACACTTTCTCCATTATCAGGATAGACAACAAATAGGCAGACATCACTATAAACTGGAGATCATTACATCTTAAAAGCCTTGATGCCACAGGCCCAACTTCATCATTTTGCCTAACAGTCCTTTGTCCACTGCACCAAAACGAGACAACAGACTTTTTTTTCTTCAAAGCCAATCATGAGCCTTTAATGGGCAATTGTAAGATGCTGTGTCAGGCATCCACAAATGGGTGCCATCCTTCATTGGCACCTATCAAGTGTCTGCAA
Source organism: Amniataba percoides (assembly GCA_037176925.1). Classification (NCBI taxonomy): domain Eukaryota; kingdom Metazoa; phylum Chordata; class Actinopteri; order Centrarchiformes; family Terapontidae; genus Amniataba; species Amniataba percoides. Next base: position 12,775,676 of record JBAJHX010000041.1, read on the forward strand.
GAGTTGAGCACAATAAAAAAAAAAAAAAAAGCGAAAGCGGGGCAGAAGCCTCTAAGAGCACAAAAGACACACAATGAATCCAGTGCTCTGGTCTTGGCTGTAAGAGGTACTTTGCTGACTGCGTCCCCTGAGTGCCAGAGCAGGAGGACAGTCCTTTGTGTTGCAGAAGTCTTGGGCCACTGAATTCCCTGTTTCAGCGATTCTTTACTGGGGACAGATCCCGAGAGGTGCTGCTTCTCCCTGGGCTCCCCCACTGTGACTGACGTCCACCTTCTGTTCTCATGTGGAGGGGCAAATATGGGCCACTATCTGACCCATTTAATTGACTCAGTCCACTACCTGAGCACAACTGTCCTTAAAAGCCTGAAGCGATGATAGGAGAGGTCACCTATAACCACGCGGGGAAAATGGGCACAACGGTGTGGACACAAGATGGTCCAAGTTGCAGCAAAGAAGTGGTTTGTGGAAGAAGAAGAAGATTGCTGAACTTTCTGAAAAATGCATCATTAGCATAAGCTTTCTAATGGCATTGTTTTTTTCTTACGACACCACTTGGGCCGGTCTCCTGATCAGTTACTCTGTCACTGAGCTTCACAGTAATACATCACACAGTTCTTCAACTGGGGTTGCGCACAGATTTGCTGAACAAAAATGGCATCAAGCGCTGTGACTACTTTACAGGCTGGCCTCAGGCAGAACGTAGCGGCGGAGAAAGTTACTGTACAAGTCCGTCCCTCAGAAACTGTTACAAGCTGTCTGGATGAAAATGTTTTCATAAGCCTATCACATTCATCAAGGGACTGTTTTATGGGGTCGCAAAACAAGGTGTGATAAATACACTGCCTCAGGTCTAAGAGGTTTTAAGTTTTGATACCCATGGTGCAGCCAGGGATCAAAGGCAGCGCCTTGATAATGTAATCCCCAACAGACTGCTTAGAGAAACATTTGATTGAGTTGGCATATTAATGAACAACTAGTCTCTGACATACCTGTAGCTGTCCATGGTGTAAGAACATATATATATAAAAAAGGAGAAACATAGTCTTGGTCCAGTCAGGGCCTCTAAACTCACTTTTAAGATAGAACAGTTGCAGGGGTCAGATGGAGAGGTAGAAGAAGGAGGGGGCGAGAGCAAGAGAGACACTGAGCAGCAAATGAATGCAGAAGCCGTAGAACACCTTGACAGGCAGATATCTTGCTATGCACGAGATCCACCTCGGGGGACGTCTGGCTAATTTCCTGTGAAAACAGCAGACTACCGAGGCAGGAGGCAGAGGGTGGAGGTATAACAGAGAACAGGGAGGAGGGTAAACTATTTTCAGTTCCTGGAAAAGTCTCGTCAGAGTTTGTTCTGCTGGCAGTACTGACACGGGACAGGTGGATGGGAAAAGGGGTGGGGGGGATGGGGGGATAGGAAGGGTGGCAGCGGGGTTGTGTCTGAGCTGAAACAGCTGTGATGGAGACCCCTCCCTGTCTGTGGAAGAGTGGCGATGGTACATGATTATTCAGCATGGCTCCTCATCTGCATCTCGTTTGGGACGCCCTGGCCCCATCATAGAGAGACAAACACTCTCAAACACACTCAACATAAATACATTAACACTTACTTCCACTCTTTCTCTATCACTCACCCTTTTACACACACACACACACACACACACACAGGTACACACACACACACACACACACACACACACACACACACACACACACACACACA
>JBAJHX010000041.1:12777495-12868207 GCA_037176925.1 Amniataba percoides
CACACACACACACACACACACACACACACACACACACACACACACACACACACACACACACACACACACAGCCTCAGTTTCCATACCGAATGGCACCAGGGAAAGGTACGCACTGAATGGCAAATGACAAATTCTGTTCCATATTCTGTGTAAGGAAAATATGGCTCCCCATTCTCATGACACATTTGATATACAGCCATTGCAAATTAGCCACAAGGCTGCAAGTGTGGTATGAATTGATATTCCAATCATCTGCATGATATAACTGCTCACAGAACAACAGCAAAGTCATCTGCGTCGCCTTGATTAGTGAAGTACACAAGCAGGAGAATACAATTGTCTGTCTACACTAGAAGCATACTTGTTTCCCGGCAAAGGCCTGCATCTAATGGAGGCAGCCTCCAATAAATTTGTACAAATATTCCAACAGAAACGGGAAGGCCGCTTCATCAGTGGGATGTGTTGATAAACAATGGCGGTCTCTATTAGCAGACGCTGCTGTCAAGGACGTGCGTGTCAGCCCCGCCGAACGGGGCGGGGAGTGGAGGGAGAGAGCGAAGGAGAGACGGGAAGACGGAGAGAAAGGCAGTAGTGAGAAAAGGAACAGCAGAAAGAAAGAAAAGGAAAGGAGGGGGGAAAAAAGAGGTGAAAGAGTGAAAACTGGGGTTGTTCTCAGAAAGGTCAGGCTGATTGTCTCTGCCCAAATATGCTGGCCTTTTCAAAATTAACTTGGCAAAGGCGATATTTTCCACAAAGCCGGCATCATGAATCAAAGAAGCGTCTATAGTTCATCCCTGAAAGCAAAGCAACCTCCCCGTGTGCTCCACTCTCTCCATTGACACGCCACCCTCCCGCATAGAGCTGACATCTTCAGTAATTATGTAATTAACACCATGGCAGGCCTAATTTCAGAGATAGTACGTTATAATTGCATTCAGTCGTTCATTAGTTAGGCCAAACATTCGATACACTGTGCGCAGGTGCGGCAGGGGGCCAAAGGCTACTTGTTTTTTGGAACGCAATTGCGGTGTCAATGACTTGATTGGTTTCTGCTTGATATCGCTGACAGGACAGGTTTTTGTAATTTACCAATAATTACCCTAACTCTCTGATACAATAAAAAAGTCACTGGGCTCTGCTAAGATAAACCAATCTGGGTGCGTTCGTTTCGCTCCCCGCCTCACGGTCTGCTTGTCTGGTGTGAATAATGTCCAACAGGCTGTGCTAGACTGAATTAAATATTCCAAAGGAAGACAAAAAAAAGAAAAAAAGCAGAAACAAATGTCACAAAAGAACAGGACATTTTGTCTTCCTCATGCAGGTGTAATAATGCGTTCAATAATACTAAAACAGTAATTACCTGAGTGATAAAGGCATGTTAGGAAAACCAGCAATAAGCGTGCTGTTCAACATGATGTATTGCATTAGTCAAAGCAGCAGTACATCTTTGTGAACTGTTTTTAATGGATTTTTTAAACAACAGTGGGAGCCAGTAATCTACATGAACAGATCATAAAGTAGAAGCTTCTGACTGTAGCAAAAGCATTGTTGGGTTTAGACTGTTAATGGGCGAGACCGGTAACAGGGGAAATAAAAATTCTGCCGGCATTATAATCTAACTCTGACTAAACTGAGGTAATTCACAGTGGGTGCAACATAGTTAAAAGGAATCTGGTCCTGGTCTGGTATCCCATAATGAAACACTTTTCTTGTGATTAGTGGATGGATAGTATCACACTATTATGATGTTACAGCCTGGTTGGGCAGACAGACAATTTGGTCCCAGTAACACCAGATCTGTCCCGGTCCCTGTGATGATTTCTTCAATTAAGCCTTCCTGGCAGAGGAGGCCAAATGCTTAACTAGGCAGAATTGGAGCTGCCACTAGCTAGAGGTAGCAATGGGCTCCACTTCAACAGCTCATTCATCAGCCCCAGCGCTACCACTGGGCCACCTGTTCTGACACCACGCAGGGATGGAGTCATTTGCATTCTGCTCCGACCGTCCTCTTTCCCTCTCCTCACTTTCTCCCCTCCTTCTCTTTCTCTGCCTATACAACTTTAAAGTTCCTCAGTGGCAGCTCTGGCAGATAATTGAATACCAGGGTTTGATTTAGTTTGAAATCAATTTGGGAAGGGGCTTTTCATTCATTATGCTCCTTGGCTTTGGTACTACGTCTAAAATCCCTCAAACTTTGGCAGGGGCTCGAACATCGTCAATTCAAAGTGAAATTAAGCAGCCCTGAGTTGGATTGACAGTCAAGGGGAACAGGGAGGGTCTGTTGTCTAGGGAATGGGTGGACTCTTGTCCTCTCCCCTCCTCTCCTCTCTTCTCCTGGGGAGTCTCTCTCTCCTCTGTGCTCTTTGTCACCACCAGGTGCTGCTGTGAAATAAGGAGAGAGGCGTCGACAGGAGGCAGCCATGCACATAGCTTGACATTTTAGCCAGCTCCCTGCAGACACGTTTGGCAAGTGTGTGGGTGGATGTGTGTACAATTTGCTTCCACAAGAACACACACATGTATGTGTGTGTGTGTTTGCACGCCTGTATTTTTGTTTAGATATGAATCTATATTTGCACATACATTTGGTTGTGTTAATCTAAATGTCCCTAATGCCTACAACTTCTCCCCTTTGTGACTGTTTTATCGGCATCTTTGTGACAGTATCCACCTGACAACAAGGCTGACACATTGACCACAGTCACTTATAAATCAATGCAATGCATTATACAATATGGTACACTGCTTAAGGGAACATTATACTATGCTGTATTTGAAAACAACTTGGTGCTATTGTGAAGAAATATGGAAGTGCTTCTGCAGAGCACATTCACTAAGCACTTTGCTGGGTGTAAGAGGACTCTTTAACACAGACTGGAGGGTTGAATACCAGCTTTCAATAAAGAAAAGGGATAACATTGTCGAGTGAACAACTGCAAGAGCGCCTTAACTGAGAGGGATGCACAAATGGACACTTGGCATCACAGCCACTGTTGGGGGACATCAGCGGCAGAGATCACTGCAGGTTTTCTCCACTTTAAAAGCAATTTCTTCCTTTGGAGCCAACCACCCCCCCACCTCACCCCCCACCACCGCCACATCCTCCAACTGGCTTATCTTCTTGTGTGCTCGACTCAATTGTCATCCGACTGACTTGAGGCTGTGTTAGATTGTTAAAGCCCCCGGATATGGTAATCTGTGGGCTGCTCTGACCTTGGGAGAGTGTGTTTGCTGGGTGTCAGACCCCCTAATTCATCAGAGACAGGCCATTAGCTAGCTATCCAGCCACACAAACACACAATGGAACAGGAAGGAAAGTTCTCAGGGAAACAGCAGCAGCCCCCGTTCCTGAGATATCATTAGTTACTGCCTTTCAAAACTGCTGAATTGGGACACTTACCTGACTTGCCCCATTTTTTGCACCACAAGAGCCAAGATGTTGATGAATGGTTGTGAGAAACTGTCACTAGCAGGAAATGGAGAGAATAGGGTTAAGGACATATCCTAGCCAAACTCTTCAACATTAGGGAGCAATGTAAGAACACAGATGATAGCAAAAGGAAACTCTGAATGTATGAACTCCATAGAGTTTTCCACATTTGCTTTTTTAAAATTTAACAGCATGCTAACTTTAAAACACAGAACTTGCGGTATCTGAGCACAGTTACATTGTATGTCCCTCTTTCGAGGGATTAGTGAATGAAGGACATGATATGTAAATTGAGCATTTTCAAACAATTTCAAAGATGGCGAGGGGTTGCCACGTGAGGTCAGTGGTTGTGAACACCCTCATATATCTACATGCCAAGTGAGATGGAATAGTAATTACTCCTGTGCATCTCTGTGCAGAGACATAGCCTCTATCTTGTAAGCGGCAGTGATTGACAGCCTCAATAAGAGGCTTGCGCTGCGCCCCCTGCCCTCCGCCTCCACGTCCCTGCGACGAATGGTCAAACCCATCGTCTGGTGCCCCCCAGGCAGGGCACGGGTGACACCCCCCTCTGATAATCCTGCCCATCACATCCATCATGCCACCCTGCTCACCCCACGAGAGGGCACAACCGAGGGAATCTAATCAGGCAGTCTAATTGAGGAGCAGGGCTAGCCAATACCCGGGCTGGGAGGCTGGCTCTGCCTGGGCAGGCTCAGGGGACGTCAATAACACTCAGCGGGTGTCGATTCATCAGACCTCCTTAATGTCATTAGCCCTGAGAGGCTCGCTTCACCCCGCTCTCCTTTCTCGCTCCCCCTTCCATCCATCCATCTCATTCGCTCATGCCTCAAACTTTCTCTCACTCACTTTCTGTTGCTTCTTCTCTTCCCTGTGTCTCTAAATCTATCCATCTCCCACTCTCATTACCCTCTCCCTCACTAATCTTTCCACAGGCAATAATATGTTCACCTTGCATAACAAGTTCAGGACTCGCCTGGAGAATGTATCTGTGCGTCTGTGTTTGGGAAATTAGCATGGGTACACTCTCTCTGCCTTCTTTTTCAGACTCCACCACCCAACTCTTTTCAGTCCTCATCCTGCCTTCTTTCCCAAACTCCAGCCCTACCCCTCTGCCCCAATATGTTCTTGCTCTTGCTCTCCAACAACATGTGGCGCATATTCCAGCTGTTTATTAAACAATGCCAGAGCATCCTAGGAGCAGGTGATGCAGTCAATTACTCCACAATTACCTGGGTAATTATGCAAAGGAGGAGAGAGAAGAGCAGTAGCGGAGGGATGAAGAGGACCTTGGCAGAGGAGGATCAGCTGCGTTGGCAGTGGTTGGGGCCCAGGATGGAAAGCGATTGAGACTTTGAAGTGACAGTGCCAGAGAGAGTGCACCGATAAAGGACGACGTGCCCCCTCACCTGCCAAAAACATACACTCACACACATAAACAACCACAAACACAGCTTCGAACACTCAGCTTCTGCCCCAGTGCACTGACATCCCGATGCCCGTGTGTGCGTGCCGTTTCTGAGTGCTCAAGGCTGCAGTTTTTGTTTTGGACAACGACTATACAGTGTGTCTGTTTTTTGTTTTTTTTTCCCACAGGGCTGGTTTGCCTCTACTCCCGTGACAATTAGGTGTCTTATACCTGTGAGGCAACAAAGAAAAGAGGACAGGAGAAAATGGGAGAACACGGTAGAGGGTGGTAAGGACAGAAGGGGAGAGAACAATAGGCAAACGGAGAAAAGGTGAATTAAGAGCGTACAAGGAAATCTGTGGGGAGTTGCATGTAGTCCACAGAGTCCTCACACTAATACTGATTAAATAAGTGGAGCCACTCGTTCCCTTGTTTTTGCTTTCAGCATCCTTTTTAGTGTATATTAAAAACCGGCATGCTTGGTAAAATGCACATTTCCTTTCTCTCAAGCCGCACTCACTACAGCTAACAACCAATGCTGCTCTGCAATCATCCATGTGGACTGTTTTACACATCGACACCGAAGCTCATGTCAAGCGGGCCTGAAAAGCATGTCTTAGTATAAATTGAACCACACAGTGGCTATTCTGAAACAAAAAGTGTCAGATGGAAGAAGAGAGCTTGGTGTAGTGCCTGCCATGGGAGCTTTATGCACTCAGATTGAAAATTTTCACTGGCAGGGTGAATAGTAAATTGCTTAGTGTCAGCTCATCACTTAAGGAGGATTGTTGGTGGGTATAATACTTCCCAGCACATGGCTTCTCCAAATAGTCTCAAGCCAGCCAGCCCCTCTTAACTCTCTCCAAGCGTCCTGACACGAGGCTGTGACTGGAGTCCGGTCTGCGGACATTAAGCTTTCAGTTATGACTCTCCAAACTCGTCACTTTGGCTCATATTTCCCTCTGTGTTGCAGATTAATTTATAAATCCCCCATCAAGAGGGAGGTTGACTGACCAGCCAAAGTAAACATGACCACATTTCACTGAGGCACAGTTGAAGGGAAAGCGTGGCAGAAAATAACTGGTTTTGCAGGAGATGAGATGGTGAGCATTCTGTGATCCTGCGAAAAAGCACAAACCTTTTCCTGATAAATTGTGTTTAGAAAAAAGAAAGAAAAAGCAAACACATTTGTCCTTGGCAGAGTTATGCTCTTTTCGTTTGTCCACCTGCCTGTCTGTGTCTAGTAAAGGGGGCAGAATTAGGTGGTCACGTGACTGTTCTGTGTTAGTGAAGATGGGCATGAGGGAATTACCTCACAGCTCCGTATCTCAAATCTGTGGGATTAAGCTCCATTAAACATGGAGCGCCGCCGAGCTTTATCTCGGGATTTCACTCTGAGACAGAGCAGAGCGCACGAGGAGGAGGGAGAAATAGCGATGAAATGTCCTTCACCTTTATCGACCAAATTTTTTTATTTATATATATATATATAAAAATAAAGAGAGGGATGAAAAAAATTGCTCGCCTGTTCCACAGTACAATGGTGTAGAGGAGAGCCTGGCCATCTTACACTCGTGTGTGCAGCATGCTTAAACACCCAGGCAGCCACTCCAACACTGGCCACTAACTCTGGAGCTGCTCCTGGCACACACACATATTCTGTAAAAACAGGCCTTTCCCCTAGGCACACTGGTCACTTAATAAGAAATGACCACTGCTGAGCCTTTGCACTCCCTCTGCACTAGACAAAAACACACACTTGTTTTTCCTCACATACACACAAGCACCGAAATTTACACATGTACAATCAAACAAGCACTGGGGCTTCAAGAGTCAGGTAAGATGAATTAATCGCTCGGTGCTTTCAACTAGTGAAAGAGCACACTCAGAAGTTAACTATAATATTTTAAAATGCACTTTATGAGTGCCTCATTAGATTAAGTGTAGACCAACGCTTTGCTGAACACAAGGGTATCCTTACAATTATTTGCAGAGGATGACCATGAATAGCCTGCACATGACTTCATTTGAATAATCAATAAGTCACACTTACACATTAGCGCATTGTCTCTTTCGATATGTTTCAGTTTTCACCAAGAAAATTAAGCAGTGCTTTGCTCAATACATTAACTGTACAGGCTGAGAGAGAAGAAAGAAAAAAAAAGTGAGCATGCTGGGAGTCAGGGTGGTCCAGTGATGAACACCTCCTGTGTCCTCCCTTCATCCTCTTTCTCTCTCTCTCTCTCTTGCTCCTCTCCCTCCTCTGGGCTGTTATTGATCTGATCTCCTCCTCTCTCAACTGGAGCCATGATTCATGTTGTTCCGACTGGCCCTCACTCACCACACACAGACACAGCTCAGTCATGCCCTCCCCTATCTATCTGTCCATCTGTCTCTGCCTGCTCTCCCTCTCTCTGCCCTCAGGCAAGTCAACCTGCTGTCCACACAGGGCCACTATAGTCCGCTTTGCTCCTGTGTAGTAAAAGTAATATTTATTAGTATTATCATTAGCATCATCATCATCATCATTATTATTCATTTATATGAAAATCTTGCTTATCCATTTGGGCTCTTTCTATAAATCTTCCTATTGGATTTCATCATTTGAATCAATATTCAAAGCTGATCCTCTTGATGTTCTTGCTCTTTTCTCTCTTTTTTAAAATCAACTTTCCATGAAATGTGTGATGAAGTTCACAGAAGAACCACACTCAGGAATGCATTCAGCTGAATGTATAATTACAGTTTCATATTTCAAAGTTTGCATGAAGGTCTACATGTCAGACAGATAATACCGATTAGGTTAAAAGGCATCTTTTGTCCTATGAGAGAATCAAAAGACGGTTTTCATAAATGGTCTATGCATGTGCTATTCTATACAAAATATAATATTTCTCTGTTTATTCAGGCTCCATCTCTCAAAGTGTCCCATCTATTCCAATGCAGAATGTTCATTTTCTGGATTAAAAAAAAGAAAGCTGGAGACAGACAGAGAGAGAGAGAGAAAGAGAGAGAGAGAGAAAGAGAGAGGGAGAGAGAGAGAGAGACGTGTATAGGCCTTGCAGCAGCAGGAGCACATAAAAGCCCAGCTTCAGCCAAGGCCCCTGCTCCAATGTGTAGAAATTAATTGAGTGAAAAAAATCTGCTGTTTAAGGTTGAAGTGGGTTATGGGAGGCAGTGTAACAATTGTTTTCTGTTTGCCAGGGGCTATATATCGTTCATTCCGGCTTTCTCTCTCCTCTCCACTCAAAGCTTGCTTCTCCCTCGCTCCCCACCCTCCCTCCTCCCTCACCATCCATCCACCTTCTAAGCCTCTCTTGCTCCCTCCTCTCCTTTTCATCAGTCTTTTATTTTCCACAGTCTACAGTCTTTTTGATTCATTTTTATCTCTCCCATTTTCATCTATCACATAGATTTTTTTTTCGTATCTTTAAATGTAATTTTCTAGCAATAACAGGCTCCATTTATGAAATGAGGTTTTACTATATCTGCTTAAATCTGTGTTTGGAGTGGAAATTCACTCACATGTGTGGCAAACATACATACAATAACAAGAAAACAAGAATCTCCCCCCTGAGATTCTCTCAGTGAAACTGAAACAAATGTACATGCAATAATTTGTGTGTGTGCGTATGCGTGCGAATCGGTGCATCTGTCTACATGCATGCATCATTATTTAGTGACAGTGACATTAACAGGGGACCAGTGTCGACACACAATGCAGAACAAGCTTAGCACCCCCTTGGGCTTAAACAAATGACTCATTCTTTCTCTCTCTCTCCACATTTAAATGTGCAATAGAAATCTACAGAAGTCTATTGCAGCCTTTCATGTCAGCACTATCAACGAAAAGTAGAAATCAAAACAACAACAACCCGCAAAAAAACTAAACAAAAAAAGGAAAAAACAAAGGAAAAAAAACACAAACAGCGTTGAAAATCAACTGAAATTGAAGAACGAACTCGGGACAAAGATGCATGAGGTGCACAGGACACAGAGGCGAACATCTATTCAGATTACTGTGAAAAGAACAAGGTTAACGCTGGTGTATCAGCCACAAATGGAGGAGGTGAGGAGAGCAGAAGGCAAGACAGACACAAGAAGCAATGCTTGGAAGAGGAGAAACAGAAAGCAGGAAGACGCAAAGTTACAACTAACAAAACTCACAAGACAAATTCCTTAATGAGGAGACTTTTTATCTGCATTAGTATTTCCTCTGTTGCCCAAAGCAGAAGGGTTAAACCTGTTTCCTGTGTTAAACTCCTCTTTAGCGCCCGTTCATGTAAAATATCAAACCTTTCAATATCACTCTGAGGAAAGCACAGTTGCTCACCCCGTATAATTCTATACAAACACTTAACCATTCTCTTTGAACTTTGCAGCTCCACTCATTATACCTCCTTTGAAGAGTGAATGTTGGAGCAATGCTACATTTTGATTTTGCAGTTATTAAATGTAACACAGCAGCAAATTACATCTAAACCTCTGTGTTGCTGGTTAATAATAGATAGGCCATGTGCAGAAGCCAGTGGAATAAATAACCGAGTGGAAAAAAAAAAAAAGAAAGATAAAGGTAGCCGATGAGCGAGACGCCTGAGTATAACAAATTCATCTCACAGCAAACGTCAATACACAAATATTTTTGCAGATGAGGCAGAAAAGCTCCTCTGGAATTGTGGGGCCGGCTGTAATGCCTTTTTGAGTAAAGAGGAGATAATGTCACTGGATGATACCTCCTCAAAGCCCTTGCCCCTCTGTGGATAGTACTATCCTAAACACCGGTGCTGCGCTCCCTATCTGAGGGATATTAAAAGAACCAAGTGTTCCAGAGCCAGAAGGGGAAAGAAGAGATGGTTCTGCCAAGGCCTTATAGCATCTAAAGAAAACTGCTGCTCTTGACATTGGGGTCTGCCTTCGCTACAGGAATGGCCTCATATTAACGGAGACCATTGGAGTAAGCGGCTTTTTCAAAGGCAAGAAAGGTAAGAAAGAGAGAGGGAGAGAGGGAGAGAGAGCAGGGGGGGAAAGGAGCAAGATAAAGACAGGTGGGGAGAAAGGGAAACTCGCAGGTTGAGTAAAAGGCATATCCTGAAGAGGTATCCGAGGCATTTCAAGGAATCTATATTACGCATTTTACAGGTTTTCAGGAATAGAAAGCCACTCTTTGATTCTACTCAATACTCAGACCTCAGTTGACCCCTTTCGTCCTGGTCTGCAGACAGAAATGCCCGAGCAATGTGTGAACAAGCCAAAAGCTGGTTGCAGATTGTAGATTTTGCAAAGAACGTGTAGCCTGACATTAGGGAGGTGAAAGTAAGGCCGATGCTGAAACTACTCGCTTTCAAGTGAAGCAAAGAAATGTAGGAGTGGTTGGAGGTCTAGACTACAGTGGGCCTTTCAGCACAAAACACTGCATACTGCATCATGTGGCGGTGGTGTTTTCTGAGCAGCACGACTCTCCGAAGAGTGTTCTGGCCTGGATCTGAAAAGCGGTAGAAGGCAGAAGCCTCGGTGAAAGTTCCTCATTAACATAAAACCCAGGCCCCCGTGTTGCCAAGGGATCTGTGTTTCACTCACGAGACCAAACAAAAGGAGAATTCGCACACATAAGAGCAAACCACCAAGTCATGCAAAAGCCCGCTGACTGCCTGCAGCGCTCTGTTTTCTTCACCCTTCCTACAAACCTCTTGCCCCTACTTTGCATATCTGGTGCTGGTTGTGCTCTCCTGCTCCCAAGGAGGTTACATACATCAAACGCTGGCAAACTCACTTCATTTGTTGCACCAACAGTATTAATAAGGATAATGAGTGACATGCAAAGCAGTGGGAAGCGTCCCTGTTTCTGTCTCAAAGGATTTTTTTGTGTCAAATGTGCCCAGAGAATGAAAATAGTCACATGGCTTCAAGACATATCCACTTCCTCATTTTCCTGTGTTCAATTATTCTTCTGAATTGTTTTTTTTTTTTAACCACAAAAGCAAAAAGGTGTGTGTAGCTGCTGGACAGTTCTCTTTTTTTCACCGGAGCTGCAGTGGGAAGCCTTGATAAAGAAGTTTAAAAGGAATTCAAAGTCGTCAAGTTTTGAGACAAATTAAAATATTTCTCAGGTCGTTTTCCTGGGGACATTTTCTTCCTCTCCCCTCCGATAAAATGGGGCAAACCCTGCGGAGATACTTCAGCATGACAACGCTGCAACAAGGAGCAACAAGTGCTAAATTAAATTACAGCAGCTGTCGATAATGCATGGCTTTTTGACAGGCCCCTTATACATTCGCTCCCCACAGCAACCTTTCCAAAATTAGTCCCTCAAATCTGGCTGCTGGATTGAAATGGTGATAGCGGGGTCAGCATGAAAGGCGGGCTGAGGGCTTAACTGCTGCTGAGTGATTCCGCAATTGTAAGAAGTAAGAGGGGGGAAACTAATTACTGTGGTCTTAAAGGGAAAACCGCGGGTGAAGTGGACGCTCCCAATGCTGGGGGTAAGGCGTTCATGTGGGAAGGCTTTGGTTCAGTCGCTAATAACAACATAACAACCCCCATTAAGCTATTATGCTGGGGAGAGGATCACTGTGTTAATCTACTGTGCTGGGTGAAAAAATAAATAAATCACACCATATAAAAATATACAGAAGTGATATCCAGCTCCATCACCTAGATCTGGTGCATAGCAACACCTAAAGCTGCAATTTCTAATAAAAATAATAATTGTATTTGTATCCACTGAGATTTGTTCATTATTATACCATGAAGCTTTTTCTATTCTCTCTTCTTGAATTTATGTTTATCTTGTATTAGCATCGATAAATGAGAGGACCTGCGGTGACTAAATCATACACTTCCTGTGCCTATGCAGCCACTCATTGACTATTATTCTACAGTGTGTGAGAGCAGAAGGTTATGAGTTATAACCATGGTAACCATTCTTCAGAATATTACACACAGATTGGTCTTAACTCCTCCACAATCAGGTAATTCAAAAAGGAAGAACAAGCTGTGTGAGCTCCAAGGCAAGGAAAAAAATAGTGAATAACAAAGCAGGTTCGAGGAGAAGAGAGGAGACAATGGAAACAGTAATCGATTTACTGTCTTTACAGGGCAGGCAGCTGACTGTTGTCTAAAAGACAGCCTTTAAGTTTGAATAAAAATGGAAAATACAAACTTTTTTTTTCCTTTTGGGCATTGCCTGTATCAGTAATCTGATCTTAATTTCACAGTTGATTTGGAGCAGGGGCAGGAGGGAGAGCATGCACAGTGTCACCTCCTCTCAGAAACAGGGGTTTGTGCAAGTGCCCTCTCACATCTGGCCTCGCAATCTGGTGATATCAGCCACCGCATCTGTAAATCAGTGCTACTGCTGCAACTGAAAAAAACAACACACACACACAGCCACCCAAAGCAACTCTATTTCACAGATATGTGGGAAGTTCGATTATAACCTACCAATGCAACTCACTGGGGCAGTCGTGAAACAGAGGAATGTTGTGTATTCATAGTGTGTTTTAACTAGCAGAAAGAAAAAGGTACAAGTACAAAGCTGAGCCTCAAGAGAGACTTTTGAATTCAGGCATAAATGTGCTTGCATGGACAATAAACTTACATGTTTGATTTGCTGCGAAAGGAAGGGCTGCGCTGCTAGTAAAAAGAGGAGTTAAATGTTGAAGGTCATGTGATATTGAAAGGCAATGCAGTGTAGCATCCAGCGCGCATCCACTAGCATCCACTCCATTACAACATTAGCAACTAATGTTTTGACATTTGTCTTCATTATTATCAATGAACAGAGGCGATTGAGCCACCAGCATGCTCCATTACCTTCCTTCATTGCACAGTTGCACAGTTGAAATCACACATTAGGGTGGATCCAACATGAAATGACAAGTTACGGGAGCTGAGGACGCACCAGCTGATTATTTAGGTGGCGGAGGGTGAGAGGGCTGGTTGAAGGGATGGTGGGGTGGAGCTGAGGCAGGAATGGGAGTTAGGGAATTGGTAAAGAACTGTATTGGCATTAAAGTCTGGGGAGCGCAGGGGCGCAGAGCAGCACAGCACACCTTAAGAAGAGAAGCTCATTTCAATCGGTATAATTAGCCTGTGGTAATGAAATAAGTCAGAGGCACTGCCACCTTCACTTAAGAGAAAATCGATCTGCGTTTGAGGGAGTTTATTAAAGCTTAGGAATAATGGGGAGAAAGGATAGAAGGGGTGGAGGAGTGGAAGAGATGGGGGGGTTGAGCCGACATTAACAGCTAAACAGATAAGGGGACGTGGTAGCGTTGGGGTGGGTGCTTGACGAGAAGCAGAACTTAGATCAGCTGGGGGTTTGTCAAAACAAATGTGTTTGAGGTCTCTGCTATTTCACAGTGAGAAGCCAGGGGATGCTAGAGCTATGCACACTATACTAAACCTACAGCCTGAATTAAGATGACATCACTCTGTGGGAGACTAAAGCCAATCAAAACCTGGTGTAACCCAGGATCCTGACCGATAGGCAGCCATCGGCCATCCTCAGAGTGGTCACAGGGATCCCCGTGGAAGTTTGGCCAGGAGCTGGTGAACAATGAGAGCTTGGTAAGAGCAGGGTGTGGTGAGATAATCACTGATGGACATCTCTCCTCAGGTAGCCCCAAATTCATGCTGGTTGCTGGGGGTGCTGCTTGCTCATTTATCCAGCCGTCTGGCCAGCTCACCTGGAGTGATGGGGGAGACGTCAGGAAGGCAGGCTGCTATTTCACGGCCTGTTAAGCGCTAATGCCGCAACATGCCCTGCGCTCCAATTTTAGGGAACAGGGAGCATTACCGCCCAACTCAAGGTTCTGTCCGTCTGGACTGTGGACTTGGAGGGTGGTGGGAGGAGGAGAGAAAGGGCAGTAAGGAGAAAAGAGTGGGAGTAGGGCAGGACAATGAAAAATCAAGTGAAAGAATTAAAAGACTGAGTAACGAAAGACAGAGAAAGAGGGTGGAAGAGAGAAAGACACACATTGAGAGTAAAAGGTAGAGAATGAGAGAGGGAGGGAGAACGAGAGCCGTGGTTTACACGGGCTGCTGAGCCAGCACTGCGGAGCAGACAGGACAGCAGCAGCACACACTGACATCTACTCCTGCCACGCAAGGCTGCCTCTCGCAGGCCCCAGAAGGCCCCTCGCTCCCGGACTCAGCCTCTCCCTCGCCGGAGCCACTGAACATCACTAGCCTGAACCACCCACAACACTTGTCCTCTCTGTGCGCTAAACCTGGCCCATGTAATAACCACGGAACCTCTATTAAGCACTGGGTGGCTGGGGAATCAGAGCAGCTACAGCACAGCATGAGTGATAGAAAGAATCCCCTGTAAAACAAGCAAGGTTACACTGAAGTTATGTCAACTATTTATGTTCTGCCTTCTGATGGTGTGGAATGAATTATGTATTGTGCATCATGTATTTAGATGGATCTTTCTTTTCTCCCTCTAAATAAAGCAGTAAGCAGAAATATATACCTCTTTATACTTCTCCTAAGGTCTCATACTGTCACTGCACAGACGGCAAAGGTCAAGTTATTTGTAAGGGCTTCTAATAAACATGACTGTTCATGATGGCTCATGGATCCCATCACAGGCTGGTTACAGCAGTGATAAATCGGCTCTCTTTGTTGGTCTTAAGAGGTGAGGTGTTTAAAAGATGTGACTGGCGTCTTCCAAGGCTGCGAGATGTGAATGCGCGCACAAAAACACACAGCACACAGCAGCGTAAGCGGGCACAGACAACGGGCGCACAGTATTTTTATGTACAGTACGTGAAATAACAGTTATGGTCCAATTTCTAAGAGCTCCCATGTGGCTTTGCAGCCCTGAGTCAGTTTCTCCCTTTGTTTTCTTTCTGTCTTTCTCTCTACTAAGCTCACCATCACACCTTGCACTGGCTCAGCTGCTCACATGGCAATTAGCTCTGGTAAATTAGACTGGTTACACCGTGTAGGAGGCTCGCTGAGCAAAATCACAGAATGGAGTTACACTTTGTTCCAAGTTACTGTCGACAGCTCAGTGAAGAGCCATCAGTCTTCATGTGCATGTGATTTTTCTTAAGTACGCCCTTTATCTTATGTTGTGCATTCTGTACACTGCACACTATGGGTTTAGTGATTTGATAACTGCATGTCAGCCTCTGACTGCTTGTCTTGTTACTGATGGACATAAAAAACTGTAATAGTCACCAGTGTATCAACTGGGATGCAAAGAAAAGCTCCTCCTTCAGCACTCAGAGGTTATATGCTGTTCCCAGCCAGTGTTTTATTCAAGCTTAAATTCAAATTACGGTGCCACCATGGCGCAGCAATGCATCATACAATGCTTGTCATTTGATGCCCCAACCACACAGCATATACAACACAAAGAACACACGCTATCACTGGACAGGAAAGGTACCGCAGTTACAGTGGCTGTGATGTGCCAGTTGAGAGGCTTTAAAGAAAAACAGCCACTTTTCTGGAGCGTTGTCCAGCATTAATGCAAGAAAATAGGACAGTACAGTATTCTGTTGGGGG
The DNA here is from genome assembly GCA_037176925.1 of Amniataba percoides. Classification (NCBI taxonomy): domain Eukaryota; kingdom Metazoa; phylum Chordata; class Actinopteri; order Centrarchiformes; family Terapontidae; genus Amniataba; species Amniataba percoides. The sequence continues at coordinate 12,792,873 of JBAJHX010000041.1, forward strand.
CAGCGCTTCTGCATGTGCTGAAGTGGGCCTTGATGATATAGCAGAGAGCAGAAGTAAGGTAGATGTGGGAATATTTCAAGTAAATGCTCTGCATTTCATAGTAATTTGATCGTAAATGCATCCTTAAGACTGGTTTGGAGAAACAGCTGGTTCTTGGAATAACTGTACAAGTCATGTTTCCCAGAGAAGAGCCTGCTAATTCTTCTACCATCATCATCATACCCCTGTTTCTTCTTGGAGGGACATTTTGAGGACGGAACAAAGAGGTCAATCATGACACCATCTTTCTTTATTAATGGAGCACCGACACAGCCTGTGAGACCTGTCAGTAAAAGTAAACTCACCCCAACATCCAGTGATATCTGTAACTATGACTGCATCTTAATGTGTTCCTGTACACAACCCAGTTGGGTTCAATTGAGTCAATGTGTTTGCCAGTGAAGAAAGATAAATAAGGAAAGCTAGTCCTGCACTTATGTAAGAAACTAGACCACAGATAGCAGAATCACTCCACAATCCCTGTCTGTGCAGGTTTCAGTGTATTCTGTCGGGATAGAAAAAGACAGTCTGCACGCTAAACATTGCTGTACATAATGTGTGTTCACATGTTACTATAACCGTGTCAATACTCGTTGGCTGACTAAACTTTCTATGAAGCCAGAAATTGTCAGAAATAGTAAAAGAAATATGTAACAGCCCAAAAGGATGGATGGGTGTAGTCCCGACAGGTTATCAGACCACTGCAGGACCAGAGATGACACTGAGCTGGCTAGGCGAAGGAAGAGGCCATTTTCTTGGAGTGACAAATATCTGGAGGAGTACAAACAGAGAGCGGAGCCCCTGTTGAGAGAATGCCTGAGCTTTGTCTTTGTCACACTGTGTGACGCAGACTCACAGCACTGCTCCCTGAGGTGTGTGCTTCTGTGTACATGTGCGTGAAAGGTGCACACGAGTTTGTGCAAAGTGTGCGCACACACATAAATTGGAGACCACCCTGATGCCAATACCTCTAGTCTATCTCAACTCCTGCACTTGTGGCTAAAATGAGTGTGTGAAAGTGATCAAAACCCAAACTTCAGCACTTCTGAAACAAAGCAAAGAAAGTGAAGGATCTGGCACTGAGACTGGCCCAGTTGCATATATGGGACTGCTGATAAATCAGCCAGAGAGCCAACACTGCTTTGCCACCTCAGGTCAAGCAAGATTGAGCCCGGATGAGGACAGATACAGCTGGGCCCTTTATGGCAGCGGCTGGTATGGGGAGTGACTGGGAGTGAGGTGAGGGAATGCTAGCTCCACAGTGCTGCTTTGAGCCAGCAAGATTAATGTAGGCTCTCTGGAGCAAAGGCAACATCCAGAGCCTTAATAAGGTACAAACAATCGGTTCCACTCCACTGGCTTCCCAGGGAAAACTATTGTTGTGCCGCATTGTTTCTTGGTAAGGCTCCTTGGAGACACAGGCCGACTGCAGCATGTGACTGTCTCCATTACAGCCAGGGGAGAGCTCACTGTAGACCTGTGTTTGTCTGTGTCACGGTGAAGGTTGGCTCGCTCCCGCCCGCCTCACGCTCACCCACTCCCCCACTCAGCCTTTTTTCCCTCCCCATTCACTCCCCCTAAATCCAAACTCTTGTAAGCGCACTCACCTCGACTCCCTGTACTTTCAACTTCATGTGATCCTCCCGTGTGGTCTTCCCGTCTTTCCTCTTCTTCCAGCAGTAGCCATCCTTTCTGTACTTCACCTTCTTCCTATTGTACAATATCATCGACCCATTCTGCGGCCTGGATCCGTGGAGGCAGGACCGGGAGAGGGAGAGCAAAAGAGAGAAAGAGGAGATGAGATGTGAAGAATTTTTAGGCAAAGCTGCAGCACAGCTCAGGGACTCATTTTAGAGATGTACAAAGAGGCCCGACACGAGTCTGCAGCAGGCAGAAAATGCACCAGTGACTTAGATGACAAGACTTCTTTATGGTGTTTTTCAGCATTGGTATGCACAGTTTGACAATGAACAAAGCACCCTTCAGCATACATTTCTCCCAATGAGAAGTGTGTGTGCGGTGAGCAGCTAAAGTGACACTCCTCTCCGAGTGAATTACATGAAGGCCAGTGTGTAAGGCAAGCAGCGTGGGGGTGGGTGGGGTGGCTTCCTTTCTTATCTCTCATTCATCCAACTTAAATGAGTTGTGGTGTTGGAAGTCCCCGGGGGGAAGAGAAGATCCTCCCTCACACTCCATTCATAATTCATTCTCCCTCCACCAGACCACAGCCTGTAGGCTCATAATGATATAATGTAACTATTTGATGATAATCTGCCTTTCCACTTCGATTTGTAATAGAGGCATTTGGCGCTCAGTGTTAAACATTAACACAAAGTGTGGCATAAAACATTTATGACTCACTCAACAATTAGTGAGCAGTTGAACATAGTTTTGTATGCGTGTGCGTGTTTGTGTGTGTTGTGGAGTGGCTATACATCATCAGTACCAATCCATACATATGTCCGATGTGCATCAGTTTCCCACACACTTTTTGCACTCCTCCAATACACACACACACACACACACACACACAGACGCTCGCTACACACAGCTGCTATGATTTGGAGCTCTCCCAAAAGAGAACAGGTTTGCTTCAGTTTTTGGTGCCTCTCAGTGAATGAGTGGGAAAGCCGCCTGCCTGAGCTGCTGAGGAGGCAGCGTAACTATTGAAGGTGGGGAGGGAGAGTGAGGCTTAACCATCCAGTCAGCTGGTGAGCCTTGTTAGCCTCATGCTCACTGCTCACAAGCATAGACACAATACACACACAGACTCAAACATACAAGATACAACAACAATACAACAATAACTGGAAAACTACAAAAAAAAAAAAAAAAAAAATTGCATCAAAGCAAAAGAACAAAAGCTGGGTAGATTTGTGTCTTCTGTAACAATATTCAAAATAAGCAAACCCAACAGTTGTTTTGCATTGTTTGGTTGTTTGTTGTAAAAAAAAAAAAAAAAGAAAGAAAAGAAAATCACAAGGTTTATTTATAACGCTGCATGCATCATTTTGCAGGGCTGCCTTTGGGGGCCACGGCGCGTGTTTATCTTGGTATCACTCATCAATCATTTTCTCGGCCGGATCTCAGGGGCCAGTGGAGAGGAAGGGGAAGGGGGAGGTGGGGTCCCTGCAGTCCCCCCTCTGTGGCCCCTGACAGCACCTTCTAATGAGAGACGCCACTCACACACTGACGCGCTCACTCCTCGCTGATCTCCCTCCTTCCCTATCCTTCTCCCATGCTCCCTCCACGGCCCCTCTCTTCTTGCCGTCAGTCAACGTGAGCCGTGCGCCGGGGAGCGTCTCTGTCTCCTCCCTCGCTCCGACTCCTCTCCCACTTTCTCTCCCTCCCTCTCTCTCTCCCACTTGTTTCATCCGTCTCAGGATCCCTCACCTCCACTCTCCCACACCTCCCTCGCTCCTGCTGTCTTCTCACTCGCTGCCCTCTCTTGTTCAGCACTCCGCATACTTTGCAGAAAACAACTATTAAACAGACATTTTTATTGGTCAGTTTGAAAAGTGGAACTGCTCAATGCCTGTGCGGGATATACAAGAAGTATAAATTGTGTTCTAGTTTACAGCATCCGTAATGTCACCCATTGCGGAGGCATGATCATAAACGGCACTCATGAGCTGCAAACGCAACATGGACTTCAACGGATTTGCATCTCAAATGTCACTTGAAGGACACTAATTTGACATGCCTACATCAGAGCTTGGTATCAATCATACACCGGAATGGCCCCCTCTCACAGTATGAACCTATTATTTGTTTCCATATCATTCTGGCTTTTGTCCTTCAAAAGATACAAGGAGTGTGTGCTTCTTAAAATGTAGCGCAGCTTGAGACAAAAAGATGGGCGCGGATGAGATAAGGCAGAAAATCAAATGACACAGGGCTATCTGATCTCCTCCAGAGCACTGGAAATTGGGGTGAGGCTTCGGTGTCAGAGGCTCCACGCCGTATTTATCGGCTCTGCGCAAAAACTTATTCGCTCAGCTATTTTTGAGGGACTGTTAGGTGGATGCTATTTTCAATTCAAGGCACTTTGGACCCAGAGGAGAGCGCCTAGGTACCCACTCTGGAGTACGTCTGAAGCAGAGGCCAGTCGAAAATGCATGCTTTGGCAACATAATGTGTCTCCGCTCCCTCCCGCTGTCTCCCTCTCCCTCCCTTTCACTCATCTCCCACTGTATACTTAGGCGCTTCAATTAATCTTATCAGAATTATACATATTTATACATGAGGGGAAAAAGCTAACTGCTCTGTTATCAAAGAAGCGTGACAGGAGGCCCTCTGTCTCAGATGCCTAAATGTGGCAGATTAATATGGAAATACAGGCCTCTGACAAAGTGCACACAAGCTCCACGGCTGCCTCTCTCCTCTTTGGAGTTTGCAGCGATAATAAGCTTTACCCTCTGGGTGGTGTTAGGCCTTGTCCAGTCCTTTAGGAATCATTCATTTACCCAGGTAATGGCATTCGCTCAATCAGATTTGTTCATTTGAAAAAGTCAGGGGAGGTTGGGGGAGGTGTGGGGGTTTATGAGGTTGGTGACGTGTTCAGCATGGGTAACAAAGCCCAAGCAGGGGAGCCCGGGCCCACAGACAGGCAAAAATACTGCTCACAGGCTCAGCTTCACTGTCAAAAGGCCTATAGGCGCTAACAGGGAAAGGAGGAGGAGGCTAAAACAGACAGAGAGAGAGACAAATCTGCGTGAGTGTGAGAGTTTCCTGTTCCAACAGGGATCAGTGGGGAGAATCCACGACTCCGGTGAATCATCCTAAAATCCTAAAAATGTGAAAGCACAGTGAAGGACCTTTTGAAATGCTCTGACGAATAAATATCATATTCATGCAGAACACAAGCTGGCTTATACGTCATTAGCTATTCATAGAATAGCAAAAACAAAACAAACAAAAATCACAGTATGTCCTCAAAACATTACTTATAATACATGGAATAAGCCATTACTGTATTACTGGACTCAAAACTACTCAACTGTATCAAGTGTACTCAAGTGTAAGACAGATACAGCATTTTAATTATTGGCATTACAGCTTATAATAGCAAGAATTCTGTGCTGTATTCTTGTCAAAATGCTTAGAGAAAATGAAATATTTCAGCCTTAGTGAACCGGTGTAGCAGTAATAGCTGGGCCCTTGCCTCCCTCGCCCCCTCCCCACTCTGCTCTATTCCCCATGATGCCCTGGGTTTGATTAATACCATACATGCTGTTTTTCTCCCCAGCAAGCTCAACTGGCGGCGCAACCAGGAGGAGAGGAGAGGAGAGGAGAGGAGAGGAGAGGAGAGGAAAGGAGACGAGACAAGAGGAGACCTGGGCCGGAGAGGCTTTGAAGATCGGAGGGTGAGCTGGTTGGGGCCTGAAGTTGCTCAGGAGGGAGGCAACGCCTGCTGTTCTCAATTACCCATCAGAGCCTTCAGCCATCACAGCCTTTACCCCACTGTGTCAACAACCACACTCACACCTACTACTCATCCAGACACATCTACACACACACTTACCAACATTTAGCGTCACACACACACATACACACACCCACACATACGCACACCGTATTAAGTATAAATATGAGGCACAAATATGCCCCTAAGCGCTCACACACACATGCATCACGCACACGTACACACCAAGTTTCTGGTAACCCTGTTGCTCCATCTAAGGATAACATTAATAGCAAGGAGAGTGACAGAACATCAATAACACACTGAGGCTGGCCATTACTGGTTCTGTCAATCACAGGTAAAACATAGGTCACATGTGTTAAAACACATGTGTGCGTGCAAATCCAGACATACACATGCGCACACACACACACACACACACACACACAAACACACACACACACACACACACACACACACAAAGCTGTCAACACCAAGCAGAGGTGTTCTTCTACTTGTAATGTAATTATACTTCACGCAACGGCGCTCTATTAGATGGCACATCATCTTTGAGCTGGATGTGCGAGCAGAAAGGTGCTGGCGCCGCATTGGGAGCTCCTATCTGGACGCATCACGTGCAATTGATGACTCGCGGATAAGCCGCTCCCTTCAGCCCTGCCAAAGAATGCATCAGGAAGTGGGGCGTTTGCTAAAACTACTTTAAATGTAAATCTGCCATGGCCCCGGGATTGAGATTCATTGTCTGTGCTGCTCTGAACCCTTCCAACTCCCCCGCCAGTGTTCGTATGTCGAGACGCCGCAGGTCGCGTAGCTCTTTGACTGCCAATGAGGCCTCAGCGCCTGGTCACTGTGATGCCCACAGTTCTTACAACTCTAGTCTAGAGTGGCCACAGCCGTCAACCATGAATGCTTAATAAGGTACGGTAATTAAGGTAAGTAAGGGGCATTGCAGTGGGTCAGTCAGCTGGAACAAGTTATGCAACATCTTTTAAATCATACCGCATCATCCCCTTTTCTCTGTAACATGTTAATCTTTTTTTTTCCTTCTCTGGACCGTCTGGTAAGTGGTCACGGTCATCTTGAAACTGCATTAAAGATAACTAAGAGGTGAGGCGGTCACAGCAGCTCAATCATAAAGTTAAGTTTTCCAAATATGGTGTCACGTATCTCCAAGGCTATGCAGATGGAGCGCGGTGTTTGTTTACCCCCAATGTGTTCGACTAAATACAGCAGTAATAATGAGAGTGTAGCAGGCCCCTGGAGTTGTAATTCAGGGTAGGGAGACAGATCGTGTGCTTACCCTCTTTCTCTCTATCTATACTGCCGGTGACTGCCACAGAACTCAGGCCCCGGCCCACTGCCCTCCAGCACAAAACAGATGTTCCCCCCGCACTTATCTCAATGAAAAAATCACAGACAATTTACAAAGAATATAAATTACGGTTGTGGCTACATATCAATGTCTCTGTCCCTATAAGACCTTGTAAAGAGGATAAGGGTGAATTGGTGTGGGAGGGCGGGCGGATTGTTGGGAGACAACATAAGGCGGATGGAAGCAGTAGGGGAGGAGGGTGGTGTTGCTCTTATCTGGTCCATAGCAGCCCGGCAGAATGAGAGGGAGGCTGGTGACTGGCGGTGATGCTGCGCTGATAGCGCTAAGCCGGTTTCATGCACATTTCAGGGAGGCTGCCATCACTACTCAGACTTAAAGCTCTCAGCTCCTGCCAGTGGATGAGGTTGGGACGCTATTTACAAATAGCCATGTCATACACTGGTTACACCGCTCCATTCTCTGTGTCAACACATACACACACAGCAGTGAGGCCTAATGTGTGGCTTTGATGTACAGCTTAGGTGACACGGAATTTGAATTTCAGTGCTTGTAAGGTTTTGGCTGTGAAGACATTTCTTATTCACTTGAAATGCACACTGTCGTCGTATGTGTGCGTGCATGTGTGCGTGTGAGCGCATATAATATGTTTAACTGGGTTGAAATGTTGATGACTTTCAACTGCTCGCTCAAAAGGCTTCCACATCATATTTGCGGTGAATGTTATTTTCAGCCTTTAGTCAGTATGCATATGCTTACTTGGAAATAGCGACTACAGAGACGATGATTCATACCTCACATCCTCTCCGCTAATCTTCACAAATCATCCGTAGTGTGTCTCAGTGCGTTGTAAATAAAGGTGCCATCAGAACGAAGCTCCTCTATAGCCCGGTTCTTGCTGACAACTACATGCTGTGCGAATCGGGCATGCGTACGACTTAAGTCCTGTAGCACTGCCTTATTATGACAATTTGTAAAGAGGATGCTTTTGTACTTTCAATAATGCATGGGCAGCGGGGAATTGCATACAGCCTTATTTTATGTCATGGGGGTAGAGTTGCTGTTTTAGCAGCCTAGGGTCTTCCACGGTAAGGATATACTAATGCAATTAAATCTAAGTCGGAGCAGACTGCAGCAAGAAAAGGTCAGGTTTTCATTATTAGTAACAACAACCTTGATTTCCATTAGAACAGCAAGCAGGGGAGCTCAGCCACCAAGTTAATGATGTGGTCATGTTCTTTCAAAAGCCCAATTCAGAGTGGATGATCAAAGATTTTTATTTCTCTTTACTGGATTCCTATTAATGCTACATTCAACAAGTACCATGAACCTGTTTCACTGACAGTATCTGAGATAAAAGTGTAAAAGCCAGCATGGAAATAAAAAGAAAGGATACGATAGAAGAAGAAATGTAGAAGACAGAGGATCAAAAGCTGGATTATACGGCTACACCACCGATGATAAAACCTTGAAACCTTGATCATGTCTGTACTGGCAAAGGTTTATATGAATGTGCCAGTTATTATTAATCATCAGTATAAAACACAAACTTTGTATCTTGTAAAGATATTATGATCAAATTCTTTAAAAGTGGGGCATCCTAGACGACGAGAAGACCTTGACGTCCACCCGAGGTGAGGGCAGTTGTCTGTCTCTCCAGAGACAGGAAGGGGCAAGGACAGGCTCTCCTCCCCATCATGCCTCATGCCAGACCAAGCTTATGGATCACCTGGGCAAGGCCCGCCTTGTCTCTCCTCCAGAGCAGTGCCACCACAGTGCCACTGACCTTCCCCTATTGATCCTGCAGTGACGGAGCACAGCTAAGGCCAGCTATTGAACCACTTATGATTAATTCACAAATCCTGCCTTGTCCACAAAAAAGGTAAAAGAACAAAGCACAAGCAGTAGGAACAAGTGAAAAGAGAGACGGATAAAGAGCCAGCGAGGTCAAAAAAACCTCCACTTTTTAAAGTGAGATGGAACTACAGAGTTAGAAGTGCCGCTTTACAAGCTGACCAAGCCATAAAGCACATCTCCGTGTCCCTTCTGTCACAAAAAAAAATCAGCACGGTGATGGAGGGGAGTGAGGTCGGGTGAAAAAGAGGGAGCGATAAAAAAAAGGAATGAGGAAAGGGAGGGAGAGACAGACAGGAAAACAGAGAGAAAGAAAAGAAGAAGCTTCTATCCCTTCTATTCCTTGGTCCTATTTTAGTCATGAGGATAGACCAGTGAGGGCGAGAGTTTGAAATTGAGCTGTAACTCTATCTGTGTGCTGGAGCGAATCAGAAAGTCTATCCCACCTTTCACCTGGGAATCACAGCTCTCTCTGTGCCCTGTCTGGTCACCATACCAACCACAGCCAGGCATCATGGGATTAATTGGAGCCTAGGGCTCAGCGGCAGCTCAGACACATATAGAGAGTGAGAAGGAAGGACATCAGCCATGGTCAAGTGATGGTGGCCATGCAGATCAAATCGAATTTCAGGCATTGCTTGCATTGCTGAGCTGATACGGTCTTGGAGGTAGCACTAAACATATTGGAGTCCAAGCCACCTCCGCAGTAATGCTTGGATTGGATTCTGGGATGAAGTTCACAGCGTAGCGTTCATTTTCTTCTCTGATCCCTGTGTGTGGTGTGGGGATTTTACACAAACACTGACACACTGTGATTCGCCTCCGTAAACACAGCCCGTGCCAGAATGTTGAGTATACAGAGCATCAGCAGAGGGGAGCCTACTGTGTCGTCTATGGTCTTGATATGAGATGAAAGGGAAAATGACAGGCATGGATGGGTAAATACGATGTCATGATTCGCAGCAAATTCAGTGGTCAAACAACAAACTGGAGTGAATATATCTTTAGATACTATTTTTCACATTTGATCAGGAACTATTATTGATTAATGAGCATCGTCCAGGGGAAGGAAACAACATAAAGATAATTAGAAGCTATTTGACTGAAAAAGAAAAAGTATCAACAGCTAAAATCTTCAATGCAAGGCATAAAAGCCTGTGGTGTACTGTATGTTAATGAGAAAGTTATACAGGTATGATGGCATTTCTTTTCTGTAATGGCTCAATCAAATAATAATACATGCTGGTTACTCCTGTTTAGTTCTTGGCAATTAAAGGTAACGTTCACTGGTGAGAGCTTCATAAATGCAGTGGCTGCTCTGCGATCAGCTAATTTATCGATCATCAAGCTGAGTGTTGACTGGCCGTAGCATCACTGCAGCAGAGCCGTGTGTAGGATAATCAGTGTGATCCAACTTTTTACAAAAACAGATTAAAGCGGCTCAGCCATCCAAAAGATCAGACTGCGGTTGTACTGAAAAGCTTTCAGCCGCAAAATGTGTGCAACTGTGTCAATGGGGTACAGGGCATTCATAAAAAAACACATCCCGGCGCTGTGGCTCTAACAACAAAGTAAAAAGGAGAAAAAAGAGACAAAAGAAAAGCATGACGGCTAGCCATGTTTACTTGTCGACAATTAAAAGCCAACCATGCTGTTTCTGTAGACACTGGATACTCCTGTGAAGACTGTGAAGAAGTTAATCTGCCAGCCATTGACCTTTGTGGACTCAGGCATGGCCTAATACCCACCAACTAGATTTTAAAATGAGATTATCTCTGACATGTTTTGCCAATTTATTTCTGACTATCAATGTGTTTCCAACAACAGAATGAAGGCAAACAGGAGCTAAAAAAAAAAAGAAATGTATGGCGAGATTGACTGAAGGGATAGATGAGACTGAGGGGGTGTTGGTAGTATATGATGTTATGGGTGAGAGTGTTAGTCAAGTGGTCCCACAGGCCCCAACACTCTCTCACACTCAATTTTGCTGGGTGTGTTTGTATATGATGACCTCTGACCTTGGCCCCTGGCACATGTCTGAGATCGCTCTGCTCCGTCTCTGATGCATCAGACGGGGCCATGACATCACACACACACACACGCACGCGTGCACACACACACGTGCTGTGACTGAGCGAAGCGGAGAATAAGTCAGCTCGGCATCTCCTGGTTATACGCACAGACACTGATAGGCTTTACCCAGACAATGAAGATGATAGACTGTGTGTGCCCCGCTATGTTTATCTACCCCCGTCCAGCTACAGCCTCCCACAGCCATCTACATGTACATACACACGCGCGCGCACATCTGAATACACTCATAAAGTAGTCGGCAAGGCACACCTCTAATCATGGCCACCTCTGCCTTTTCATTTTCCAAGTTCAGTGGCCCATTGAGCTCCCACACACTAAATCACATCAGCAGCCTCTCCTCCATAAATGATCCACACACAAACATTCTTCCCTTCCTCCTTTTGTTTCTTAAAAACATACTCAGACAGACAGCGCATGCACACATAAATATACAGACAGAGACACGCTCAAGCATGGCTGGCGTGATAGTAGGCATAGCGTAATAAATCCCACACAGCTTGGGGTGGACTCCACACAGATGCAGTGAGCATCTAGCTATGCCTTCCAGAGGCGGAAGAGGTGTAACCCTCCTATTCCAAAACCATAAAATGTTTATCCTCAGTCTGGTACAGAGCATGACTTTTACACACTTCCTGCAGCAGCATTTCCAAACTACAGCAGCACGCAGGCCTGCCACATCAGCCGAGCTGATTGACTATTTCCCCCATATTTGACACACCAGTGAGTCTGCTCATCAGTCACCTCAGCAAGTAGGCTGTGAGAATAGGGAGGAATGGGTGGGGTGGGGGGGAGTCAAGGCAACAGCAACAGCATGGCAAAGAGTTTGCTTCTGGCTCTGTGCCACATACAGGGCCAGGCAAATGGAGACAAAATGAAATCTAGGTTTCATTCATCAACAGCAGTATGTGCAGTTAGTAGCATTCACTTTAACTTTACAACAAGTTGCTTATGTTTCTTTTAAATCTCATATTCTGCAGGATTTTCTTTGATAAAATTATGTGTAGAGGTGGCAAACAGGGCTGAGGAAGATCCACCGCTGTTGTCTTGAGACCATGTTGAACGTGTGAAAGACGTTCAACCATGGCTCACATTTCTATTTTGGATCCAAGTCATCCGTGTCTTCCTTCGAATTAGTATGCAACAGGCTGGAACCCACCATGTTCAGTACACACAGTGAAGGAAAATGTATATTACTGATTGTTTTTCCACAATGACTTTATTATTCATGTTTGATTTATTATATATACCATATATATATTTCTCAGGAAAATGGGCCATCCCTGATTTAATAGCATGTTAACAGAGACAGCAAGTTTTATATATCCAATCTCACATAGCACACATAAACATGGCGTGCTGCTCCTCCTGGAGCCTCCACTGTCCTGCACGGTGAAAATCTTGGAGGACAATGAGACATGGCTCTGGTCGGCGTTGGCACTGTGATGAACTACTTCTGGAAGCAATCATGCGAATTTACATCATCCCTTGACATTTAGCCTCTCACTCCACACACTATCGGCGTGGGGTGTCTTGTCTGTGTCGGGCTTTTTGAGCGTGCCTGTATTCATGTGTGTGTGCATGTGTGAAAGTGGAATTAAATATCTTTCCCTGACATTTAGCCTTGCTGTCCACATGACGCTCTGCAGGAAGAGGCAATGTGGGAATGCCAATCTTGAATCCCACAGCATTTTTTTGTGAGTGTGTGTGTGTGTTGCTATGTATGTCTGTTTTTGTGCAACCATGTCAGAATTGGAATACACAGTTATTAAGAGGGGAGGCCTGCCACTCATGTGTCTCCAGAGGATGAGGAGACCAGACACCATATAGGAGGGCAGGAGAAGGGAAAAGGCAGGCAGAGGGGAGAAACAGAGAGAAGCACAACTAATGAAGGAGAGGGAAGGAGTGGTGAAAGTGTCAAGGCGCCCATTGTATTGCTGGGCAGGAGCAGTAAAGACAAGCCAGTGGCCTCTGCAACTTTAAGATTGCCATTAAACTCTCGCCTTACTCGTGTTTATGGTTGGCTTTGTGTGTCAGAAGAGAAGGGGATCGTAAAGCGGGGCTTTGTCTGTCTGCCATCGATTTATTTCCTTCGTTAGGGTGATGACACTGCCTGCTTATGATGTCCTAGCACAGACTGTAATTACAGACCACTTCTGTCTTTATTGATGTCACTTTGTTAGTTTAATTACGCTATATTGGGTTTTAGAGTCGTGGCAAGAGCAAAGCTATGATGTAGGGCAAAAATCATCAATGGAACATCCTCTTTTGAAGATGTCAGGGGCAGAGAGTTGGGAGATAATTATTTCATGGACAGACATCTAAAATAGACCCTGTGCATCTCAACATCTACAAAGGCAAAGAAAAGGTAATCTGAAATTTAATGACTATTCCGTCTGTGTTATGACCAAAGTCAGAGGGAGGAGGCTGCGAATGTGATGAGGGCCTTAATGGAAATGAAACACCTGGGTTCAACCTTGAGAGCGACTGTTTACACGACCAGTCCCCAGGTGCTGGGGTTGACTGAGAGTCGCGCAGTATGAGAACCACTGGTGTCTCTGTGTGTGTGTGTGTGCATACAGTGTATATATGATGGGATGGGACCCAGGGGGAAGCAGTGCCATGTGAAGGTGACCCTTGAGGCGAAGGAGGAGGAGGGAGAGGCCACCTGCTTGCTGGCGGTGGCGAAATGAGGGTGACAGCCATCCACCTGTCGGAGAACGCTCTCATTCCAGACCCCATCTGCCCACCCCCTTTGGGATTTCTCCTCCCCAGGGGACCCTGTGACCCTCGCTGTCGTCCACTTGACCAGGCCTCCTGTCCAGCGTCTCTACGGAGGGTTGAAACTGCCACTGCTCACCTCCGACCAGAGGCCATTTTGGAGCACTGTAATACAGTACAATACATTGGGGGTTCTGCAGCAGATGTTGGCAGTTTTACTCTGTTTCTCCTTTTTTTTTGGTTTTAAAGTGATACGGGCCCCCAGGCCTTATGTGTCAGACTGTGCTATAAGTCTCTTGACTTGGCTAAGTCATCACAGGTAGCCAACAGGGAAGGCCTTTATTTGCTCCCTTTTTTCCTCCTCTCCGATGTTCTCCAAACTGAAAACTCATCATGGTGTTCTGTAGCACAGATAATCACTGGCCAACAACAGAGCAATTTGGCAACTCAAACAATGGTCACATATAGTGCACTGTCTATTTGTCACTTCTCTCTCTCTCTTTCTTTCTCTCTCCCTCTCCCTCTGTGCATGCAGCTGCCTGCGTTTCTGGCCACTGTAGAATGGAACACACAGAATTACATTCCCTCGCCAACCAATCCACCCCGTGGATAGATCTCTTTATTCAGGGTTGTCTGCCTGACTGCAGTCAACCCCATTCCTGTCTCCCATGGCTGCAGACCTGTGGCCTAAACCTAGGGCTGTGTTTGCTCTTCCTCTATGGGCATCAACCACATAACTGAGTGGGGTCTGTGTGGAAAAGACCCACCACATTTCTGACATGTCTTTTGATCTCCAACAGTCCTCCTGGGCTGACAGGCCTACTGTACTCCACCTCTCTTGCAGATGAAATGTTGCTTTGCCACAGAGAGTGGCAAAAAAATGAAATAAAACTCACTGAGATAGACAAAAAAGAATGATGGAAAGATATGGAAAGAGAGGTGGAGGGATAAAAAGAGAGAGACAGAGGATGCTTAGGATAAAGACAAATATCAGGCACTCTTGCAGAAAGAGTCTTGCAAGAAAAATACTGACTTGCCAGAAAATAGTGTGCCCACAGTAAGGCAAATCTAATTTAGCTTGCAAAGGTTTGTAATTAAGTCAAGTTGGGGCTTTGACTAGCATCTAAGAGCTGGATTTTTCTCCTCTCAGGCTATCAGGGCTGTGTGCATGTTCTGCATGATTGCCTGTTGATTTGCAGTGTATTGGTGTTACCCTGGCTGTCTCCCTGGAAAAAGACACAATGATATCTCTACCTATTCATGGTGGACGTCAGTGGAAAAAAAGGGGGGGGGGGGGGCTTAATAAGTGCTCTGTTGCTCCTCCACGTGGGTTAAAGGGGGTAGATTTCTTTTTTGCAAAGCCAGAATGGTGAGATATTGAAAAAAGACATCAAATAATTGGAGACCAAGAACAATCAATGAATAAAAAGACAGTGGACAAGATAGGGTAAGATTAAATGAAAAAAAAGAATACAGAATATATGAAGTTGTGTTTTTAAATTGAATTTTTTTGGTGTGATGCAACAGGAGGTCCATCATTGAATCCGGTGGGTTGAATAAGTGATTAAGGTGCCTAACAGGGGTTGAGAAGCAGCAGATAGTAGGAATAAAAGACAACCGGGCACAACCAGCCTCCTTTCTTGCATGTGCGTTGGTGCATTAAGAGTAAATGCATCAGTGGTGTCGCTTCTGGAAATTAACATGCTTCTGGGCATTAAACATGCCAAGGGGCCGACCACATTATAGATAGATGTACAGGCTTCTCACACGACCATGCATTCGCATATACCAAAGGAATTACAGAGGAACCCCACAAGACCAGATTTGCATCTGGCAAAT
This sequence comes from Amniataba percoides, assembly GCA_037176925.1. Lineage (NCBI taxonomy): Eukaryota > Metazoa > Chordata > Actinopteri > Centrarchiformes > Terapontidae > Amniataba > Amniataba percoides. The sequence continues at coordinate 12,808,172 of JBAJHX010000041.1, forward strand.
GTGACAGGTAGCAGTGTTATGCGGCCTCTTCTCCTCTGTGAGATACCAGTGTAGGATTCTCGCTGCTATCATATGGCCAAAAAACGTCATATCTCAGATGACTGCTGGTTCAAACAGGAACGAGAGCTCTGACCAAATTCTGGCTTCACTAGGAAAGCTAAAGCGGCAGCACAAGGGGAGTCTGCAACAGATGCCAGTATTGTGTTGAGTTTTTGTTGCAACTCAATCCATCTATTACCATACATCTACAGATCTACACTCGTGATTAAAAAAGATAAACAAACTCACTCATAAATCTTGGCTTATCGCAAAAAGCTAAACTGTCTCCCACAACAATAGCATTAGCACGCGCTTTGGCCAAAGGCAATAGACAGTAATAGATAGTAATAGGGTTTACCACAAGAAGGCAGGAGGCGCAGACAGGGAAAAGCACACTGATAGACGGACAGAGGCAGAATGTGTAAATAAAGAGCGGTGGGAGATGGAGGAAAAATGGATTCTGAACGAGAGAAAAGGAAGGCAGCGAGAGGGTGAGAGGAGGAGGGTGACGAAGAGGAGCGGGAAGGTTGGTCTCATTACTATTAGACCTTCTCTCTCCCTGCAGGCTCAGGTGACCCCAGCTCTCGAGCCCTCTGCCTTGCACACCACTAATCATTTGGTTTTAATCACCGGGATATTCTCCCCCTTTGCCCCTCCCCCACCTCTCCTCCCCTTGCTTCATGCCCTACTGTGCGCCCTAGCCTTTTGCCAAGGTCCAGCTAATTTTATTCTAATTGGCCGTAGCCTGGGCCGGGACGGATCTGCCTCATTGTACTCAGCAGTCCGTCTGTCCATCCCGTCTCTGTCCAACCCGCCGTCCTCTCTGTTCCTCCTCTGTCTCTCTCCCTCTCTCTTGCTGCCTTCACTGCTTCGCGCCCGCGCTTGTTTCTTCATCTCCTCGCCGCCTCCTCTCCCCGCCTCATCTCTCTTTCACCTCTAATTTTTCTTTTTGCCCATATGCTGCCGCGGCAGCTCCCCCCTCTGTCTGTCTCTCGTGGCGTTCACAGACATCACAGTTGTGCGAGCGCTTTCCAATTTCTGTTCTTCCTCTCCTGTTGACCTTACATTCCACCAGACAAAACAAATAGCCTTGATGTTGTCTGGCAACAAAAAGCTACGTGTGACTGCCTTGATCCGCACACAATAGCCTGAAAGAGAAATGCGGAGCTGTTCAATTAGGTAAACCTGATGGCTGAAGTCTGACGTTCTCCCTTTTTTTTTATGTAGGAGTGGGAAGACAAACAGACTTTGTGTCAAATGACGCTGAAAAAAAAGCGTGCGCCGTATGAAGAACAAAGGGCGATAAGATGCCCGCTGGCCAAAAAGCACACAGAATCAGAATGAAACAGACAGTCAGGGGAACTGGCTGTCTTCCTCGTAGGCTTGCATGAGCACAGCAGACATTGTTAAATTACAGCAAAGAAAACATGACCTCGCTGGAATTGCATGTATGCTATTCCACTTTATGTGATGCCGCATGATGAATGTGAATATTCCACCCGTAAGATTGCTACTTAGCAAAATCAAGGAATGCATGAGACAGCAAAAAAGGGATGTAGATTTTGGTGCGTGAATGACTGGGAATTAACTTTGGTCATGTTCATTTAGCTCCCCCCACCTGCAAAAAAAGTGAAATCATTAAAAATCATGAATGCAAAATATTCTAGTCTTATTATTAAGCGTCCACACATGAAATATTTATAGCTGTTAGCTAATTGGCTTGTTGACAAAGCTCGGGAACATCGAAGCCAACCCTCACAATGCCGGTCATCACGGCTAACTTTACCTGTCGCTGCAAGCAAAAAAAGAGCAGAGGAAGATGGAAATCCTGCATTACAATCACACGCTACAAATCCTCTACTTTTCTTTTCTCCTCCGGATCAACAGCTCCAATAAATTTTCATTACACCTGTGTGAAGCGCTTCAAATAGAGCCACAGAAGCAGAAACTAATTACTTTCTAATTTATTGACTAATGGCCACAGCCCTGGGAGACAGCTGCAATTGTTCTAACAGTCCTGCTGCTCCGACTGCACTCAGGTCCACTTTAGATTCATAACCAAAATAATTTATCATTACAAGCACATTAAATTGAACCGTATAGACCATAACAGTGGTAATTTATATCATTTTGTTGTTAGGGATGCTTTTCCCTCCCCTGTCTTGAAAGCATGCAATCTTTTGCGATGGGATTCGTCTCCAGCCAGTTGTTGTATGTGGCAGGTTCACTTTGTTCTTCAAAGAACTCTTTGTTTTGTGCCTCATTCACCATTTGTTGGAGCTTGAAGTAGAAAGGAGACAGCAAAGAATGTGTGTCTTAAAAAAAAAAAAAAATCTTCAGAAGAAGGTTCGGTGTAACACATAACAAACAAGCCAAGTCAGAAGGCTGTTGTCGTTGCCTGCATGTCATATGTGCAGGGTGAGATAAAAACATGAACGCGAATAGCAGATAAGATCGCTTCACTCTGCTCTGACTTGAAGCAAACTTTCTGTCATGATTCAGGCTCCACCATCCCCTTGTCAGCCAGGCAATCTCTGTGCTGATAATATACTAATTTTCAGCAATTGCCTTTATCTCATAATGCATCTCTTTTTTTGATGGGAACAATGCCTTCCAGGATGTCAACGTCCCTATCAGCAAGACACAAATGGTCACCCAGTGGTTTGAACAGCGTGATAACAACATTAGCCATGTGTCAAAGCTTTCTTAATTACCACCGAGGATGCCATTTGTGCGTTGATGGGATATTTTGAAGTGAAGTGTGAGATGGCATTTTACGCTGCCGTCATTAAGATGGAAGGCCCACATGATCATGCAAATTCATTATGTAAGCGGTGATTAGCGTTGACCTTGCCCTCTCGGAGGTGAGTGGTCTGAAACAATGCCAGAAAAAGCATCCCGTGTATACAGAGCCAGTATGTAGCCAAAATACAGATCAGAATAGATTGGAGTAGAATCAGTGTATTTAAATACTGCCAAAGCTCCATCCTCCATAGGCATTTCCCTTTGAAGTAATTGCGGTGGAACTTAACCAAAACATAAATGAAGTCTTATCCAACCATCACAGCCAGACAACACAATTTCCAGCTTCTTCATGCTGGTGTTTCTGTGTTTTTGTTCTACCTTTTATGTTAAGAGAAAAAAAAAGACATATCCTCAAGGTTTAGGAGTTTAGCCAGATTTCGGCAGAAAGACCATTGAATCTATGGGAGGAATTCCAACCTCCCACGGCAACAACAACAACAACCGATCCAACCATGTTGATAGTACCAACATTGTGTTGTGTTGTGTTGTGTTACTAGAAGCTTAGTTGACGGTGGTTGCGGCCCTGAGGGAGGGTCTGAACAGTAACAGTCTGTCTCTGTGGGAGGCAACCTCCGTTCACACCTCCCTGCGCACGGACATGCCAACTGCTCAAATTTACACTTCTACCAGTTTTTCAATTGTTAAAAGCCACACACAGCAACAATGTGCAAATTACAGAATTCAACCGTAGTCTGCCATCTGTAACGACAATGACGTAGGAGACCTTTTGCCTGCAGCTTCACCAGCACTTTCTTGAGCTCAGGCTCTTTGTTACAACCTGATGGCTGACGGGAAAGTTTACGAAATAGTTCTCGACATAATGTAGCCTGTAAATCTTAATTCACAGCTTCTGTGGGGAAAAAAGAGCAACACACACAGGCAGCTCACACAACCTTAAGTATCCATGGCAACAATATTAGTGAATGACCAATGAGATTAATAAATGCAAGAACTAAAGTTCATACCTCAGAGGGACGTGGAGCCAGATACTTATTTCTATTTTTATTTGATAACCAATCAAACCCACACATAAATTGAAAAACACATATTGGCACACAAACAGCACTCTCCACCTTCCCTTTAGCAAACCCTCTCTTCAGACATTCAAGCTTTCACAGGCTGATCAATAGAATCCAGCAGGCCACAAATACAGAGGAAAGGGTGTGTGGACGAAGGGGGGGGGGGTCCCATGGGAAAGACAATAAGGACATTGAGAATAAAACTGAGCCACACAAACACAGACGTGCACAAACGCATACACACAGCCCGTCCTATATTCCCTAGCCAAGCGGTGACGTCAGCCTCCTGTTTAAGACACAGCCCACCTAATGGAGCATAGCCAAGGCACGATATGCATGTTTGTGTGTGTAAGTACGTGTATGTGTGAAATAATGTTGGACTGAGAGAGTTTACCCGCTACAGCAGAGGCAAAGGAAGGACACACCACTACAGTGGAACACACACAAAGTCAAGCACAATGGCCATTAAATCAAAAGCAATCTCTCTAGTCCTTGCAATTCATGCTCGGGGTGCTCTCACATGTGCAGGTTTATGTACATACACATATGCGGAACTGACATATACCAGGATCCATTGCATTATTATTAGGTTACTTTAAAAGTGTAGAGAGAAATGTGGGAGGAAATGAATGACATTCCAACAGTACATCCTCTCCAAACCCGAACAAAACGTGTCAGCAGTGGGAGTATAAAATCTCTGAATGAGAGTTTTTTGGCATAGGAGATATGGAGAGAAATCAATTTCAGGGCCAAGTATGGTGCCAAGGACGTCCAGAAGGGCAGAGCTCTGTTGATCTGTTCATATCAATTTGCTCCCTCCTGCAGACGGAGAATGCCACAGTGTGCAGCGCTGCATCTTTAAGGAATATCGCCCCGATAACGGTGCCATAAAACACATCATTTTACAGTCAAACCATCTCTGTCTCAAATGCACTCGGAGCGGAAGCCATTTTCAAGCAACATAAAGTTTAACATGGCGCTACATCTGCCGAGCCGCTAGCTTCCACGCTACGTGGGACTGGGCGATTTAATTAGGGGACATGGGATTGCATTGTGTGGCACTGCAATAAGCCCCACCCTCTCGATCCCGACCTGATCTCTACTGAACCTGTGATCCACTCTGAAAGTGTAGGGTGCATACTGAGTCACAGCGCACTGTAATAGTTGAAAAGTTTGTAACAATATCATTAAACACTGCGTGAGTCGTTGAACGTTTATGATTATACAGATGAGTGGCTAGTTTGTATCAGCCTTTCTAAATGCTACAAAATATGAAGATTTATACCATTTTACCCTCCACGATTATGTGGCAATGTTAAACATCATGAATATTTTAGATATAGATATACTCATGGCCCATAGTGGGGTTATTATAACAGTATATTGCTGCTGGATGCAAAATATATTAATATTGAGGTATTGAAAATGATATTTGTGACCATCCAACTATCTTGTCTGTGTGGAATGCAGCACTTCATCCATCTTAAATAGACATTTTCTACATGAATACGTATTGAAAATAAACCCATTCAAAGGCTCGAGCAATTTCACAGAAAAGCATATCAAAATAGCTTGAAAATAAAGTAGAGATTTAGATGAGCTGCTTTGATAGTCATTAGTCGACTGAGAAGTGACTTTCCCCCAACTGAGATAACTTTTTGAACAAGAATGTCTCCCTTGAAAAGTCATAAAGAAAATCTCTTTTAAAGTTTCCCCCGATTTCTAATGGAGCCTCCCTCCAGTGAGCATTTCAACCACCTGAGTGAGAAGAGACCAGTTCACTAATGCATCCTAATTCAGACAGTATAGATTACAGATCGTCAAGGGCAAAAGTTTGATTTTTGCCTTGACCATGTGAAAGCAGGCTCCCAATATAAATTTAATGGATCAATGGTGATGGAGAGCGGAGAATTGTGTGGGACCTGACCACTTTCTATTGTGAATTACAATGCATAGTTGGGATCACTGTGCTCTGTGGACCCTTACTGAGAGCCAAATGATCTATACGCTGCCGAAAAAGAAACTGTCAGATGTTTCGGCTAGTGCAAGGTTCGTAAATGCTCCACCATCAATGCATTTGGAAAAAAAACAACAACAAAAATGAAAGATGCAGAGTCACTTGTTACCCCAAAAGCAAGTGCTGCGGCACATTTTCAAATGCAAGTAGAGGAGGAAATGTCAATCTTGGCTTTGTTTAGATGCTCCAGAGGAGGGTGTGGGCAACAACATAAGTTCCCTAATGGCAATCTAGATAAAGAGGTGGCGTGTGGGGTTGTGGGTGAGAGCGGATTGGCCAGATGGAGACACAAAGGCAAAAGTTCAATTAAGAATGTTGAGGGAATCAATTTGTTTGCCTTAATTACTTTGTTAATTTGTTAAAGCATTTACTTAGAAAAATCCTGTGTCACATTTTCTGCTGTGATAATGGAGCTACAGGGAGGGAGGGGCGGGTTGGATGGGTTGAGTGCCTTTTAAATGGCTCACCCTCTGGTTCTAAACACAACGCTCAGTATGCCTGCTCGCCCGTCCCCGAGTCTCTCTTGCGGGGTGTGTAGGTAATGAGGCCCTCCTGTAGTGCTGCGCTCCACTCCTCTGTTGGTGCAGAAAAGCGCACCCCCGCCACGTCCTGACATTCTGACAGATAGGAGCCGCGGAAAGCATATGGCCAACGTGGCAATGCCTTCGACGCCCTCCAAACTGTCGTAGGGCTCAGGCATAATGAGCGGTAGGGAGATGAGCCCAAGTCCTACACATAGGAGACATTAGTCATCACATTTTTCCTCATCTGCCACAGATCAGCGAGAGAAAGGGGAAAGAAAATAACTCTTACCTCGTATAAAAGTCAAGAGATCGCATGAATTTGTGACTTTACAGAAGAAAGCCATGTAGTTTAGCATGGCAGAGTCAGACAGGAAGTCTCTAGGAGAGTGCATATCTTGGATGACTGCCACACATTGGTTTTGTGAAACAATATGAGTTCTTGCAGACACACTAAACAATTAAAATTTGCCGGTCGACTGGTTCTGTGTTGTGGCCGCATTTCTACACGTGTCACAACACAGAGTTAAGTGGCAGACAGTCGGGGTAGAAACAGAGAGGGATGTCACTGATTGAGGCAGGAGTGAGTGATGGTGTGCTGGGAACAGGAAGTGGCCGCTCTCCCTGTCAACTGTCAATGCCGTTAGTGTCCAGAAGCTGAAGTCTGCAGCGACTAGACGTGGTTTTAGATAAGGTGCCCATCCAGCCATGCCCTCGACATGGCCTCCCTCTGGCCCAGACCCCTCTGCCAGTCTCCTTCCCTCTCTCTGTCTGGCCCGTTATACCTGACCGTCTAGACGTCTCCCAGCACGCGATCCCTCACCCCAGCCAACCCGGCCTGTTCTCAGCTCTTCTGCTTTCTCCCTGCTCATCGCTGCATCACAACACTGGCAGGCTAGAGGGCTGTGGAGGGGTACTGAAAAGGGCAGAACAATGCCAGGGAGTTCTCTCTCCCCTCCCCTCTTGCTCTCATTCAAGTCATTCCACTGGAAGGTTTAGAAAATGCTGCTCAGCACCGTGTTTCAATCCTCCCGCGAGAGCGACCGAAATGATCACAATCCGAGACTTAGCTAAAACTTATCAGACAGTCTCGAGGGTTGACTGTAAGTGTGAACAATTGTAATGAGGCAGCCTGCACCAATCATTCAATGATGCGGACGTACCTCTGAAAAACAAAAAATAACAATTGGAAGCACTTCAGCCACTTTTTGTATGCGGAGAGGCAAATGAATGACAACAATGAGCAAGCCAAGAGGCAATTACAGAGCGGATGGATTTGGGTACAGACTGCTCTGCTGGTGGCGGTGAAACCACCTGAGTGCCTTTGCTCTGAAGCTCAGGCTGTCAGTTAAAAACACTTGTGCACGGGAGAGAGGCCTCAAGTTGCAGGTCTCATTTCCAGAGACACCACGTTCACCTTCTGTACCCTTGTTGCCCAACAGGTGGAGTGTGGACACCATACATACGTTCTGTGCTAGCCACAACACAGGGCAGGCTGGGGTTGCAATGCATCAACGTTGCTTCCCTATGCACAAAGCAAGAGCCTTACATCCATGACTGATCTGTATTAAATTACAAGGATTAAATCAGAGATCCTTAATTAGGCCCCAATAAAAGTGTCATGTGGCTTTGGAAACCTCTGTGCATGCCATGATTGGATAAAAATATGAAAACATACTAAATGAAATTGGTTTACCGCTGAGTGTGCGCCCCATGACTCTTGAGTGGAGCAGCAAAGCAGGGGGAAATAAAGTGAGGAGAAATAAGTAAGCGGGAGGGAGGGAGAGGAAGAGAGGGGGTGAGAGAGGAGAGACACAGATGCAGAGAAAGAGCGAGAGGGGAGTCTCAGGGCGAGTCACACCTCTTTGCCTCAGAAAAGCTCTTAAATTCCATGTGTGACCTAAGGGAGAGAGCTCTAAAGAGTCAGCCCAAGATGCCATGATACAGAATTTGACTGTTTCGGAGGAGTGAGCTAATACAGTCTGCCACAATCCACACTAAGGAGTGCTGCGGGCATGACACAAGGCTCCTGGAGACAGGGCAGTCCTTGAGAGCTTATATATGTGCATATGGAACGCAAACCAACACATACACACTTCTAAACACCCCAGCAAACACATGTGGGACTTGCCTCTCTATAAAAAACTGGAGCGTGATGCCTCCCTGCTCCTCTGGACCCTCGCTTCTCCTGGTGTCAGGACGGCCAAAAGCTTTTAAGTGCTTTAAACTCATAATAACCTTAATGCTTAGTCTCCCCCCTGCGAGCTCTGTGTTTGTCTGTAAGAAAATGAAATGCATTTGAAACCGATGCAAAGATGGGGGGGGTGCTCAGACATTTCCGGGGTTGCTGGGGATTTGGCGTCTGTAAAGGCATTAGGAAAGGAAGAGGGAGTAAACAGGCTCCCAGGACATGTTACGCAGTGACAGGAAAAGCTAGAGAGTAGCGATGCACAAGACTGCGAGCGAACAGAGGAGCACAGCGCATGCTGGACTCCGTTATTTTGCCCTCTTCTCCTCTTGCACATTAGCTTGTTATGTTTGCAATGTTTCTATTTTTGAAAACATGGAAATTGGGAAAAAAAACCCAGATGCACAATGCATTGCAGGGAATAGTAAGCACACAAACAAAAAACAGCCCCCAACCACCTTCCCACTCGCCACTAATCCTCTCACGCCCTAATTGTGGGCACAGTCACCCCGGATTCACTTCTTCGGGAAGAGAGAGGAAAAAAGAGAGTTAAGGCTGTGGCTGAGTACAGACCACCCTGGCTTCCCCTACAAAAAAAAAAAAAAAAAAAAAGATTCTCTCTGCCAGAAGACACCAGAACGGTAGGTGGTACTCTCTCTCCATTACATTTCACTTTTATCTCACTTCCCCTTTGCCTCTCCATCTTCCTGTCATTCCTAGCTCTCTTTCTCTCCCTCTCCTCTTTCTACTGTAAACCGCCTAAGGTGATTATGGATTGTGATGGTGGTGGGTGGGGAAGGCGAATCCCTGTCTTTGTTTCCTTAAAATAGGTTTAATACACTATTACACAACACAGTTGAGAGCCTCTGTGTGACTGTTACAATGGGCTGAGGTACAAAAAAAAACAGCATCAAGGTAAATATGGTGGTCTCCATTTAAAACAGGGAAAGTGGGCAGGTGGCTTGGTACCCACTGGTGGGCCTTGGTGGGTTAGAGCTGGTAGGCTGCATCAATTGTGCCTGGTCTGCATATCAGCGGGCTATGCAAGAAATCAAAACACCCACTGGAGGCGCATTAAAGCGGACCATTATACTCTTTGTCATTTGATTTCTTTTAATCAAGGAGGCCATCAGTCAACCGAGCAAAATCCCAAACCGCAGGTCTCAGAAGAAGATGCTAGAAAGGAGCCAGCGACTTGTGGCTGGCCGTGTTTTGTCTGAACAGTGTTGCTACTGTTGGGAAGGCTGCATTGGAGCGGCGCCATGCCAACCTTTACAGCAGCCCTCTATTTTCCTGTCTGGTTCTGTCTCTCTCTCTCAGTCTCTTCCTTTCTTTCTTTCTTTCTTTCTTTCTCTCTCTCCCTCCCTTTCCTTCTCTCTTTCTCTCTCAACATGTCTATATGTCTGTCTCATCCTCCCTCTCTTTCAGGCACAAAACCAAGGCGCACATTAGGTGCTGGTGCTGCACATTTTGATGCTTGGCTGTCACTGTATCATTGTCTGGTGACATAAAGCGCAGTAAAGCACTGAGCAGTGATGAAGTGGAGAGGTTTTAAACCTGCGCTCACTGGCACATTTCTTGCCTTTCAACCAATGTCATTTGGAGAGTGTCATCATCCCACTGTGAAAGTAGCCAGCCCCCCCTCACCCACCCACACTGCTCACCCAAAACACAGAAGAGAAACAGAAAGAAAGAGAGGGAGGGAGACAGTGGGAGAAAGAGAGAGAGAGAGATAGAGAGAGGGGGGAGAGAGATTCCTCCTTGGCAGCATTTGCTCCATTATTCCACTGGAGGCTTGATTAGACGGGGGGGTAATTTACGAGCCACTTCATTGCCAATTCAACGGGCACATCACCTGTAAATAATTGAAACCCTTCATGTCCATTCCAACATAATCATATCGCTATCATGTTAATGTATCCAGCAGTGCTTTGCTTTGGGTCAGGCACGGGACTACTTTAAATCTTGGTTGACCTGTCTCCATAACTCTCCCGGGCACCACCCTCTAGCAAACAGAAAAAAATAAAGATGAAGGACTGCACTGAGAAATGATGAAAAATTGAAAATACAGTAAACAAATGCGAGACTTCTCAGCAAGGCAGCGGCTGGTTGCAGGTGGAGGGCATGCATTTTCCCCTGGTTTGTTAATTATCTTTGCTTATGATGTAGATTAGGAGGATTCATAATTTTCTTATTTATTTAACTCTCTTCTCTCAGTTAAGCAGTGATATATGAAAAGAAGGCTACGAGATTTGGATGGTAGTAGCTATTACAATGAGTTGAGGGAGACAAGGAGGACAAGAGAAAACAAACCCTTTCCTTTTAATTGTAGGGAATTGTACCATCATGGGAATTGTCTCTCTCAAAGACACTTAATTATACCTGTGTTTAAAAAAAACTTGATACTGAATTGATAGCTATTTTTCTTACTTCATTCTAAAAAAGTTATTAATATTAATTATCCAATCTGAAATGGTTCTCACCTTTCTTTCTGTGCACTCCTCTCAAATGCGACAAAAAAAAAAAGATTTGAATAATTTATCAATTGACTTATATTTGAATTGATTAATTCACTGATGCAAAATTAATACATGCTATCCTCCACATTCCTCCCACTCCATCCTCTCCTATCTTTAATGAAGCAGTTAAAGTAGTAAGGGTCTTGCCTGGGGTAAAGTACTGACTGGGAAAGTGGGCATGGGTGTGGACGGCTGGGGTGTCTAATACAAATCCACTGTAATGAAGATGTCTCAACAGAATCAACAGGCTCACTATGTTCCAGATTAAGACAGGTAAGAAAATACCCTGAGCGTTTCATGCCCAGTGAGCCAGTGCTCTTTAGGGAGCAGCTTTCTGCATAGTTAGGTAACAAAAGAAAAAAAAAAACTTCAAGTAGGCAAGAAAGACATTAAGAAAAGGATGGAAAGAAACTGTGGAAAGTCAAGCAGATAGGTGAAGGGCAAAGGTCATGAAGAATAGAAGCCTCCAAACCTGAATGCTCAAAGCAGGCCTCGATGGGTATAAAGCACATGGTGAGCCAAGCTGCCATTCTGCCTTGGTCACTAAATGATGAGGAGGTCCAAGGGGTCACTCCTGCCATTTGCCGTTTTTACACTTTGAATGGTGTCACGTGGCAACTCATCATCCGCTGTACTTCCTGTACTGAGAAGCTCAGCTGGGGCGAAGAAATGGGACAGAATGTGTGCCAGTGTGTATGTGTGTGTGTGTGTGTGTGTGTCAGAGAGTGCGAGTGTATGTGTTTGTGCGCACCTATGTCGTGTCTGTTCCTTGCTGGTGATTCACCCAGCTCTCTGGCAGCCATCCAGGACCTATTTTCTCCTTCTCTTTACATAACAGCAAACGGTATCACTGAAGCCCTGTGTCCTGTCCTTTCTCTTCCTCCTCCTCCTCCTCCTCCTGTTCCTCTGCCACTTCCTGTTCTTCCTTTCCCCCCCATCCTACACCTGGCTGTACGTGTAGGAGACCTAACTATGCGTCACTCCCTGGTGCGTCTCTATCACCCATGGGACCGCGAATTGACCGGTCCGGAACAGGCGTTCTCGGACCACGCCCAAAGCACAGAATGGTGGACCAGATTCCAGGGTACGGCATGGGGAGATGCGTGGGACGAGGCCTGTTTTTGACTGAAATGCCCCCTAGTGCTTTCTAAAGGCCCGGGATCCGGGATCCGCTACACCATATGCCTACAGGACAGCACCCAACTGGGCACCGGGGCGTGACGGGCTGAAAATAGGGACTCGCAGTCACAATCCTCGCAGTACTGGCCAACATACGGCCACTCGGCACCAACAGAGCAGAGTGATGAGGTGGAAGAGGACGGTACAAGAGGGGGTGGAGAGCAGAGGGGGGTTGAAAATAGAAAATCAAGGAGGTGAAGGGAGAGGAGCTGAAGAGAGTTTAGTTTGTAGGGAGGGATAAGGGGTGAGGAATGAGGCAGCGTGTCTGTGTGTCGAGAGTGTCCGTGCGTGTGTGTAGGAGAGATGTGTAGGCAGGGTTTAGTGTCTGGACTGATCAGTGACTCAGGTGTGAATAATACGTTAAGTCCACTTTGTGTGTGTGTGTGTGTGTGTAAGGGAGACAGAGAGCAGTGAAGTCCTGGGTCGGTGTATGGCTGGTCGTCTAGGTGGCTGAGGGTGTGCTCTGCTGTGTCTACGGCCTGCTCCATGACAGCCTGCCTGCACGCTGCTCACCGGTGCAGAAGCGCTAATTGAATTAAGTCTTTATTATCAGGCTGCAGAGGCAGCACTTCTCCCCATCTCGGCCCGCTTGGCTGACACTTTCTCCTTGAACACCTGCTTGACATCAACTTCCTCCTCTATTTATTTATCCCCTCTCTCCTGTGGCCAGCCACTGGCTGCACTCCTTCCTCCCCTCCACCCCCTCCTCCATATTGGCATACTGAGCGGGGCTAGTTCCTGCTCGTTGTTCACGCTGCTCTGTCTATCTGTGCAAAACACTCCTTAGCTTGGGTAACCATCAGCATCACAGAATAAAAGTACCTTTTTCTCCAGTGCTCTTTTAGAAAGGTACACTGCCACACAGGTAAAAACATGCCTCACACTTCAATGTCTATTACCATACAAAAAGGGACACATAATAAAAAGGATTAATTCCTAGAACTGATCCTGCCCTTTCTGGCCTTCAGCAGCAGTCCTGGTGAGTGTAGAGGGAATAAAGGCGATAAAGCTAGATGATGTTCTATGTTCTATTGAATAGTCTCCGGTGGGCAAGCTGGCCAGGGTAATATACAGCAGCTGGGATGAGAACTAACATATATCTAGTCCCCTGTCCATTTCCACTAGCCTCAGGCTCAGGCTGCTTCCCTGGGCTCGGCTTGGGCATTACTTTAGAGGACAGACAAACAAGAGGCACTATTAAGTTGGCTACGAGTCTGAGGCCCAGGCACTCGGCCCAGCACTAGCTGTAATCTATTGACCGTTTGCATTCTGCCCCCCTCCCCAAATGCCCCAAAACCACAGGACTTTTCTCTGTCTGTCAGTTGAATCCATTGCTCGCCTCCCTCCATCTCTATCTGCTGTTTACCCACTCTATTTTTCTCTTTTTTCTCTCCCTCGCCCTATGTCAGCTCAATCCCCCTCTATTCCATCTTTCTCTTGCTCTTTCGTCTGTTTGCGTAAATCCTCTCCCCCCCTCACTTCTTCTCCTCCTCACCCCCATCCATCACTATTCCTCCCATCTCCATCTCGTCCGTTCGCCTCTCTTATCGACATGTTTCCATTTTCTAAACTGCTCTCGCTCCATCATATTCACTCTTCCTTCGACGGCCATTTTTCATTTTCTCTCTTTCATTCACTCTTACCTCATGCTCTCTGGGTTCACCTCACTCCTGTCCTCCCTGCTCTCCCTGGTGGGCTTTATTTCACCCAGTCCGCAACGCCCCAGGTGGGCATAGCTGTCCTTGTCAGGGCTGTTGACTGGGCGGAGGCAGCATGGGACAGTGTCCTCCGGGGCAGAACGGGGCAGCCAGGGGAGAAATGTCACTATGCAGCAAACTAAACTTTTACTTATGATGGGTTGTGTTACAAATAGAAGAGAAGAAGGACAATTAAAAGAAAGATGTGAAGGAGATCACACTCAGTTCACCTCACCAAACAGTCTCTTTACATTTACTTGACATGTCGGCTATTTTGATAACTCTGGCTTGATTGAACGCCATATGTTCTAGCGTCTTCGTTTCAATGTGATCTTTTCTAACACCTCTTTATCTTATATGCCTTTCTTTCTGTGTGTGTCTCTCTCTCTCTCTCCTGTCTCACTTCTCTCTCTGTCTCTCTCGCTCCTGCTGCTCCTGTCCTTTTCCACTCTCCTCTGAAACTCTGCCAGCCAACGAGTGCCACAAAGCATTAGGACCAAACACTATCAGACGCCCTTCTCAGGCACATCCTACACATCAGCCCCCACCCCCACGTATACACACTTATACACACACATACACAGAGAGAGAGAAAGCCCGACACTTCCTCACACCATGTGCCAGACTAGGTGACAGAAACAGAGTTTACACATAGGCCTAGGGAGGTCTTATTCACAGTGGCAGACTCACCCAGATACTACCTCTCTTATAAAAAAAAAAAAAAAAAGACACACACACATACACACATGGTATGCACAAGCACTCTATTTCTAATTCAAAACGCATCCACGCGGTTTCACTGGTAATTACACACACACACGCCATCTCAATACATTCATAAATGTCTGCATATGTTCACTCACAATGCATTTTTCAAATATGCAGTCACGCTCTCTCAGGTTTGCAGACATACTGTCTGCATATGCAGGAGTACATTCACGTATGTATACACATGTGTAAACACAATCCCCTCGATCTATTTCTCTCTCACTCACATGCAGTCTCACGCATACACACACACACACACACACACACAGATCTGCACACTTTCACAAGCTCCATACACAATAGCAAACAAACAGTCATTAGTAGATTTCAGGCTGCCTCTCAGTTCTGCTCTACTCTGTTGTTGGTGTTGGTGCGCCCGCGCCTCTGGGGTGGCGCCGATGCTGTAGGTTTTAATAAAAGCATTGTCTTTGGAAGCTGTCTAAAGGGACTCGGTTTCATTTTGGAGTGCTGCTGCTGCTTTTGCCGTGGATGTGGGAGGAGAGAGGGCTATTGCGCTGGGACGTGGGGGCGGCTGGGTTCAGTGTCATTGCCAGGCCCTCCAAGGACTGGTGCTTATTGTTTGATAGTTTCAATATACAATGTGTATGTGTATATGTGTGTGTGAATATGTGTGTGTGTTCTGTGGTCATATAAGCACATGTGTAAATGTGTGTGTTCAGCAAATGGCTGACATAGCCCACCACTTCAACTTTCCTTCAGCTATTATAAGTCTACTGTACATTTGTATAATTTATGCAAGATGGGAGATTACACAAATACACACATACACAGAGCGATCTGGGTGACAGGTGTGGAAGCACTCTCTCTGTTGTGTTTTGAGATGGGTTGCTGTTAACCGGTCCTATAAAACAAACAGCGGAGAAAAGAAACACTAATGTGCGACTGCTCCACTCATGAAACCATGTGCCATTTAGGGGATGCTCAGGATAACGAGCGATCTCTATACGACACACAGGTGTCCATTAGCTCTTTGGGCTGACCAATCTGTGACACCCTCTAGTCAATAGTTTCTCCATCTGTCAGCATACAAACACCTCTGAAAAAGCCCCTCAAGGAGACATTTGTGTCATTTATGATGGACAACAAATGCCTGCTCTCAACAGGGGCACAATGTAACGCCCATGATGAGGTCAAATCAAATGTTATTGTCTAGATTTGGAGCTACTATGTTCCTGTGCCTTCATTCTGTTTTCACTCTCCTCCCACAGGCGCCTTCAGATCCCATCAGCCGAAGGAACGTAGACACATCTTTAAAAAAGGCGAAAGGAAAGAATGAGTGTGGCTATCTGAGAGGATGTAGGAGAGGAAAATCCTAATTGTCCCTTTAAGTGTGTTCCCTCCTGTGGAGTGAAGGTGCGGGGTAACGGCCATCTTAAATCACAGCCTGGCCGTGGCCTTCATTAAAGCCATAATGCCAGGCTCTCCCTTTAATGGAAATGGAAGCCAGCGAGGCTGTGGGTGTAAATTAAAGTGTAAGGCCAGAGTAGGGAAAGATTTCCCCAGCTCTGACAGGTGCGGCCTGAATTAGCTGTAGTGCTGTTCAAGCAGTCAGAGGGAGAACACTGGTATTGATTTTAAGCACTGTTGCACTTCCTATCTGAAAGGGAATGTGTATTACTAGAGCTAGGCACATCAATCACTCAGCATTCCACCACTCTCCCCTGGCACGCTTCAGATTTTGAAATGATAAACAAACAGAAACAGACCCAAACTAGAGACAGCCCTGACTACACTGTTACTGCACGGGTCTGCCTGACGCGCACAAGCATTAGCCTAGTAAAATACATCTGCGCACGCATGTAATTGGTCCACTTCATCTCATCTACCTTGTGTTGACAGGATGCCATCTCTATTCAGGGCATGTCCTGCATCGCGTGTCACCTTGGTCAAACAGCTAGCGTCAGCTCCTTGAGCTCTGGCTGTGGCCCACTCCCATGTTTACGACCCGCATGTGTCAGAGTTGTTACATGCACGTGGTGCAGCCATGCAGCGCGGTGCCTCTCCGTGTATGACCCTGCTGCTTATCTCTGCCTCCCATCATGCCCCCCTGACCCTGTCTACAGGCGCTGGCAGGGGGAGAATTAGCCTACTTAGCCTATTCCCCACAGGGGTCAACCCACACACAGACAGGCAGACAGCACACCCACGATCAGATTGTCCACACACTCGCCCACAAGCACCCAAAGACGTGTGATGACAAATGATAAGGCAGCACTTAACCACAGGTGTCTCAAGTTTGACCTTTCACCTGTGACCTTGAGGGGAGAGCTTTTCATATTGGGGCCAGCCATCAATCAGCACCCATCAATCACACATATGTGCTGCACCCTTTCACTCCCCACAACCTTTCCTGGCCCAGACATCCATCACTGTGCTCTACCCTTTCACTGACATCTGGGGAAACACAAACGGTCTCCTTGCCTCTCCTGTCCAGAGAGTAAACACACACATCTTGTCCTGCAGCCATGTCTCCCCTAAAACATGATGTGTGTTGTGATGCTGTCAGGTGATCTGCAGGTGTACACTAGAGGGCTGCTCCCCAGTGACACTTTTTGCCGAGATATCAGCACCTGCGCTGAGACATGACACGGAGTTGAAATCCCTGAACACGCTGGCAGCTGAGACCACTGCACAACAGACAGCCAGTGGTGACAGACTGGGGCCACGAGCATCCAGAGGACCATTTGGCTTGAAAGTCACTGGATCAAAAGTCTCTCACGTCACACACACGTGTCAATTTTAGGCTATCTCTTATTGGATTATACCAGCTCTCTGACATTTGTAATGGTCTAACACCATTTACAGTTTGTCTTTTTTATTATTATTATTTTAACCCCTTTATATTTATTTCTCATCATCATTTACCATACTGCAGCAAAATAACAGCACCTCTATGTTCTGTTCTGAGTAACTGAGTCTAATATCTACTATGCTGCATTTCATTTTTGAAATATGCCTGACGTTGGTTTTATTTTTGGTGAGCTGGAGAGGAGGAGAGAGGACAGGGCGTTCGTGATAAAAAACAGGTGAGCTCAGTGCTCTTTTGGCCCATCCACCATAATTACACCAGAGAACGTATTCTAATTGGCAGTGTCTTTATGCAGAACTATTACCAATGTCCCTCCGAGGCAAAGGAAGAGAGGAGGGGTGGGGAGGCAGACGTGAGGAATGGGTTCTATGTCAATGAGCCCAGGGTCCATTTACACATGGATGAGGACAGCTAATAATGCCGGCGTAGCCAGTCCAGCTCGCAGAGAAAAGAGAAAGAAAGGTTTAACATATTGGGCTGATTCCAAATTCATGAAAATGTAAACTTTAGTAAAGGGGACATTGTGTTAACAGGCTGTATTTGCTAGAGCAGTGAAATGATGGTGTGGTCTGAATCCCAGAGCTGTCCAATATTAAGAGATTAGCCAAAGCTACTCAAACAATGAGCTGTCCACTACTGTCAAATGTAGAGGAATGCCTTTCCAAAGCCACCTGCATTATTAATCATCATAATACACAGATTATATAATTACATCACAGCCAACACTGCCACAAAACATGTGTTTGCTGACATAAAAATGAAAAATTAAAGTTTGCTGAAAAGCCAAGGAGACGTTTCCTTTTTTGGCAGACTGGGCCCATATGTATCTGCATACATTAACAAAATAAATTAACAGCAATGCTGGCACCCTTATTCTATTTCAGATATTACAGTAGCTGTTGGCATTTTGTTCCACATGTGGGTGTAACATCTGACCCAGACAAACACTCCCAGCTTCAACAGTGTTATTAGTCGAGTGGTGAATGTGCAGACGGATAGGAACACATTAACATACCATTCAAAGCAGATGCTGCACAAGTGCATGTTATGTTAATTGGCTTGCTAAAAGGCAATTATCAGTCAATATTAATATTCTATCATTTATCTGCAAACTGTAAACTTTTTCTGAACAGCCACAAGCAGACTGTAATATTAAACATCCTACACTTAACTTGAAGGAGGTTGCAAGCTGCCCATAGGGGAAATGGTGTTGAAGGGAAAAAAATATGTAAAACTAAAAATGGAAATTGTGGCTCCCTGGATGTAATACTTTTAGGGCTATGAATCATAACTTATGTTTTAAAAGAGGGCAGGAGCGTAATTTTCTTACCTTGTTTTAGGGGATGTCGTTAGCCATTCTTCATGCTTTTCAAATGTTATCAAGTAAGCTGCGATCTCCTGTGAAAAAGAGAGGAGAGGAGAGGGGAAGGGAGTGAGGCTTAGATATGTCATCTTTAATCACTGTTCTCCTGTGTTTGTAATACATCGGTGAGACTGCTTCATTGATATTCAGACAGTCTAACCAGCAGCACAAACACAGGAAAGACGGAAACAGGGGCAGTGCCAGCGAGCTCAGGCAGGTAAATGGAGACTTGTAAAAGTAAAGTGAAAGACAGAAGTGGAATGCAGCTGAGGTCAGATCATCTTCTGAGACCATCTTTGTTACGAAAGCTTTGATCAACTTCTCCTCTGAGGACATCAAGGTGCTCTCAGAGAGATTGACATCTCTGTGTTTGAGAGTGAGCAGCTTTTAACATTTTTGGTCCAATCCTCCCCCAAATCCCTTTGATCTGCCCTTGACACTCCTCTATGGATCAATCCACTCTTTAACCTTTGAATAATAATTACACGCCATTCTCACAATATTGACATGCGTGTGTACTGCTACTTTAGGAGAAGAGGCTGTAGATCCTTTGGAGTCAGTTATGTACAAAGAGATGCTATAGACACTGAAGTAAAAAAAAAAAAAAAAAAGAAAAAAAAACCAAAGCTGCCACTGGTATAAATAGAGATCCTTCAAACTCTTTCATGTTTCCCATGCTCACCCTGCCTCCTGCATCAGTCTGAGTGTAAGGGGGAACACGCTAGACCATACCCGGCCATTTTCTCACCAAACTAATGGGCAGAAATAAAAGCACTTTGGATGCTGGTAGACAACCTAATGATTACCAGCGACAGCCAGCAATTCACTCTTCAGCAAAACATTTGTCAGCTTCTCAGACTGTTAGTGAGAGCTAGACACAAGGACAGACCTGCTGCCATCTTCCAAAAAATTATTTTTTCTTCTGCTTCTAAGGATGTGCATCTCCTTTATGTTGAGGTGTCAAAAAGCCTTTAAGTGTGAATACGTTGCTCAAATATTGCCTTGCTTGGTCTACTCTATTGGGGCTTAAGGTTGCTACTTTGCTCGTCCACACGGGACAATAATGTCTCCAAAAACAGCAGCTTTCTTTACAGCGAGAATCGTGAGAATACGAGACGTGTGGCAACACAAAGCGATCATAAAAATTGAGCCAGCTGAGTTTTTTTTTTTTTTTAGTCTCCTTTGGACTCCTTCCTTCTTCACTCTCTGAATGTGCACACACTCTAAAGTATGCACCACTGCAAGAAGGCTCCCACTGGCTCATCAAGCCTGTGTCACAAGTGTGACCTGGCACAGAGACACAGCACACTGGCGATCGCCCATAGGGACGCTGCAGGGCACAGCGGTGTGAGGGGTTCCCAGGCTGGCAAGGGGTCCCAACAGAGAGGGGGTGGTAGCACCCTTGATGCCTGACTGGCACCCTTGCCTCCAGGTGCAGGCTGGAAGATAATGCTGCGTTGATTAACTTCCTGTTCTCCTGCCATAATGACCGGAGGCAGTGAAGCCATGACAAGATGGAGGCTTGAATTAAGAAAAAGATAGGAGGGGGATGAGAGTGTCAAGAGGAGCTCAGGGCTGCTCCTTGGCTTTATAATTTCTGCTATATGACAGAAAAAATCCCAATAAAGCAGTGAAATGTTCAAAGGGAAAGAGAAAAAAAGAATCCTTCACTACTAGGGTCACAATAAAGGTACATTTCTACATCTGTAAGTAAATTAGACTAACACAGCTGCAATTAGATTAATCCCTGCTATTCTGTGTTCATTTTGGGAGGGATAAACGGCAGCGGGAAGCTCCTTCAGTGACCTCTGTGCCTATGAGCACATCGCCCCTTCCCTCACCCTTGTCTTTAAAATCCAGCCACATGCCCAGCCTCAGTGGCAGAGGATGAAATAGGGGGCCGCATGGCCTAGTATTTAAATAAAATATAAAAAAAATAGGAGTCAGCCTCTACCTCTGGCTCTGGCTCTTTGCACACCCCCTCCCTCTCTTAACAGATGCCAGGGATTATTCCAACCCCCCGACCAACCATAAAGGTGCAATAATCTTATGGTGAGGAAACAAACAAAAACAGACGTGCAGCCATTAAACAGCTGCAAAGAGACAAAGTTTGCATGGGCGGCATAATGAGAGGCTAGCGTGCGTTCAGGTTGAGCAAACACGCTTGCGGGTTAGCGCGAGAGAGAGGGGTGGAGGGGGGAAGCAGACGAGCGGCGTGCTGAACACTGATGGTGCATCAAAGTCAAACCAGCAGCTGTCAGTGGGCTCTGGACTCTATCTGCTGACCTCAGTGCCTCTGGCCTGCTCTCCGTCGCTGGGGAAATATTCAGAGGAGGCTCTCTGTACACACTGCTCCTACCTCACTCTACCTCTTAGGTCAAAATCCTGCTCGTGTAAGGCTGTTTGTGCTTCCTTCCTTTATGCCTCAGCCTCCCCGTTGACACGATCCTTGCTGGGGTTTTATCTCCCCGGTGCTGTTGAAATACGAGTAAGAGCTGCATCCCGCTCAGCTTAAATTCAGGCAAACTCCCTTCCAAGCCCGATCTAAATAAATAACAATCAGCCCAAGCTGGCAGTGAACCAGTGAGTGAGTATGAGCAATACCTTTCCTAATTGACACGGTGGTTGCAAAAAAAGGGCCCTTTCATTTTACAGGGGAAAGAACAACCCGGAGCTGTTTGTTGTAACCCAGCCATCTCATTTGTTTCTTTTGTCTCTGTAAAAGCTGCGACACACTGTTAGCAAAGGGGGCCGCCCCAGAACATGACGGAGCAGTCTAGCAGTTTCAGGGCTGATGGAGATGGAGAGCCGGGAGTGTTTGTGCGCGTGTCTCTGTCTGCCGTGTTACAATCAGAGAGGGCCTGATTACTGGTTACCTGTCTGGGTCTGGCACGTTATTAACATGCTCTTCAGGAGGTGTCACTCCTGTACTCATCAGTGTTTCTCCCCTCTAGAGTTCTCTCTTCTCATAGCATCCACACACCTTCTCCAATCTGACTCTCACTCACTTACCATTTTTTTTCTCCCTTTCCCATAACCGCTGAGGTGAAAAGGAAAGCCACCGTAAGAAAATTTTCATTTTGAGATGACTGGCTTTTACTGTCTCGCCTTTCAAATGATATTTTCACTCTAGAGGTACAACATTCTCTCCAGAGAGAATCAGCTTTTGAAATGTCTACCTATTTGAAATTGGAGATGACACTAACATATTCATCCCATTTCACTTCTTTGCACCAAGGAAGGGGAGGGGGTGGTGTGGGAGCAGTAGCGATAAACTCTCAGAAAATAAACACAGTTTGACTCATTTTGATTCCCATATTTCCTATTATCCCATATTTGGATTGTCTAAAAAATTTTAGGGGTAACTGTTTGTGGACCTGATCCGCTGGATTCCATTACACCATCGGCCCGTCTCGCTGTACAAAAGTCAGTCAAACATGATGCTGGTGTTGATGGGTACATTCTATGGTAGATTCACTTTCCCGGGATGACCTGAGGCTAGACTGTATTGCTATTCACTCTGATTCCCTCTCTCTCACAAGCAACTTTGATTTATGGGTAAAAAGAGAGGCGTTGAGCGGACCAACGCTCCGGCATTTGGATGACAGACCTGATCACTTGAAACAACTGTCGCCGTTCCATTAGAAGGAGAGATAGGAGTCTTTTGGCATTATCTCAGCAAGCATCAGACACCTGTCTCTAAACACCATCCATAATGTCTCTTCTCTCCTCCTGCATCCACGGGGCATTTGAGCTGACAGAAAATGAGAGGCGGTGACGACGCTCCAAAGCACATCCCCGTCTGCGCCACAGCAACATTAAAATACCAACACTGACATCACTGTCTGAGAATATAATCTTAGTTTTTAAAACCCACGATTTACCAGACACATTATGTAAAAACACAGAGTAATGAGTCATTCTTTGTGTGCGCGGCCATTTAAAACCAGTCTTCATCACCCAAAAAAAAAAAATTCAACAATTACTGCATATTTTTGTCCATTACAGTATTATTCCAGTTATACTGGTGCTCTAGTGACACTAATGAAAAGGCTCTTAATGAATAGCTGTATTAGAAAAACTAACTTTAGCAACAGTATTGATTGCAGTAAAAAGCTTGAGCTAATGAAATGAATATGAGGGAGCAGGAAGATGCAAAAGAAAGAGATGGGAGCAGAAGTCTGGGAAGAGAGAGTACAGCGCCTCCAGCCTGCCTCGTGGTGAAGTCTGGGGAATGCATCCTCAAAGCTCTGACCTTGCCCTGCACTTGAAAGCAGGAAGTGGATGAGAGAGGGGCAAGGGAGGGATACGGTGAGAGGAGCCCTCCCTGATGACCTGGGTTTTGCTGTGGAGTGCCAGGTCATCTGATATTTCCTCCAGGGCAGCCCAGGAAAACCAACCTGCCCAGGGCCGGGCACAAATGGACTGGCGGGGATTTGGGGGGGGGGGGGGGGGATGTGGAGGCGTTTGCTGAAGCTACAGGCTATCGCAAGATTATACCAGAAAAAAATTCAAATGCAATTAGACACAGAAGAGATAGAGACTGGCACTAAAGAAAGGGATGGAAAAGGAGGGTGGGAGGGTTACTGAAAAGGGAGAGGATAATCAAAAAGGAGAAAGGAGGAACAAAGTTGAAAGTTTTTTTCCCCATGACAATGATAAATGCATTTAAAATAGGAGAAGCGTGAAGGTATGGTGATTAAAAAAAGAGCGCTTCGGTTCGATTCTGCAAGCAAAAGTGCCTTTGCTGAATCATTTTGGGGTTTTTTGTTTATACTTCATGAATTCTTAATGCACTAGCAATAATGTATCACACACTGTATCTATGTAATCTCATATGGCCATATTACTCTTTTAAGCTGGGGAAAGTAGTGAGGTGGAGTGAATCTATTTTAGCAGGCTGTAACCTCCAGCTAGCCTATAAGATTGTTTGAGCATGGCTCATAATGGGATGCAAAGGATCTGCTATCAAGACGGATGGTCAGGACAGACGAAGTAAGAGGAAGTGAGAGCGGTGAGATAGAAACAGAGACATTATAGCAGATTGAGAGAGTTGAGAAAGTGAAAGTAAGCAACAATAGAGGATGGAGCTGTTGACAGCTGCACTTGGCATCTGGTGAAGAGGAGTGAGGCTGTTCTACGAGTCCCTGTGCTGGGTTAAAAAGATGCCCTCTCCAGCATACTGCTCATTAGGACCTGCATGGGGCTTCCCAGGGACACACCGAGCTAAAAGGGAGGGGTGGAAGTCACACTGCGTCCACTCTGTTGCTCCACCTCGAAGGAGCAACAGAGTTTCTTTCTGCTCCACCTTACCCAAAAACTGTCCTGCATTTTGGAAGCTGATATACCGAATCGATTTAAAAAAGGAAAGTGCACATCGTGACTGAACAAAATTCTGTGAGCTCACGAAAAATGCACGCTCACGCTTAACACCCAGCGCAGTCGCTCAGTTCGCACGTACGTACGCCTTCACCGCGAAGGCCTCGCCATATGTTTTAAAACACACCTCGGGCAATTTTGATCTGTTTCACCATCTAGCTCGCTACATAGCTCCTCAGCTCCTGCGGTTCGGCTCGCTCCTGCCATACAGGAGGTGGGAAGAGCAAGACAAGCCATCCACTGCCCTACATTATACATAGTTCAGGGATCAATTTGGCATTGATCCTGGATAGCTTAGATGTTTTCCAGTAGCTGGTCAATGCCTCTCTTCACATTTCTGCTTGGCATGCTGGTCATAAGGCTGCTCTGAAAAAAAAAAGGAAAAAAAAAAAAAAGGAGGCACTCTCCTGGGGAGCCTCCTCTCGCTCCTCAACGCTTGCACGCCTCCCTGCTCCCACAATCAATGTTACCCACAGCAGCTGCTCCGCCAGCACTCTCCTTTTTGTTTACTGTATCACTTCTATACACTATATACTTTCATATGAGCAGACGACCTAGCAATAAGACGGAACAGTGAAGGAGGGAGGGTCCTTCCCCGGGGGGTGTACCTGCTAACAGCCTCACTTTAATTTATTAATGCAATGACACAAAAAATTATAGGTGGTGTGGATACAACATAGCTCTTGCACAGTCACCAGATTTCAACCCAAATGAACACCTGTGGGAGATTATAGACAGCGCTCTGCACCACAGTCGCTGAAATGGCAAATTAAGCAGCCGGCTTGTCAAGTAAGCCAATTCTATGATTCTTAAAGTTTGTCAGCTATAAGCAATAGTCAATTGCGGAAAACAATTAAGTATAGAATACAATACGCAATACTACAAGCTTCAATTAAACAAAACACTACAGCAGAGGAAGTTACTTAATTAGGATTAGCTACAGTAGATTTATCAATTAAGTTACATACTTGCTTGTCACTTTTTTCTTTGAGGGACAGCGGGTGACAAAGCGCTGAAGAAATATATTTCTATCGGCTGCAACATCATTTCACTAAAGACTTGATTTACTAAATAAACATGATTAAAATGTAACTAATATCATAATCACAAAAGATATTAGATTCCCTCTTCCCTCCCAGTTCTGATTCGCAATGCTCTGCTGGGCCAGCGAGGGCCCCACTAATGGGCCTAATAAAGACTTCATAGTGACAGATTAAAGGGAGAAATTAATTCTGGTAATAAACTGTCCTGTATTTATGATGTTGTGCTTTTATTTGTGAAAAAAGTATTCATATAATTACAGTATCTTACACCAGATCTAGGTACATACTAAATCCTATAGACATTCCCATTATTATTTTTTCTTGTGTACTCTGTGCCCCTTGACACAGTGTGAGGGGGGCAGAATACTCTGTCTCCCCTCTCTGCCTCGGGATGAGAAACTGCAGCTGTATGCTGATGGGAATACAGGGAAGACAGAAAGAGAGAGAGAGAAGGAAAGACCAGGAAGAGAGAGCTGGCATGAGACAGGATTGTTTTGGCTTTGGTGCCACGGCTGCTGTCTCGGGTGTTCGTTGAGAGGATGTAATTATTTGGCCTTGAAGGACTACAATGGTCAGACTCCCACGCTGTTCAAACACACCTGTGAGTGTGCATCCTATGTTTCTATGCATTTGTATAGTAGCGTACAGCAAAGACAGACGAGGTGAGAGGAGGAGGAGGAGAGAGGAGAGATTGGAGTACAACCCAGCACATGAAAAACCCGGAGGACTCAGGAGAATGGTTTATGTGGGAATGGTTCTCCAGTATGTGGTGTGTTAGGGACAGACTGAATGAGAATTGGACATAAAGTTGACTGAGATGAAATACATCCATCTTTGTCAGCCATAATTAGGCAGCATAGTGACCCTGTGGTTGTTGCTATGCATGTGTGTGTGCGCCTGATGTAAAGCCCATATGGGACCTCCCACTGCTGTACCCTTGAGAGATGTGTCTGGTGTAATGATTCTATTACACCTCTCTTCTCTTCTAATCTCTCCCTCCCTCTCTTTCCCTCGGGCTCTAACTTCTGGCAAGACTTTAAGACGTGTTGGAGGCTCTGTGGAAATATGGAGCACTCCATTAGTAAACAGGGAAAAAAAAGTGTATGTGTGCGCACGCGGACGCATTGTGGCGCGCTGCCGAGCGCGGCGGGAAGCGGCCAGGTTCACTTCCTGGTGCCCCGTGGCTGTCTGACCTCTGGCGTCCACGCTGCACGTCCTCTTCATCATCTATGCAGCAGGATGTCTGTCCCCCCCCCTGCTGACAGCCCAACCAAGGAGAACGGAGAGCGGTGGAGCCTCCATGATGCTGACCTTACCGGAGCCCCACTGCCGAGACTCCAGGCTGTTACCCACTCTGCTGCCGAACTTTTCTCCCCCTCAAACCCAACTTCTGTCAACCAATACAGGGGAAAAACCTGCAGGAGCAATCAAACTTACTAGAGGATATGGTTTTCTCCGCATCTTCAAATTTTTTATTGTACGTCTTCTATTTGACAGTTGCTCTTGTTTTGGAAGACAGCAGATATTGGAAGTGCCGTGTCGGATTGCGCAGCCAACAGCCGCCAGGTCTGTTTGACTCCTAACGTAATTTCACGATTTGATATAGAGTGCAGACATAAATGCTACATTTGTTGCTTTCGTATGCTTTGTGTGAGAAAGATATTGCAGTGAAAATCCACAGAGAGGGCATTAAATGTCATCTAAATATAATTGAGGTGTGATTTCTCTCTGTGGGCACATTGTAAGAATATAAGCACTGTATCCTCAAATATCACGCAAATTTCCCCAAAAGTCAAGGAGCGATGGTATCACGCATAAATGAAGTGACAGTGGAATCTAGAAGGTCACCATTCACTTTATATCAATCAAGTGATGTCAGCTTTCATTTTAAGGCTCCGGCAGGACCTATCCAGAGAGGGGAGAGGGGCAGAGACTCCTATATTCCTCAAAAGGCACAAATGAGCAGGTTTCTGTCTCATGTGAGCCAGAAAGCCTATTTATTTCAGGCTCCAGAATCAATTAATGCCTGCATTATCCTCTGAATTCCACTATTCAGCGCAGCCAAATGACTGGGGCACCCTTGCATGAAACCAATTTCTAACTTTCAATCCAAGACACACCCCAGAACCACCTACAGGTCTTCCTTTAAAATTGCAGCCATCTTTGACCACACAGTTGTGCGTGTGTGTGTGAGCATGTGGTGCAAATATATATGTGCGCTTGTGTGTATGTGCATTAAGCTGCATGCCGTGCTGAGAATATGCAAGGTTATGTAAAGTTTATAGTGTTTGGTTCAACCTGTTCTCAATACGCAGCTACGGTGAAGGAGCTCTTAAAAAAAATGCAGAATGTTCTGACAGGAGAACAAATTGTGACACGTAAACTAAAGCCTGCCCGTCGTGTTGAAAGGGAGGAAGAGAAGAGGCGAAGGAGAGGAAGGAGGAGGAGGTGGAGGGGGAGGAAGAGAGAAAGAGAAAGAGAGAGGTAGAGAGGCAAAGAAACAGACTGAAGAAGACGCAGATTATGTGTTAAAGGGCAATATGTTATGTCTTTAATCGACTACAGTGCATGTCATGAAAAGAAACGGGATGAAAGATTGAGCCCACACTGTCCATCCACAGAGAGCGACACACTCTGCTCAAGAGACAGAAAGAAAAGACATGAAGACAAGACTGAAAATTCACCAAAGGGATGGCCAGATCTCCAGCTCAGGCCAATTAGCCGGCAGAAACTCGCCCCCCCTCCTCCAACTACTCGTCAGCATGAAAGGATCACCCTTTGTCTGTCAGACTCGTGCCTTTATTCTCTATTGCTACTTCCTGTACGCAGTCTGTACAGCACGCACACACATACACATACTTTTAATTCTTACATGAACGAGTTACATTCCTGCAACTCCCTTTTCTGTTTCCTGTCATCTCTCTGCACGCCTGTCAGCGCTCACATGTCCAACGCACATGCATGCACGCGTACGTACGTACGAACGCCGAGTGTACACACAAACGGTCTCAGTCAAAACCTCACATGAACTGCTCTCATTTTATCTCCTCTCAGCTCCTGCCATCTCGCTGACTGATGTGATTGTTAGTTCTAGAGGAGGGCTCTCTTTAATTGAAGTGGGTGTGTGTGTGTGTGTGTGTGTGTGTGTGTGTGTGTGTGTGTGTGTGTGTGTGTGTGTGTGTGTATCTATCTGTCCGGAGCATCGCCTGGCCATGGCTGGTATTGTTTGGCCTATCAGACAAGCTGTCAAGTGCTCTCTCTCTCTCCCTCTCTCTCTCTCTTGGCTCTCTGCCGCTTTGTGTTCATGTTACAATAACGGGAATGTGGGACTGTGAAGGTCACAAGGCACAAGGACATATGAAGTCAAACCAGCTCGCATGTTTTGTCTCCCAACAGCGGACCCCAATGCCAGACATCTATGTAACACTAACCATCCACATGAGCTACAGTCAATGACCACTCAGCACCAGCAATCGTCCTGTTCAAGGTCATTTTCGCCAAACCCAAGCTACCAAATACTGGAGTGCATCTATGCAGCTGTATAGGTTTCACTTGCACTTTTTTTTCCCTCTTTCCCCACCGAGCTAACTTTTCCTCAACTTTTCTGCCTCTATCTGCATACTCCCATCTGCCTTGTGTGCATTATCAGTCTCACATCTCTCCCCTCTAAAAGTTTGGCCCGTTGAGAGGGGAGGCGCAGGCTGCTCTTTGTGAAGGCTGCTCTCTGCAGACGGTGGGGAATCGATCAGCCAGACGCTCCAATGGCCTGCTCCTTTGTGAGCCCAGTCTGGCTCTGTGCAGCTCTTCTCTGTTTATCTCCCTCACGTCGCTCGCTGGCTACATGCTCTTAATTAAACATGCCGCACGGCTATTAATTGTCAACCAGATTCAATTTGTTCCCCGGGCACGCTGTGAATGGGCCTCTCCTCCCAGAACAAAGGTGTCCGAACAGCCATGTCAGAGTTGGACAAAAGGCCCAAGGCATCACTTCTATCTCCCGCAGCCTGAGATGCTACAGCTCACAGGCAGCCATTGAATGAGGTGTTATCCCGACAGGTTTCTAGGCAGGTGTTCGGGAGATGTTCAGAGAAAGCCATCTTGTACTTTGCCACAGCATCTTTTTTTTCCCACCCACTGACATTTGGACAGAAACAAAGCACTCCATCAGAATTTAGCTGCTGCACCTTTACAAGCTGTCATAATGCTTTTACCTGTACAAATACCCATTCAGTAAAATACTCCAAATCTGACTCATTTTTTAATCTTGTTAGGTTATTGGGTTTTTTTTATTTTACATGGGAACTCTTTTGACAAATTGTGGAAACAAAAAAATAAATAAATAACCCAATGACTGCTAAGATGAATCTGGGAGTAAGCACCTGCCAAGGCATAATATAATTCATGGCCATGCATCAATGTTACTGGAGAGTGCTCCAGCACCCAGCCAGAACCCACAGAGCCAGGTGCCAACACATCCATCCCCTTGCAATTCCCTCATCCGTCCCACCTCTCAGTCACTCCAGCCATCACCCCAATCAATGCCTCCTTCCCAAAAACCTAAAGCTCCGGGCCCCGGCTGATGCCAAGGAGGCCTGGCTGGTGCTATTGTGTCACTGCCTAAGCCCCTCTACAATACAACGATAAACCTGCCCCCTCTGTGCCTCCTAAGTCACACACAGAACAGATGCCAAAACAAGAGCTGTCCACACACACTCGCATAGAGACCTCTTAACCACATGGCCCCCAGAGAACTGACACAGACAAACAATACTGCATGTACAGCTTCAGACTTACCTCCCTAATGTACGGACTATGGCAAAAAATTAAAAAAAAGGAAAAGAAAACATGTTTATCATGTAGATAAATAAAAGTGGTATTGTAGTATATAATATACTATTGTGTAGAAAGCCTTGTTGAAACACTGTGTTGTGGAATTTTTAATGAGCTAGGCGAAGGTGCCGTAGCACACACAGAGAAGAGATCTTTTCCCCAGTGTGCTTCTGTGCCTGCCTTTTCAGCAATCCCAATATTTTGCTGCTGGTGAACTCACTGAGCAGTTGAGGAATTACTTATTTAAAAGATAAGGTTTCCTCTGTTGTCAGCAAAAACCGCCTCTTGTCCATAACGGGAGAAAACCAATGCAGTGTGAAATCAAAGGTCACCCAGAGACAAATAGCACTAACAGGCGAGAGCAGGGGTGACAAACGCTCCCTCTCTGTGCTCACCAAATTAATTAAGAGTGGAGATTCAACATCGCATCTCAAACACAAAAGAGAACAAGTCGCCTTGTTGTTGTTTCAGCAAGACTTTTAAGAGAACAAACACTGCTTTCCTCCACTGTAATCAAAGCATGTTTACCTGCGACTCTCAAATTACTCTTTCATTGAATGTTTTATATGGCAGCTCTGAGAAGTCATTGATCTCAATCTGGGCCCTGAGATGCCTCCGTTGAGCTTGCGTCAGCCTCACAACTCAGCCTGCCTTCAGCCCCGGGATCCTTGGGGCACTGCATTAAACGCCTTACTCCAGGCAGCCTGCTAATCCACAGCATTCACAGGTGTCTCTGTCTGGCCGTGACCACAAGATAAGCCAGAGCCTGGAGGAGACGGCAGCGAGCAATAGACACAAAAGTGCACATTCGAGTGTGTCTTTGCATCCGGTCCACAGTCAGTCACCCAGTTGAGGAAATGGGCTGAAAACAGCAGGTCTGAGACCGAGCCCGGATAATGACATCTCATCTGGGAACAGCTAGCGAGAAACATCTGCATCCCCTTATCTCTGCAATGGCTGCACTGTCGAAACGACACACCGATCATTTACTGGATTACCCTACAGTAAGCCGCTGCCTGATGTTCTTTCACAGATCAGTGTAGTGGAAATGTTTATACAGAGCAGGCTGGGACGAGAAAGTTGTCTCAATGTCTTAGATAAGCATGAAAAGCCAGCAAGCCGGCCTCAGGCGCAGATCGCAGTGCACTCACCTAGCATTGATCCCAGTCGCAGTGTTCAGTCAACCAACCGTAAACCAGAAATTATTATAAATTATCATAAACTGGATTTAAATTTGTCCAGAAAGTAACGATGAGAAGTTTGTAGTTGACTGGGATCACTGTACCCGATCAACTCAACCGGTATTCAAGTGGTAGCTCAACACTCTGCAAACTCTGAGTACAGTCAAGGGCTTGAGCCAGGAGGATGAATTTTGTTTTGTGAAATGCTGAAAGCTCAGATTTTGGGCAAATTAATTCCACAGGAGAAAATGGTTGATTCTAGACAGAAAGCTTGTGAGAAATAAAGGTTTGGTTAATTAGATTTACTACCAAGGGCAGTTAGTTATCGCTACATAATATCCGACAAATATATTGCGTTTATAAATGTTTCATTTATATTGCATTAACAATGAGAGGTCCATGCCCTTGATGCTGGTAAAATATGGGATGGGGAGCATAGCACTAAGTCGGAATGTACCAATCACATGTAAGGTCATGTTGAGCTGTAGCTTTTGGCCTTTTAATGGTCATTTATTGTTCATCAAGTCTCTGTGTGTGTGTGAACGCTTGCAGAGGGTCTGTGTGTGTAAATGTGTGTGTATGTGTGTGTGTTTTATGTGTTCTCTCCCCCACGCGGGGGGCAGCACCACCCTGGCCTCACTGCCTCCACCCACTCATCCATCCCACGTCTTGTCTAATTAAACATCGTTAACATTCATCCCAAGGTCTTATGCAGATGAGCACAGAGGGAATGTGGTGCACTGCGCAATAAGAAAACAACTTGGGGGGTGGCAGAGAGGTGAGCGCGGGGAAGAGATGGGGTTGTATCCGAATTGAGACGTGCATGGATATCTCCGATTTGACCTCATTCATCAATTAATTACCACCATTAGCAGGAGGTGATGTGGAACCAAAGCTGAAATCACTGCACCGTGGCGTCTCCACCACCGGTTTGTTGACTGTGTGCATGCGGGCATATGTGTATGACAGACAGGCACCCATTAAGCACTGAGCCAGGTACATTTCAGTGTGTCTTGTGTATGTGTACCTACAGCATGACCAGAGAGGCAGGCGGATAGACAAACTGATGGGCATCCAGTCAAGTACTGCCATCGGTGTCTCCTCAACAGAGCTGTGATCACAGCGCAGCCCTGTCATGTGGCTGTCACTCTATCACTGACAGTCACACACACACCACGCCATCACACCATACAACGCCGCCGCTGTGCTAACGCCTGAGACTGTACGGTCCCATCCTAAAAAACACTCTTTGTTTCTTTGTAGCTTGTAGGGCACTTGAGGTGAAATCTGAAAAGCACACTGTCACCCCTTTTGCATACACCCAATGCACTGAATTAGCAGCTGGGACAATATCAGTCAAGTAACCTGATGTGCCTGGAAAACAAGAAAACAATAGGGAACTCATTTTCAACGGAGCCTATGTGAGACATCATCAGAATAGCTAGAAGCGATAGAGGTTATGAGTGTGTCAAAAACCTTGTGTAAAAGACCCCGTGTCAGGTTATTTTCTCCGATAGCAATTTTTCACAAATTGTGGAGGTACTGGCAAACATTTCGACTATTCAAATGCAACATAAAAGCCATAAAGCTGGCATTAGCTTTGCATGCATTGTGCAAAGATCTCAACAGGGGTATACTCTGTGTGAGCCGGTGCATTTGTCAGAGATAGAGAGGCAGGGTTTGTGCACCAGCCTGGGTATGAATGGCACCTTACAGTATTTAATCCAGGAGACTAAAATGGGTTTAAGAGGCTGTGGTAGCTGTTATGGTCTGAGAGAGTGCCTGCCAGGCCAGTGGGGCGGGTGTGGCAGCAAGGCCGTGAGTTATGCGCGTCGCACATGGGCTCATATTTTTGAGGCCAGGCTGACGGTTGGCCATGCACGGCAGCACAGCGCAGCACTTCCTAAGATCCTGTTTGTAACTGTCTGTGGAACAAGAGCCCGAGGGAGGAGCCTGCTTAAACTCACTCACCTTCACCGTCGGCCTCAGATCCATCTTTGTGCGCGGCATGCATCCCACATGCACTTCCGCACACATGCACTTAAGAACTAAGTACACGCGCAAAGAATATACTAGCACACACACTCGTCACACAAGCTGTGTGCAAACATAGCACAGGGTCAGCACACCACATGTGGGCTTTTGCAAAAATAAATAGTCCTCCTCAAAGGACCGGTGTCAAATAGGCATGCATGAAAAAGCACAAAAAGCACTTTGCCCTGCATACATATCTGATGCACGACAGCCAAGGTCAGTCCAAATCCTCTCCCTATCGGCGGCCACTTGAATCACCTTCAAGGATCAACAACTTTTATATGGTGCTTTGTGAGTCTCTTCCATAAACATGTTGTGCCACTTGAGTTCCAGTTCCAGTCTAACCGAGTGATGAGCCCATTGCAGGCCAGTCAACAGCGCCGCAGCTAAAACTAGGAGAAGGGGGCGCTATGTAGACAGTCAAGTACTGGCAGTTAGGGTGAGCAGGCGGGCTCAGGAAACGATGATGAAGTGCAGCATTAGTGCGGTGATTAACTCCTTCTCCCGCTCTTCCTCCTCTCGTTCAGTCCCATTTCCTCCCACTGCTGGCCGGGAGGGGTGCCTCTGATCGGTGTGTGAGATTCCCTTGACACACCGTCCATCTGTGTGTGTGAGCTGGCAAGCCAGCAGGCCTTCTTCACCAACATGCTGTCGGAATCTCTTCCTCAATGTCTCTCCATTACAAACCTTTCCTCTAAGGCTCTCCAAACAGTGCTGAAACTTTGATGAGACAGTGCTCCATTTGGCATGACATGATGTTAACATGCTATGGAGAATAAGTGTATAAAAACAACTACTTGGATCTATGTGCCATACAAATGCAATGGAATAAATTTTACATGGGGATGAAAGTAACTTGCTTGTCTCTGAATTATATCTTACACACCATCTCTTTCCCACTTCAGCCTACAATGTGTACTCTGTGAAATACTGTGATGCATTGTAGAAAGTTATGCAATATCCATGCAGGCTAGCGTATGCTGAAAAAAGAACAGCAAGTAGAAACTCCATGAAGAACAGTCATGATTCATCATTGCAGAGTGTCACCTTGCTGGACAGAAAAACAATTAGGCACTGGACTAACTCACCCGCGCTTCAAAAATATCCATCTTACAGGTGTTACATGAATTTCTATGTCCCCAGTCTGTGACCACTGTTGGATTTTATGTCATCTCACAACAATGGCCATCTAATAAGGAACAGAAAATACCAATAATACAGAAAAAATATTAATGAAACATCTATCTTAATATGTCAAAGTGTTATTTGGGAAAAAACAGTCAAACAAAATTCTCAAATAAGATTAAATAAGAATCTTTTTTTTTTTTACAGCTGTACATTTAAAGTGTTTTCTCTCTGTGTATATCCTTGTTCTACCTCTGTGAAGACAAACCTTTTTATTAAAAATGTTTTTTTTTTTCATTTTAAACCTTTTAATCTGACAATCTTTGAGATTTAAGTTGTTTGTTAAGATGGACTTCTTTCCAGAAACACACAGGATAACATTGGGGGGAAAGAGACCAGTCCAGCTACTCCAGCCCTTTCCAAGCAGCGATCAGAGGGCCAGGTGGCTGTGGCAAATGACCTGCACTCAACGGTGCAGTAATAGCTTCACCTCTTCACCAGAGAGGCTATTCTGTGATCACATAACCCCCCACTCATATCGGATTGCATCACCAGCCGCCAAGCAGGGAAGTCCTATTTTTCTCACAGGTGCATATAAAAAAAAGGAGAGAAAGGGAAAAAAACACAAGCCCAGTGGAAACCCAGCAAGCTAAAAACACACAATGAGTCAGACTCCTGTTATTAGCAAGTCTGCAGAAGCTGAATCCTCCAGATGACAATAACTGGGGCTTATAATATTCTGCCATGTGAACCAATTTCACCCTCATTACCCATAATGCTATTGTTAGTAAACTAGTTGTTCCTTTGTGCGAACCCCAGATACAACTATTTTAAAATTTATTAGGGAAAAAAAATGTCTCACTCACAGTTATCACATTTTACGAACCTCTAACAAGGTTTCAGCCCTCTCCGAAGGCAGTGCAAGTGGCTTTGAACACATGACGGGGGTCAAAACCTTGCTCAGGCACAGCCTTCTGGGAAGTGGGTGGCGGTACCGAACACATCTCATAGACAGACACTCCTCAGACAACCCTCTCATATGCAGATTGAGAATAACGCCTCATAGACTGCACACAACATGCACCTCTTGTTAAGCATTCAATAACACTCTGACGCAATTTGCTGCCAAAATAAACTTCCTCTGTGCCGCTCCAGCATAATTCAAAACTTCTTATCATTTCAAGGCTGCTGCTGCTGCTGCTGTTTTCTGTGGAGAGGATAAAAACCCTGTGAAAGACAGGCCCTCTTTTACACAAACCGGCAGTCAACCTTAATAACAGCAGCATTTACAATGTTTTGAAGATTTTGTAGACTTTCACCAGTTATAACCATCACTATTAAGTGTCTTTCAGTAAAGGTGATTCTCACAGTTGGATGTGTATCTCCTCTTGTCTCTATTTATCTCCTGTGCCCTTATAAATTCTCAACAATTACATGCCAAGGCTTCTTTTTTTTTCAAGAGTAGAAATTACAGCTGTCTCCTCTCCTCTCTCTCATCCTGGCATCGCTCATCTATTATTCAGTTTTTAATTTGGCTATTTGAGGTTTGTTCCCTCGTTTGGCGACAAGTAAGCCTCTGCTAAACAGGCACCTTATCCATTACACTAAATCTAGCACACAGCAGACAGCATTCTGGAATTGACCATTAGAGAGGTTATTGATATAACCACCATTCCCTCTCGTCATTATCCCTCTAATTTATCCGTAATTGTATAGCAGCCTTTTGGAGTTATTCTCACCTTGGATGCAAAGAGAGAGCATCTTCACTTTCTGAAACATATCCATGTTTGGGTAGTTTACACAAAACCCTATCCATCAAATTACGTAGGGCCAGTATTCAGCCTAGGCAAAGCCAAGTCTCCTTTGTGGCCGTTTTGAGCTTTTGTGTTTATGACAAAAGTTTCCAAATTGCAGTCAGCTTTTACTCAAGGCACCATCGCACTTCTGGTCATCGTTACGGGGAGAGAGGCCTCTCTGACTGATCTTCAGACTCCTATAATCATATGCAATTGTGGTAAAGTGAAAAGAAAGACATGGCTCTTTACTGGGATCTATGGCTCATTGTATCTTATGTGTCACACGAGGCAAGGATCAATAGCACTCAATAGTCTATTAATAGGCAAGTCTTGGCTCTGTTCAGACAACAGCACCAGCCTGTCCACTAGACCAGGCCATGAAAAGAAGAGGCTGCAATAGAAACCAATCCTCGCTTTTCTGTTAACAGTGAAAGCCTCTTAATCATCTCAGTTTCCCATTGACTTACCCCTCCGTGCCTCTCTCCCTCTCACCGAAGGCCCATCTTAGAGGGGATAGTTAACCGACCCCCGCCTCCCTTCCTCGCCACAGAGAAGATGACTCTTTCTATTGAGGAGTTTGGAAGTGAGGTCAAGAAGGAGGGTTTCTCTTTTTCAGCTATCCTGCAACATAATTCCAGCTTGACTGACGCGCTCGGATAATAGCTCAAACTATCCGATGTACAGTTGTACCTGAGCGGAGCGGCGCATTATCTTAATCATTAAAATTAAAATGGAGTGCTGTTTTTTTTTTATAACAAAAGACCCCTCTCCACTTTCAACTCTGATGATAATAAGCTGCCCTGTAACAGGAGTGATTACTGACAGGCACTTGGACAAGTACAAGAGCATCTTCATCTTAAGTGTAAGTGATCCGCCTAATAGACCATAGTATGTAGTTATCTGATAGAGACAGTCACCAAAATCAGACTCCAGTCGCTCACTCATGCAGACAATCAAAGGACACCTGAGTAATATAAAACAAATATTGCTATTGATCTGCAGTCTTTAATTTCCTCCCACCTCTAATAATGCTGAAAACCAAATAGAGCTTCGGGCCTTCCACTATTTACCATCTCACACAGATTACCGCATCAATTCTGGTCGAAGAAGATCTATTGATGAATTCCTCTGTGTTTGTTTAAGCCTGTTATTTTGTCGAGTGCCTTTATTAAATACTGCGCTCAGTTTAAAGAACTGTTTGTTATAACCCATCATTTACTTCGCAGAAAATAAATACTGTACCCACCCCCCGCACCCTCTACCACCCCTCCACCATGCAAGCCTTTCTCTGTAGTACTGCTTTATGTGCTCCTTGATGGGAAGACTATGAGAAGGAGGGAGGCAGTCACTCAATGGGATGATCTGATATTCGTCTATCTCCTCCTTTTCCCCTATGGTTCTTCCACCACCTTGGGCTCGGCCAGTAGGGGACGTAACTAGGAAGGGGGGGAGGCGGTCAGCGTCACGTGATCTCCCCTCGGTGGTTGAGCACCGCCCCCCTTTTGCGGGACGGGGGCTGTCACATTCGTCTTTGTCACGGCGCGGCGTGCCACCCATTCATCAGGCCTGCCAGCAATGGCATCCCTTTCCTCTGTGTGCCCGGAGACTGGGCACGTCTGGGCCTGACTGCATCCCAGATACACACAGAGAGCAACACACAGACACTCTGATGGATTCATTTATTAGGCCTTTCATTACCCAGGGGGCCAATGGTGAATCGCAATGCACTGAATGCCACAGCAATGCACAGCTATGCCGTTGCCCGCTGCTATCATAGACAGGCTTTCAGAGGACAGAATAATCTCCCGGACAGCGTTCTCATTGGACACTAGTAACCGTTTGGATTAGCAAATTAAATGAGTAATCCAACATATAAAACACAGACGCAGAAGATAACTTGTTCAGGTTTCTCTATATCTGCAGTGTAAAGAACTTTAAAGAATATGATGCAACCCATCGTCCTTACCACAGCAGGAACATGATTCTACTCACATTTTATCTGACTACACGTTAGGTAGTGGTGAACACTCCTTTTGTTTTACTATGTGTTGCCATGGGAATTTACTATTCCCATGGCTTTATGAACCTTGTTTTAAAAAGCCAACTCAGAATCTGTTCTTTTGTGCGTGACAGCCTGCAGATTCCAAAGCAATTGGAGAGAAACCAACCACAGAGTAGATGTGTGAGGATAGAGTTCAATACTGCCTGCAAAACTTAGTATTATTGATTGCCCAGGATGGTAAATTCAATATAGTCTAAAGAAGTTAGAATTGTGGATCTACAAGCCAAGCAATTCAATAGTGTTCATCCCATGCAATGGTGAGGATCTGGGCACTGTCTGATTCAATCCTAGAAGCCGTGGAGAAGGCTAGCAGGGATGGAAGAGCCAACAAATGCAATACGCTGCAGCTTCAGAGAGGATCTTTGGAGTCAACAAATTTAATAGAGCCACTTTATCCCCTCATATGTTCGTGCAACTAGATTCAGAGTGTGGAGGTTCCCCCTGTGAAGCCCCTAGGAGCTGGGGAGTTTATCCTAAATAAACTGTCGTCTTTATTGCGTCTTTCCCCTAGTCCGAGCCAAGCCCTGGTTTAATTATGACAAATCCACCGCATGTGTTCCTCATGTTTGCCAGTAATGAAGGCTGCTTAAAGGAAAATTGCTCAAAGCAACTTCTGTCAACAATAATGGCAGAGGGGAGACATCTCTGCCTTCCCGTAAAATATTTAGCTTTTACTCTGGGTGTAAACACTAAACTCTGTGTCTCTGATTCTACTCAAAGGGAAAACAGGCAGATGGGTACAACTGTCACAACGATTAAGAGGTTTTCATCCGATGAGAGAGATCCTCATGTGAGAATCGCGGTTGAAATTCAAAATCATCTAATCCTGCGAGACCGTGTATGACTCAGGCACAGGCACAATAGCGACAAGGCTCTCA
The DNA here is from genome assembly GCA_037176925.1 of Amniataba percoides. Classification (NCBI taxonomy): domain Eukaryota; kingdom Metazoa; phylum Chordata; class Actinopteri; order Centrarchiformes; family Terapontidae; genus Amniataba; species Amniataba percoides. The sequence goes on from JBAJHX010000041.1 coordinate 12,847,445, forward strand.
TGTCACCCTGGACATTTACAATCAAGGCCAAATTAAGTGTGGCATGAATTAGCCACAGATAACATAAACTAGCGCACAGGGGATGGAGGAGGGATATGATTTACACCACTCAAGAGGATACGATACATTTCTTTTCAATTAAGAATTTGAACGTCAAAGCCAAGCTTTAATATCGCCCATAATAAAAGAGCTCATTTGAATATCTGCTCCATTCTCTCAAGATATTAGGATGAGGAATCACTCGTTAAAAAATGAGGAGAAGAAAGGGAACAAGATAAGCATTTCTAATTGCCGCCATGTTTGTTTCTTAATATGTGACCTGCGACTCTAAAATTATGTAGTTTGAAAACAAAAAGGAAACTGGAAAGGCATTAAAGTGTGAGCTAGGAGGAGGCAGAGGCGTGCTAGGAATGCTCAAATACAAATTTAGCTGTGAGGAACCCTGAATAACACAGGCGCTGGTTGTAATCCCAACACTATGCTGCACTGTCAAGCAGCTAATAAAAATAGGCTGGTGGCAGATCAAGTCTGTGATTCAAATACATTCAAAGCCTTTCTTAACTGAACTGCAAAAATCCCATTCTGGCTCATTTTCAGACTATTTTTTTCCCCTCCTTTTTTTTACTCTCCCTTCCTGCCGTTTCATTGTTCTCTAGGTCTCTCTCTCCTCTCTCACTCCTGCTCCCTATCTCCCCTCTCACAGTATCATTGCTAAATCTATTTGGAGCCGCCGCTGGGAGCAATTGAGCAGAAATGGGTTTGTGCACATCTTGAAAACTGTGTCTGTCATAAAAACACAAAGGTTCAGCACAAAGAACTGGTTAAATATCCATGTGTCTGGCCACTAGTAGCCTGCAGGTGTCCTCAGCTAGGGCAACTGTTGACTTGGAACAACATCAGAGCAGCACACCCACTGTACTGTAGCTTTTTGCCTTAGCAATGTGTGCACCGCAAAAATCAATTCTGTCTATCCGGGACCACGATGTGTGCTACACAGGCTATTACACAACTTGACCATACTGGCAAGGATGACCAGCACGTACTAATACACTGCTATCACAATAACAATACCTCAGAACCAACAGCAGTGCAGCTGTGCCTAGAGAGACATCACAACCTCCCCCCCACCCTTTTGATGAATCAAGTTGTGGGGATGGCACCATGTGACAGCGCCGCTTCCATTTGTCGGAGTGAGATAATATGACTTCAGCTAAAGCCCTCTGAACCTCAAAGAGCACGTTCATCTCCATGACTTTGAATTCATTACCCATCAAAGATAAGTCTCCTTTTCACACACGGAGCTCTATTTGTCAGTGTCACCACACAAAGGAGGGGGGCAACTTATTCATGCCAAACATGCCTCCAGTTTCAACTTTTGGTCGCCCCTTTGAGCACTGTTTTTTAATTAAAAGAGGTTCCCTTTCTTCTCTCTCCTTTTTTTTATAGCAGGAATGTCTCTTTGATACCACTTCCCTCAGCTTGAAATAGTCACGATAACATATCTTTCAATTACAGTTTTATTGTGACTACCATCCGGTTGCCATTCAACCCTTCTCTCCTCCTCCAGCCACTACGTTACCTGCGAAGAGGAAAAAGTGACACATGGGCCTGCATAGAAACAGCTGCTGATTTTCACCCATCACACACTGGCAGGAGCGAGGGACCAAGGGCTTTTTATCTGAAAGCTGAGGGAACACGCGCCGCCTGGAGAAAGGCTGTGGGGTGGCGGAGGAAGGGGGGGAAGGGGAGGGGGAGGGTCCGCTGACGAGAGGAACGGGCCGCGATGTGAGGGGGACAGAGCTGACCCAACTCCCTTCATCCCATACCTCGGCTGCTTCCCTCCTCACATTGACAGGCGGGTAGATTGAGGGCTAAGATTAGCAGCCACTTTCTCACAGAAGGCCAGGGAGATACAGTATTGAGAATGAATGGCCACGTCATGTTGTCAATGTTGTAACCTTGGCAACAGACAGAGTACTATTTTAGTCCCCCCACTGGCCACGGGAATGGTTGGCAAGAAGGACTGACTCCTCTCTGCTTATGGCCAGTATTGTTCACACACGTATATTAAGAAAGGGTATAGTCACTGTGCCTGAAAGCCTTCAATTATCAAGCCTCTACATCAACACTTCAGTACATTTACATCTTAAACATGTCAACTTGTTTAGCCAGATGATAAAGCAAGTGAAACAGCAGTCGGTCTATAAATTTACAGTTCTAAAGTAAAGGTAACGGAAAGGGAAATCCATTTCTGAACATCTGATTCACATAACTGAGCCCAGTGTAATGGCTACGCGTGCAGCAGCCTGAGTTTGCTTTAAGCCACTTTGACAAGTCGTTTAATGGCTCGTGTTTACCTCTCAGCTACCAAAACACACTGCAAAGACAGGCCACAGTCAGAAAACGCAAACGCGACAAAGCTTCGAGTAACAAAATCAAAAGCGCATCTCAGGCGACGGCTGTCAATCTGTTCTCCTCATCATTGTCAAATTATTAAAATGTTGCCACTTTGAACTGACATGGGATAGCGATGCATCACAGTGCTGTGGGATTTTTTTCCCAGTTCATTTGCAAGTTCAGAAACACTGCTCAATAAATCAGGACAACATGCTGGGACAGACAAGCCTTTGATGTCATACACGCTGGCAATTTGGCAATCGACCTCAAGTCACATTTGCCATGAGAAAAATTCACAAATACCGTCTAACTCGCTTTTAAATTATTTTGAATTATTCACCCGCCTCCCACTCTCACAGAGGCCTTGTGAGAGCAACCTAAATGTGGCAGGTTGTACAGGCTCTCCTCATCAAGGGCAAACTGGCATAATCAGTTTGTGTTGTATGAAATAATTCCTAATTTGCGTTTTTTCTTTCTTTTTTTTTGCCTGTGATTATTTTGCAAGCAGAGTGAAGTCAAAGCGCTGTATTAAAATCTAATCTTCAAACACCAACCTGGCTTCTACTGATCAGCCACGGGCTATTCATCACTGCCATTACCTCACCACACATTTTTATCCTCCTCCTCCACTGCTGCTGGCCAGCTCTCCTCCCTCTCTTTCTCCATCTGACTGACCTCACCTCTCTCCCTCCATCCTGACTCCCTCCTTTGATTTACAGCCTCCCGTTCAGCCCATTCCTCGCTCTTTTCCTCGCACCTTTCCTCAATTCATTCATTATTTCCTTCCACGCGGTCCCTATTTTTTTCCCCCCTGTCTTCATCTCAGAATGCATTCACCCTGTTCTCATCTTTTTTTCCATTAACTCTTTGCCATTATAATTCTGCTTCATGCATATGGGCCCAACAATTGTCTTCTGTGTTGTTACAGCGGCCTTGAGGCTTCTCATTCACAGTCTTTGTGAGGCTGACATGATACCTAACAGAACAGCACGCCTGGGGTTAAACGGGTCATATGAAACTGATCCCCGCTGGATTCTTGATTTGCACAGAATTATTTTGACGGAAGAATATTTACCATTTTCACTCCGCTGAAAACGGCATTCAGCAAGCACGCCAAAGGCAGCCAGCAAACCCTGCTATAACACAAACTGCAACAAAGAGCCTTATACAGTATAAATATTCATACTAATAATTTAATATTTATAGTTCAATACTAAGACACCAAAAGTACAGTTGCAATGGTGGAACGTGTCAGACTTGAACATAGTTTCTTATACTACACTGCAAACAAGGACCTCTATGCATCATCCCAAGTACCCTTTCTAGTTAGTCAGTTAGTTTATATAGTTTTATTTCTGAGTAAGTTAGTAAGATAAAACATATTTAATATTTGAAAATGGGGAGCTGGTAGATACTGCAGCCACTGACGCTGAAGATAAGTGCTTACAGTGTGTTTTACTTGGTCAATAATTAACATGTTGGCAGCCTTTAATAACAAATGATACATTTCCAATTTTGGGAGGTTTTATCATTGCTTATAGCATTGTTGGTAGTTGCAGTGAAACTAAACACCATATTTACTGAATGTATTACAGAAACATGGAGAAAAGTACCGGGCCTTGTACTGAACCTTGAGGCAAAAGTACACTATTCTCTCCAGCAGGTACCTGAACGAAAATCACAAATCTATTTAAACAGAGTTAGCAGTGTGGTTTGGGATATCGACCAGAAAAAAAAGAAAAAAAAGTGGCATATGATTTTGTTACAGTGGAAACTTTTCAGAGTTATACAGTCTCCGACAGATATCATCCATTATAGCTTATCTCCAGAGCAAATGTTGGCTACCCTGGAAACGGTCACATGATGTTTGCAAACATATTCCTACTGCCTGCTGTTTAGATTAACCATACGGCTGTATACAGAGGCGGTTTTGTTTCTGATGTCTGGATGGCTCTATAAGAACACATCTCTCTTCCTTCTCCTCTGTGCTTTGTTCTTCTAATTTTGCCCAGTCCTTGTGCATACTCCCAGCAGGGGGTCCCACTTTTTGCCTTCCTAAAAAAGTAAAAATAGCACCACTTCAGGGCAGTTTAGCCGCAAGTGTTTTTCCTTTCCTTTTTGTCGGCAACTGGAAATGCTCAGAGACAGGCTGACTGCTGAAGCTGGAGGATTAGGGAGACGGCTCTTTGATCAGGGCCGGGTGAGCTCTGAGATCTCTTTCACTCTCTCTCTGTCTTTCCCCCATATTCCCCCCTGTTTCCCCTGTCCTAGTCTCTCTTCCCCTCTTTGCCTCCCTCTCTCTCCCTTTCTATCAGTCCTACTCCTCCCTCTTTCCATTTTTCTTCCTCCCACGTTGCTTGTAAGCCGCCCGCACTTTGGCCACGCCTGCTGGCACCCCAGGGCTCCCAGACAGGAGGTGGCAGTGTTACACAGTCGAGACAAATGGGTGCACTGAGGATGGCATCACAGGAGAGTAAGCACTGGTGAGAGGGAAGCAGGGGATAAGGACAGCACATGAACTACACGCTTCTGTGCAGATGACATGGGGAATAAGTAATCCCTGGCCCCTTCTGGTCTGACTCAGCAGTCGTTTCTCTGTCTCCCCCACTGGAGATAAGTCTAATGGAATTGCAGCATTAGAAGTGCTGCATCGCCACGGTTGGGTAAAACTCACAAAACGCCTCTTTATGTTATGACACAGATTTGTTTGCTGTTTCTGCCTACCGAGGGGCATATGTTGTAGGCAGCTGCCCTTCTTTACATACACTTTAGCAAAGTGTGGGAGCGGTTCTGAGCACAGCAGAGCAGAGGTGGCTGCTGGGACGAGGTGGGTGCAGGATGCCTTTATCAAACCGGATTTTGATTTGTGTAGCGGATGAGGCGCGGGGATACTATCCGCTGCTACGTAATGGCAGAGAGCTGAGGAGCCATGAGCAGTTACACAGACAGCAGCACATCTGTGTGTCGATGAAATATTCAGCAGTAAGACAGCTCTCCGGAGGAGAGAGAGCTACAACTCCTCCACACCTTCTCCACCAACGTTAATGATTTATCAATAACTCTACCCTCCCGCAGACTGCCTGGGATGCTGGGTGCACCTCATTAAAAACACCTGCCCGACACAGGGAGGAACCCGACATCAAAAATAGATCTATCCAAAATATGGGAGTGGGCGGGGGTGGGCTGGTCTAGCCCAAGCAGCAGCTTTACCGCCGGAGATAGAGAGGTTTAGCAGCCCCCCAGCACCTAACCACCCACTATCCTATCCCAACCTCAAACACAGCCTAAAGTGATGTAGGAGCTGCAGCCAGAGTGCACCGTATAATGCCAGTGCTTCCACCTGTGCAGTGCACTCCATACAACTTTTTGTGGCTGCTTGGAGTATGCTGAATCCGAAAAAGGCCGGGGAGATGTTGGTGAGCCTTGGTAAGGTGCAGCAGAGCTCTCACGTTCTCACACCGAATAATTCCACCACTCCCCTGGCAAAGCTGTGTTTTACCACGAAAAAAGGTGGTGTTTAAATAAACAGTGTTGGCAGCTGCCTATAGAAACATTTACTTTCGAGGTTTCATTCCCAGAGAATGTGTAATTACTTGCTCAACTGGACCATGGCACTGTGATTACACCAATATCTCAGGTAATGGTCCAAAAATCTTCCCAATTTCCAGTGCGAAGCTAAGCTGTGACTGTATGGTAATAGTAACTCCCCTCACAATTGACAGGAGCATAAAGGGGAGGTGTTTGGGTAAGAAGCTGTCCAAGGGGAGGTGACGGATATGAGGGGGTAGGTGGTTTACTGTGAGTGTGGATGTTGAAACTATAAAAGCAGTGGGTCGATTCGTAGGGAGAACAAAGGGAGGGGCAGGCACAAAAAGTTCATAACCATAGAGGAAGCCTATTAACCTTGGTTGGTACTTTAAATGTCATTATTTTTAGCTGACACAACAAAAAGGCCTGCGAGAGCTGTTCTCTTAGCGATGCGCCATGTAAATCACTTTCGCAAAAAGGAAATTACTTCCCGGGGCCCAATGTTATTAATCTAAATTCTCTGGTTAGTCAAATTGTTGCACATAATAAATATGGAGCAGCTCGTGATGCTTATCTGCTGTGACATCCCATTCTCGCCAAAACATTTTTTTCCTCATTTTCTCTTTATTCATGTCTCGATGGCGTTCTTGAAAGAGACAGCTCTACTAAACAGCGCTAACACTGGAGGAGCAGGACGGGTGGGGGGTGGCGGGTGGTGGTGGTGGGGGGGGGGCTTGTAAAAGAGGAGGGGACAGGGGCTGGGATAGACGCTCTCTCGTTCATAGCCATCTTCCCATCTCTTGCTTATATGATGCCTGTCTTGGCTGGCTTCTCTCTCTTGCATGTCTTCATCTATTCTCTGTCTCGGACTGTCTAGCTTGATGACAGAGACAGCGCGCGCTCACACGCACGCACACACGCGCACACACACACACACAGCCACGCACACACACATACACACAAACGTTTGAGCTCCTCTACCCTCTAGCTGGCAGCTGCAGATCTGGGTGCCAATATAGTGCGGACCAGATAACTCACTACGCTGTCATATTAGAATAAGCAGCCTTGACAGAGAGATCATTTGCATGCACCACATCACCAAATACCAAGTCGTCTCCTGTTTTGCACAGAGGCCATGCCGACAGACTGGAGACAGTGAGACACAGGAGGGAGGCAGAGGAAAAGGGGTGGGAAAGGTGAGGGAGAGAGAGAGGGAAGAAAAAGCAAGACACGGGGAGAATCACATACACAAACAGAACAGAGAAATCCTATACACAAACACGGAGCACTGCTGTGATTATCAGGCTGGAAAATAAAAATCCCCAGAAAACAATGCAGCCACCTCTTGCGATAATGTCTCTGTGCGCACGGTTCAGACTGTTGCTGCTCCGTGGTGATTCACTTGCTCTGGGACTGGTGTGGGATGTGGCTGGGACCGGGGCTGGTTCGAGGTCCTCTGGGCTGTCTCGATGATGCGCGTATGTGTGTGTGTGTGTGTGCATGCGTGTCCTGATTATGCAGGTATAATTGTGGGGAGGTGGGGAAAGCAGAGCCTCAAGGTCAGGGTGGTGTGGCTCATCAGCTCTAGCCTCTATCACTTTAATTAACTCCTCCGAGGGGCTAAGGAAAAGGCCCTTGTTAAAAATTCACCACAATGGAGCAGACAACCATTGTACGAGAGGGAAGGGCAACATGCAGGTTGCTAAAAATAACTCCTCTAAGCAAAGCACATGACTACTAAGATGGCCCATTATGTAATTTCATTGGCTAGGAAACTAGACCAAGTTCAGTCTGTGTTAACTTTTGTGTTACTTCTGCTCACATCTACTAGAAAAGAAAAAAGTAAAACATAAAAATACTGCTCTGTAACTCTAAATTGTGCTAATTTCCATTTCTATATAAAACAAATCAAGGACAGAGTTGTTCTACATCCATGAGATTGCTTTCAGATTCTCGCAGTGTGACATGAAGTGCGATGTTACGTCAGCAGGGGCAGGGCTGCGTGACGTGAAAAGCACCTGGAAGTACAACTGTGTTTTCAATACTTCAAACAAAGGTTGTCGGGGGCTGGGGAGTCGTGACTGGTTCTATGTCAAGTGATGTTTGTGATCTATGATTACACCATGCTTTGAACCTTGAACTTATATTGTTAAAAGCCCTGAAAACCTATTTTTTAAAATCGGCCTCTTACTATAAGCAATGAAGTGTCACGTGAAACCATCATAATCTGCCAAGGTGAGATTGATAATGGTTATTCTGTCTAAGAAGTAGTTGTATTTTTTCCTCACTGAAGGCAGAGCAGAGGTTGGTGGTTTAGTCCTTGAGCTCCTGCTGTCTATGACAGCTGCAATGTACATGTGTGCATGACAAAATGTGTAAAATGCAAATGGATTTTGGAGCAGTGGTAATATTATCTGTTGACAAGGTTGTTCGCTTGCATTTCCTGGGAGGAGCCACTTTCAGTCAAATGTGATAAAACAACAGATCAACAACTTTGATAAAGCTCAGTATGTTAGAGTATTAAACCCTTAAGAATTTACTTCCAAGAAATATTGTTTTAAGACTGATTGTTGCTGATGTATGTATAACTTAGACAATACTTATGTAAAACTCTAGAGAAATATTTATAGTTGCTATAATCAATACTCTTATCATCACAATGCATCAAATGACAATTTGAAAACTCAAAAGAGTTCTCTCCTAAAAAGAAGCTGTTCTGGTTCACTCTCAACACACTCATAGTGTCATTTTCGCTGCAGCAGGCCCAGGTAAACCACTGTACACTACCTGCTCAGCACCAAAGCTGGTTAACACACTGTCATGGAGTACTTAGCAGCTTAATAGCCAGATATTTCCCTCAGGAGTTGGTAGGGACCAAAAACAGAGTTAGAAGAGAGGGAATATTGGACTTACATTTGCCAGGTGGCCACATTCCAAACGAATGATAGTGTTTACTAACAAGTTTGGCGTGTCAAATTAAAAAGTAATTATATGCCAGTGTCACAATTTGCTTCCTTTGCCCCCAAGTGGCCAAAGAAATCAGTGACTGCAGATGAAAAAAAGCAGTGAAAAAGGGTGCTTTACAATAAGCCCTCCTGTGTTCCCATCATATGTTGTATCATGAATGTGTAAATAACTGCAAGCAGTTCATATATTTGCAGGAATGTTTACAAATTACTGTACATTACAATGTACTTTTCTGAATATTTCTGATTAGGGTTATGGGGGACATACACAAACGTTCGATTCTGAACTTCAATATAAGAGTATAGTATAAAAATAGCAGTCTCTATCAGTGACTCCGTGTTCATCTGTTTTCGTGTGCACGCTCATGTTATTTTTGACTGTTAGTCAATTTTATTCCCTTGCACTTATAGGCACAGGCACCACTATTGGCTGCGTTATCAAATTAATCACTGAACTGACCATCACCATAATCAAAAATAAGGCAGTCTAATGGATGGGAGAATAGATGTCAGGAAACAACCACAACTGTTGTTTTATGAGGCCATTATGGGGCAGTTTCCACAATGAGACGTGTTGCTGAGGGTGGTAAAGGACAGATCTGTATCACGTTGTTTGTGGATCAATTTGAGAACTTTAATTAGCCAGGGGGTCAGGCCAGCCAGTGCAGCAGGCCCAGGTAAAGCTCATCAGCGAGGGGGCTTACAGGTGCCTTCGGCCCTAATCTCTCCACCCATCTCACTGAAATTAAAGCGGCAAATGGGAAATTGATTTCTAGCCCCCCTGTCCATGGCAATATCTCCTTTTGTCTTAAGGACATTAGGTAGGCTTGCACTTGCCTAAGCTGTTCTTTAAAACGTTCATTATTGATACGGAGGGCTGGGTTGGCAGACAGCCAGGGCAACCATGAAGAGGATGAAGAAGAGAAGATCTCTCCGTGCTGGCTTTTTTGTGGCAACAGGTCGTTCGTGCAACGATCCTCAAAACAAGCTGAGTGGAGAGGACGACTTTGACCTCTCTACTCTACCTCCAACCTGAGCTGCTGCTGACATGGCATCTATTGCAAGATTGAGGAGATTAGACCACTCTGAGAGAGCCTGGCTCAACTCTTCAAACAGAACCTCTCAATATCATCCGACCGATCAGTTAAATCAAATATGTTACTTCTAAACTAAGGGGAAAAGGCCCATGGGCTTACCAACTTGAAGGAACAAAAAACTCCCCAACTCCAACGCATGGAGAGAGCAGAACGGCTAAGAAAAAACAGAAGCGAGTCAGCATAATCTTAGAACCGACAGGATGGTGACGCCGTGGCTACTGATATCACATAGAATCAAATGAAGTCTAATTCATTTCCCTCCCTGCATGTCACTTCCCTCAGATCGCAGTTTCTGTTGTGCCGTGTTGATGTTTTCCACTTTATGGCAGGATGCTATTTGTCATTCTAATGAACTTCTCTGTGGGAAAAAAAGATCCCAGGGAACATTTCTCAAGATGTCAGGGAGCAGAGAATGTAAAGTGTGCAACACAGTTAATTCAAGTGGGCCTGCCCTGCAGGCAAGAGGCCTGCTTGTGTATCAGCTCTTTAACAGGGACAATTCATGCCAAATTAAAGCAGGGAATAGAGAATTTAGGAACAAGTCCAGAATGCTGTGCTGGAGAGCCGGTTCTCTTCATATGGGAAAATATGACAGGACCTTGTCATTAACCAGCTTGGGTTTATCTCAGGAGCATACCCAAGAAGTGATGGCCAGGTATACATTGTGTACCTTTATATATTATGTAGCATGGAACACTATCATAGTCCTGCTGCCCCATTATTCAAAAGCCAAAGACACCCAAAGTGCCCATGGCTAATGTTGCTGTGAGTGCGGTACAGAGTGTGTTCTGCATCGTAGAGGGAAAGAAGGAGCTAGCTGGTCTGTTGTGTGCATGTGATAAATCTGCTGGTATGCCAGGGCTCTTTTCTCATTTGTTAGGCAGCCATGTGTGAAAATGTTAATGAAGGCCCATATAATCTAGGAAATTCTCACCATTAGAATTTCCTTCACGTAGCCGGGCTTTCTGCTTACACACTGACTATTGTGCGCATCAATCCTTCCACTGTCGTACTAATAATAGACCTAATTGCCTCAGTCAGCCCACTAGCTTTCTCTGCCCCTCTATGCATCTAAAAAAGGAGTAGAGGGCTGTCTTATGACAAGCCCATGGCATAGAACAAGGAGTAAATCAGGCTATATATAACAAGCAGACACAAATACCAGTGGCACTCTGCGTGGTGTCCATCATCTACCTAGCCTCCATCATCTTATCTCATAAAACATTAAGCAGCCAGATGCCAAAATATTTGCCAGGGCTCAGCCAGGCTGTGCAACGCTTTTCCCCCTCTATCTCATCCATTATAAATAGGCTGAATAAAACTAGACCTTGTGACACGATGTCTCCCCCTGACCTCAAAGACCTACCCGATTTGCAGTGGTTGTTTTGTTGGGGAGAAGTCTTTGTGAGAACAAAACAATATCATGCTCAACAATATTTGGCTATTATTTTACCTCACCCTGTCCTTGTACACATGATGTGAAAATATGTAGATCCCTTTTGAATTTCCTGCTTGAATTAGCATTCAATGATTCTGAGTGCCTTTTTCCCCTCTTCGCTCAGAGAAGCAGAATTGCGTAATTACTCTAAAAGGAGAGGGAGAGGTGAAGGTTTGGCAGTCTTAATCTCTCAGAGTAGAGCCTCTTTAAGGGAGTGGTGACTGCAGGGCCAAAACATCCATAAACCTGCAGGGAACAGCTAACGCATCAGAGCATGTTGGTCCTGCGCTACAGCCCGGCGGGCCAGCATGGGCAAAAAAACAACAAATATATTCACTGTTTCCAAAGCCAGAGCAGAAAATCAGGACTTGCCAATTACTTTTGCACCCACATCTGCAGAAGATTAACATTTCAAAGATGTCCTGCACTCTAAAAGTCTTGAGGGACAGGTGCATATGAAAAGCCACTCTCAGGACGAAAGACAAGAAAGGAAACTGCCCTGAGCACCGTACAGAGCTGAGGAGAAAAGATTAGCTCCTCCTTATATACATGAGGGCATTTAGCTCATACAAAAGTCAAAGTATTCAAAATAAACATCCATCCTGGTACAATAAGAAGTAAATCTGTACGAAATCTCCACTAAACCGAACCCAAGAGAGGAGAGTCTTTGAATAAAACGTCAACTCAGGTTCAGATGATAAATATGCCAGTGTTTATTAAAAATGTATTTGATCATTTTAGAGTTCTGTGAGAAAGAAGAAGAAAGTCACTGAAAATTTTGTATCTTTTTTGTATTTTTTATTAGTGGATCTGGCCATGAATAAAATTATGAGCTTGGTCAAAAGCCTCCTCTATCCATTAAGATAGCCTTGCTGCTAAAAACAGTTTTTCTGAACCATCCGCTTTTTCTTTTTACAGGGGCAGATTCCTCTCAGTCTGTACAATTGGCTCTAAGGTAAACCCTTCCAAGAGGTAAAAGATCAAAGCCGTCACACCTAATTATTTCACAGTATCTGTTTCTTTTTTTTCTTTCTTTTTTTTTTTTGTTTTTGAAAAGGAGCAGTAGTCACCATACCGAGTCATCACAGATCATCCTGCCACGTGGAGCCACTGAAGCTTCTGTTTTAGGTCTGCACTTAAAGTTGCTGTCAAAACTGTTAAAAGGGGGAACATAAACATGTAGCTCATCAACATTACCACAGAGGAGGCAAAAGAACTCATCAGTGTAATGAAACCACTTCAGCATATTTTTACTATAACACTATAAAAGGATTGACTGGAGGAAGACGACATATAAATTACTATGGCTGGGACTAAAAATAGTCATACTACAAATGCAGAGAGTAATTTCGAAATGTAAACCATTTAGCTCAAACGTATACGAGGCCATATATGCAATAAAATTAATAGGAAAGGACACTTTCATCCCAGGTTTACAAATAGTCATATAATGACAAAAATCTGACCCAATGGCATTAAGAATAACTATTAGAAACTAATAAAATGTAGCCAGCCTTCTCTTTGTTGGTCATTTGCTTATGTGGGTCATATAACAGCATTAAATTTAGACTTTTTCATAACCAGTTAAAAACTACATAGGATACTTTTAATGTTCACCATGAAAATAATTTAGATATGAAAAAAGATTCATTTTACTTAGTGTTGGAGAACAGAATATCTCCAACACACGTATTCTTCTGTATGTCTATTTAAATTGGCCATTCACATTTTTCTAAAGATCAGTTTATTTTGGTCCATTTTACTCCTCAATTGGCTCTCACTACAGATTTAATTTTTTTGGATAATATATATTATCCAACAAATGCAGCTATGTAATATCACTTTCAAGGATTTGAATTAGATTGATCTATTGCTGACTAATCAAGTGACCTCTAGCGTGTAAGGAGAAGCTAATTATTTGGTTTGTAAACCTGAGGAAAGTAACTGAGGAAAAAAACATTGCCTTTTTGCTCATAAAATGTTCTAGTTGTGAGCTTCAGACACTGTGTGGGACCTTTTCTTATCTTTTGATCCTCCGCCAAACGCAACAATCTCACCCAAATTGCTTGTACTGCGTTGGATGTTTAGAATGTGTTCACACTCACACACACCAATACACCCCGCTCATTTCTCAATTTCTACACCCTCTCTCTATCTCACACACACACGCACGCACAGACACACACTCTCTCTCTCTCTCTCTCTCTCTCTCTCTCTCTCTCTCTCTCTCTCACACATACTTACTTTCATACCCTCTACACTCATTTTGGGTTTTTGGAAAGGAGGCTCCCACTGCAGCCACAGATAGAGGAGCAGGTGTGCTAACCCCAGGGTCCGGAAGCTTTCCAATTAAGACACATAGAACCAAAAACATTCCTCCACACTGACCTCGCCGGCAAACATGAATTACACTCACTTGGACGGAAACACACTGACTGCCTGTTTCTCTGAGCCGTCCCTCCTGCTGCTCCACCCAGCCTAGTTTTAAATCTATTTATGCGCCGTGTAATAGCCCAACTTCATCTGGGCCCAGCTGTTTAGTGACAAAGATGTAGAGTTTTGTTGGCAAATTGCACTATGTGTGAGTGTGTGTAGTATAAGTGTGTCTGTCTCTTTGCATGTCCCCACGTGTCCTGGTTTGTACTTGCGCGCATGCACGTGTACCCCAAATGTTATTCTAACTATTGCCCTCAAAGACTGTGTTTAATGTTTCAGTTTTGGGCCCCCAGGATCACGCTGCCGTCTTAAAAATGGAGGTGAAAGTTGAGTACCTGCTGAGCTAGGATACGATTTGCTGCTTTACTGGTGCTGAGCCAAGTTCACGCTTCACTGAACACATCCCATGCTACCAAAAATTATTAGCTATCATCTACATCATTCTGATATTTGCCACTGCAAACAAACTGTTATGACTATTCGACTGAATAAGATTTCCAACCATGGAAAGAAAGAAATGGAGTATCAAGCCGGGAGGAGCCACTGAGAGCAGTGTCAACTGTGAAGGAAGAATATTTGCTGAGCAGCATAAAAAGGAAGTGAACTTTAGTCTCATTTTTGCAGGTTGCCCATTAACACCAACCTTATCAAAGTCATTTGTCTCAGGACTTGTTGAACATCTCCAAAATGCTCTTTTGTCTGTGCTTGAGTGACACTGTTTTCTGAAAGGTTAATTGCTTCTCGTAGTAATAAAAGGCCAGATTCGAGGCTGTGATTGACATAAATAGAGGTGCTCTTCCTCCACACTGAGGTTTTCCACTATGTCCATCCTTACTGCCAGGTCAGTTTCAGACAATTGTGATTTATTATTAATGACATTCAGTGCACTTCCTGTGACATTCCTTTTATTGGGTCTTGTGCCTTTATGTGGCCCATCTAAGAGAGACGCTTGTCCGCCCATGGCCAGCTTTATGGCCCAAGAGGGAATAAATTGTCCAATGTCACAGCCACAGCCAACGACGACTTATTTGATGCTAAAGATCAAATGATTCATTCTGCGATTGTGCATGAGAATTTACTTTTAAGCAACAACAATACAAACAGCAGAGCAATAAATCTTTTGCCTCTCCGCGCGGTGATTACTCTTTGTCTGCATAGTATTGGACTTTACACACAGTCAGGGACAGAAAGTTGACATAGCCATTTGCTAATGTAGCCAGCTGCGGAGAGGACGCAGAACGTAGATTGGGTGGATGAAAGTTTGACAAAAACAAAAACAGGAACAAAAAATAAGAAAGAAAGCAGCTCTGGAAAAACTTTACCAACGGCTGGGGCCAAATGGTGATGCCTGATTTGTATTCACTTCTCAGTCCACGAATTCTCCCCAAACAGCTTTGGGGTTGGGAGATTTTGAAAGTTTAGGAGAAGCATGCGCATTAGACAGTGCTGCAGAGGTGTGTGTGTGTGTGTGGGATGTGTACAGGGAAGCTGAACCTCCAATGGCTCAGCAGGTTTTTTCCGTAGACACCCTTGGAAGCGTGTGCCAGGCCTGAAGGTCAGCCTGCCTCCTCATCAGCCCTTTTGTGCGGGCCGCACAGCACATAAAGCAGCTGGAGGCTGGAGGCCTGGGGTGTGGGGCGGCCCGTCATTGACCACCACTCCCTGCCTAATTACCTCCCTGCCCTGGCCCTGTGTTCATCCAGCCCTCTCCGGTAAGTAAGGCTGGGCTGCTGAGGATGGCTGGGAGCCTAGCCTCATTAGATCCTACAGAGTCCCTCTGACTGAAGCAACATGCACACACTACCAGACACCATCGTACACTAATGGGCTAGGAAGAAGGCAGAGACAGACAATAAAACACATAAGGAAATACATCATAGAGGCACTCATCTGAGCGTTCACCCAAGACATATTAGTCTATGGTTGGTGCACAATATGGAAATTTACACTTTCTTTTACCCAGGTGTCATGGCAGGGACTCATCCAACCCTGCATCTAAGTGGTTAGTCCTCTAATGGGTCCACTAAGCACAAACACACACTCATACTCAAACCGGCACCACTATGCCCCCCCCCCCTCCTCGTAACTAGCTTTGATTCCCACCCATGTCAGCAGAGTTTCCCTGTCAGCGTCTTCCCCGCCGCGACTGTGATGGAAAAAGCTACTTTACTTAAGGGTTTTATTTGTTTGCGTGTTTGTTTCTCTCTGTTCGCTTTCATCTTTATCTTTTATGACTGGCCCCTTCTCCCTTCCAAACTCCCCAGAGAGAGAGAGAAAGAAAGAGAGAGAGGCGTGGGGTGGGGTGGGGTAGGTTGGGGAGGGAGGGGTGTTGGAAGAAAAGACAGAGGGGGGGCTCTTTTGAAGGAGAACGAGGAGAATTGAAAATGGCCGGTGTTGTGAAGGAGGCGAGATGAAGAAAGCCAATCTGCCTGTGAGGGAAGAGGAGTGGGAGAACAGGGGGGGAGAAGGAAGTGAAACAGAGAGAGATAGACAGAAAGAGAGAGAGAGGGAGGAAAATTCTGTTGGAGCCTCTTCGTCTATGAAGGGGGGAAATTAAGAGTAACGGCGTAAAGTACTGTGCGAAGTATGACTTTGATAGAATAATCCTAACCCAGGGAACCATCGCCGCCACACTCAGGCTGCCAGCCTGCTGGTAAAGGCAGAGGCCACAGGGAGGTGCTGTGACAGAGGGGGCTTCGACAATAAAGCTCCCTCTCACCAGCAGCACTGCTCATCAAGCAGTGTGCCGCTCCAGCTGTTTTCTCACGGAGGTAGAACTGTAACGATACAAGTAGGCCCCATAAAAACTTTCTGCTCACGTTACAAGAATGGATGGCGGTGGAAGTTTCAAACAGCCCTCGTTTTATCACCTTTTTTGATATTCCTACCTAAGGCTGTTAGGATCTCACTATCCTCATGCAGATTTGTAATTAAGATTCCCTGTCTCTCATCAAGCTTCTTTGTTTTTCCATTCACAGCTTTTTCGATGGTCTCTTGTTTGCAAATCCTCCAGACTGCGATTGTCATAATTGCATTGCATGAACGGAATCAAAAGGAGCGAGTCAAGTGAGAAAAAAAGAAAAAAGAGAGAGGGACAACGTTGCACAAATCTTTTGATGTAAACTAAATGAGGAACTCTTCACATTTGCACCTCCATCTTTTTTTTCTCTGCTTTTCAGGCACTGATGAGTGTCATTTATTTATTTGCTGGTTAATTTATTTAGCCGCTATACTCTCGGGCACCCCGTGTTATAATAAAGAATGAGGTGATTTGTTTTCTCTCTCTCTTTCATCCGTGTGCCGCATATGCTGTCCCTGATGATTTGGTCCATACAGCGCCTGTAGAATGGGAGTCAGTATATTAATCAAGATGTTGACAAAGTGAAGCATCCCACATTCTGCCAGGTCCCACTGGTCTGCATCACGACCTATCCCAAAATCCACTCTGCTACCGGGGGTCATCCTTTCCTGAGAAAATGCATGCAGGCTCCTTTTTCTATCTATGTGATCCATGACAGCTCAAACTGCTTACCGGGGACAGTCACTGTCACATAAACTCAATTCCCAATTCGCGTCCTTGACTTTGACCTTCGCGCAGCTACTGTACACTTCGGTGCAGTTGCCGTGGGCTTAACTCGAATTGGCGAAACTGCTCCGAAACACGCCTTCTGAACTGAGATCATCAGCCCCTAAATGACCACTCTGTGCATCTCTGGAGAAATTCCCTCAGAGTTCCCTCTGCTGTGTAGAAAAAGGCTGTTTCCCAAACCAACAAAAGTGAATCAAACTACGTCTTACTTAGCGATTCACTAAAACCACTGCTCTCATTTTTCCACTGTTTCTCTTTTTTGAGTTTACTAGATCCATCTGTTCCTTTATTACACCTTCCTCAAAAGCCTTTTTTTGGTTGTAACCCGTTTTCTTTCACTGTTTGCTGCACGGCATTTTTCTTTTCCTCACTCTCAACTGCTTTTTTTTTCCAATTCAAGGCCTTCTGAGAGGGTCTACCCTCCCCCCTCCCCGACGTTTACAAATGAAATGAATGAAAACCACTGGTACGTGACTCCTCTACAGGGAGACGCTCCATTATACCTGGGTTTACTCAAACAGAAGCCTCCCTGTGATTGGCTATAAGCAGGGATACCAGACTGAGAAGGGTTACCCTAGATAGCGGAGAACGCAAGCAAGTGGAATAATGGCAGGCTTAGAGAGAGAGCCTTGCCCAATGTTTTTTAGCTGTTTGAAAATTGATTTATTCTTACCGATCCAACAAACCCCATGTATTCTCAACCAATGGATGAAGGATGAAAGGTATCATTTGTCAGAAACCCACTGGTCCACTCATGAGAGCAGAAATTGTTTGTGAACATGGATAAAAGTCCGCTACAGTTATGTGTCATCCAAGTTGCCTTTTCCCTTCAAGACCGCAGCCACTACACTGAGAAATGGGGTAAACTTTTCGGGGCAAGGTACATGGTTTTGCTTTTTTGGTCCCCCCCCCGCCCTTGATATTCTTTAAATTGGATTTCAGTCTTTCCCCAAATAGAGCACTATATTAACCTGTGAAATGTTGTGACAGGATAGCATAATAGAGTGCCTTTACAAAGAATGTGTTCAACCTTTTCAATGTGGTGAAAAAGGAAGAACATCTCTATTTTCTTTCATCCTGTATCCCAGAATGGCTGTTATGTTTTCCTCTCCCCTGAGGAGGAGTTAACAACCTTGAAGCCTTGTAAACATCAACTGTACGTGGAATAAAAAGTAGATTATCAAAGGGATATTTCCTATGAAAGCAAACATCTGCTATGATAAGTTATCGTCATCTTTTATCTCTTGATCAATTCACACAGCAGTTTTCTTCTTCGTGAGTACACCCATTTTCCTTTTTTTATTGTACTGTTATCTTGATAAACAGTGATGTTTGTTACATTCTGGCAATTGTTTTGATGTTATTCATGATTTTCAGCTTTGTAAATGACATGACAAAGGGAGGAAGCGTTAACAATCTTGTATTGTTAATAATGGTGGAGAGACCAGGGAAGCCAAATTAGCGGGAAATAAAACAAGATGCCTTTGTGGTGGAGAAGCCTGAGCAGATGCCAATCAAGCAATCTGAAAGACAGCTCCGAGTCCTGGGAGGGATGTAATGGAGTTCAATGTGAAGGCAAGGACGCTCTCCCCAGTAGACGACAAAACAGTAATACACAGAGCTGTGCGCTAAAATAAAACACAATCAGTTCAAACAACAGCGCCGCTGTGCTGGGACCCCCCCACCACCACCCCAACCCCAATCCAGAGGCTTCCAGCCTTTCAGAATCCTGCACTGAAAGCTGGCCCTCACGCCTCCCATCGCCTCCCATCCTCCCCGACTCTCTCCCCGCTCACATCCAGCCTCACTTCCTCCCATCATAAATCTGGATAAATCCACAAACCACTGTCTGGCATGCTCCATCTGTCTCCCTCACTCATGTACTGCTAGAGAAAACCTCTCTGCATCCCTGCCTGCCAGCAGGCTGTCCTCCAGGCTCACTTAAAAAAGAATGAAACAGAAAGAGGGAGGGAAAAAGAAAAAAGTAACCTGACTGTACACCGGGATGACAGGATGAAGACCCACCTCTACATTATATGACTACTGCCACTCATCTCAGTGAATAATGAACTTTTAAATAGGATTACAAAAATTCTAATTTATATTTACTCACCCACGATGCAATGCGATAGAGATGAGCACCGAATGAATTCAAAAATAATATTTTTAGTGTGAAGACTTTATAGCTCAATAAACGTATGGGTCATTTATTTAAGATCACTCTGCTTTTACACCCAGATTTTTCTCAAAATGTCTTCTGCTTCAATGTTCACGTGAAACCAAAAAAAAAAAAAGAACGAGGAGAAAAAAAAGCGCTGCGAGCAATTCCGACAAAGGCGGCAATTACAACACTGATCATTTAGTAATTTGCTTTGTTGTGCCATTTCCTTCAATATGACATTTGGTGCATTTAAAAATAGGACAGGATGAATTGTGTTTGGCTATTGTTTGTCTATAGGCAAAATGTCAGTTTCAATATTTCTGAGTGAGACTGTGGCAGTGAAATCAAGCCTTAAATTTAATGGACAGTGTCGGGAGGCGAGCAGCAGGCGGCTGCAGACGGGTGGAGTCACACTACAACAGGCCTTTGATATCCACCAACGGGGAGCACAGAAGGAGGGCACCCTGCATCCATGGTGGCATACTAAAACACACATCGAGTACACATGCGTGCACACACACACATGCAAAACCCCCGCTCCAACAGACCACGGCCCAGCAGTACAGACTGGGCTCATTACATCCTACCCACCCCCTTCCCACCGCTACCACCAGGGTCCTGACCACACAGTGGGTCGACGCCCAGCCACGGGGGGCCGTGTGTTAGCATTCAGCAGAGTGAGAAACAACACCACCAGTGGGCTCATATCATCATCCACCTCACAGCACCCAGGGCCTGACATCTCCTCACAGTGCTATTGTTTCGCCTGAGCGCTGCTCTCTTGCCCTTTTCTCTCCACTGCGGCGCTCAGGAAAAGGGCTGCACAGTCGGGGAGGGGGTGGGGGGAAGGGGGTGGGGGCTTGTTTAGACAGCAGGGGACCCCAACCACACTCAAGCACTCAGTGGCAAACATCAAATATGATTGGTCACGGGAGGCAAAGGGGAGTTTGACAGGAAAATAATCTGACCATTCCAGGTGCCTTGAGTATTTTATCATCTGAGTATTACACTGGATATATCAGAAAGGGGAAAAAAGATTGTGTTTACCTGTTGACAGCGATGGGCCAGGAGGATCCATAGATATGAAAAAAAGAGGGAGAACATTAGTTTGTTAGTTTTATTTACCATATATTTGAGGAGGCAACATGTGC
>JBAJHX010000041.1:12868307-12894706 GCA_037176925.1 Amniataba percoides
CCATAGATATGAAAAAAAGAGGGAGAACATTAGTTTGTTAGTTTTATTTACCATATATTTGAGGAGGCAACATGTGCCATGCATGCATATGATTATGTACAATGAAGAATCCCCTTAAATTGAATATTTGCAAAGAGATTAAAGAAGGCACATTTTGACTTAATGAAAGCTTTGTTCTTTGAAGCAAATCTACAGCATTAGCCTTTGTTTTCTTTTTTAGCTACTGCTTGAGGGGATGAGCGAGAGACTGTTTCCTCACAAACAGACTGTTTGCAACACATTACTTTGGGCAAAAATTTGACCTGGAGTGAACAGCAGGCCATTGGTTTCAAGACTTCCTCCAAGGCTGTAATTCAAGATTTACTGATGGCTTTGCACCGTTTATGTAAAATTTCTTTTAATAAAGTGTTGGCTTCTGTGTTGACCTTGGTTTTATCTGCCCAAGGACACTGTCAAGACCACAATGAGGCAGGCCCAATCAAGCCACCAATTTACTGTATGAGACCGCTGACACATATTGATATATGCATGCACTTCCCACGACTACGCTGTTAGTCACATACGCGGTATAAATCAGAAGGGCGGCACGGCACTTTTCTCAGGCGAGGGAGTGAGAAAAAAATGATAAATTAAATTTAATAAAATAAAAACAACTTCACCCACATTTCCAAAACTATCATTTCCTGTAATGAAGGACTATTTATGGGTCTATCTGCCAAATGTGCAGCTACAATAAAATATGCTTCATTAAGTATCCTCATAGAGACAGGAAGTCCATTGGCCTGTGGGTGATGGTTGGTGGAAGGTGGTGGGCTCTGGCTAATACCACTCATTCAGGTCCAGCGTGATTATAATCAGGGAAGCCACTGATGAGCTAGCTGTCCCAAATGACTTTCCTCGTGGATGTCAAAAAAAAAAAACTTCTATATATGTAATGGCACCTTCTGATTTATTCATGCTCCCAACACTACACCGCTTATCCCTACATGAGACCCTCTATAGTTCTTTGTAAGCGGCTGCTATATTCACATTACAGCAAGCGAGACTTTTACATTCTGTGTGAAATGGGCCCACAGACGCAACACCACCTGTCATCAGCACAAACAGCCTGCTATCAACAAAAACAAACTAAAAACTGTGTCACACCATTAATGTAGGCTACTGATGCAAAACCACTTGTCGCACCATGATCATGTTTGCGCTCTGCTGTAATATTGCTTTCTTTGGTCCCTCCTTTTCTTATTTGTATGAGATGGAAACAATTTATTTCTTCTTTACAAATAATACAAAGAGTGATGATGAAACTAGCAAGGGCATTTGGTGTGCTGTCTCTTCGAAGACAGGAGACCCATTGAATTTCATGAATAAATGAATGAATTAAAATTCATCTAATCATACTTTAGGAATCCCCCACCCTACCCCCAAAACCACTCCCACACACCACGCATAGACATGCACACATGCACACACCGTTGCCTTGCAGCAAAGACTGCCAAGGAACCTCCATCCGTAGTTCCACTTGCAAACAAACACATATAATCTCGGAGTAAACAAAGAGGGGGGTTCACTATGGCAACGGCACGTCTCACCTTTTGCAATACGTCTCTTTGTGCATGCTTCTTCATTCGGATTCATGGATCATCAATGAAAACAATTCTTTGTCTCTCATTTGGCACAGTGTGAATGATTGTTTGCACGCCAATACCAGAGACATAATATAGACCGTCCATATTTAGACTAAATAGATTTCTGTTTTGCTTCCTGTACCGAGGCTGTAATATATCTGACCAATGAATGATTGCAAAGTGCAGTTCAAACATGGTTTCATGTTCATTGTACTGTACTCCTGAATTAAACATGCATTCCTTGGCTCTAAAAGGGGACTCAACTGTATCTTAGACCTATGCAAACTACACCTGACATGTTAGCGTATACCTTTGCATACACACATACAAATTAACAAATTACTTGCTAGGAGGCAGATCATATCACATCATCTGTGATGTATATTGAGTTTTTATGCTGATATTTGATTATCTTTATCATATACGTCTTTATGTCTGGTTTGATTAATTGTTAAAATAATGGTTTATTCATATAATGTTGTATACAGAACAGGGTATATACAGTATGGTAAGTGAGGTCCAAGCCAAGCAACTCATTACCACAACAAGTTTAAATGTTGGAGCAGATTTATGCAAAATATATTTAAAAAATAACATTTAAGCGAGGAAGGCCAAGCTTTACATTTGTATACTTATTCCTTCTTGACAGTGCTACAGGAGCAAGCTGTTTCAAAATGAGTCTGGAGACCACAACATGCTCTAATTGATATGACCTTTAATTGCTCATTCAGTGCAGAGGAAAGAAGAGGAAGACATCAAGCCAGTCCACTGTGGCTCGGGCTAAAGAGGCGCTGTGTAGATTGGCCTACACTCCCAGGCCCCGTGGACATAATTAAACCTGAATAACAAACACTTACACAAGTGCTCGACTCTCCTGAACAGGATTCTGAAAACATCCGGGACACCAGCTCACTGCTCTTTTAGTTGGTCCCTCAATCAGAGTGGATTTGTTCCTGCGTTGAGAATATAATTGGAGCCTGGACAATTATGGCCAACATAAATGAGGTCCTGCTATCCACGGCTGGAATCTGGTTAGTTGTAACTAAGCTCTGTGCCTGCAGTTCATCTGAACAATTTAGGATAGTTTGCACTTTAAAAAAAAAACAAGAAAAAAAACCCCAACTACTGTAAAACCTATGAAAAAGTTTGAGAAGCTGAGGAAATGGAAGATAACATATTTTCACATAAAACAAGTGTAATAGTGATTATTTCCCATATTTAGTTTATTGTCTGTCTTTTGCAGTAACAGGCATCATAAACACACTAAAGGCAAAAAACAAAGACTGAATTTCTTACTAAATATTCCCTCATCCAGATGGAATGGAAGAAAAAAGTCAACGTATCACATGAACCCAGCCTAAGTGGAGGCACATTCCCAGTTCTCCGCACCCACAACAGATGTACAAAACTCTAAGTGGATTGTGGACTCCTAAGTGCATTTTGCAGAACAGTAGTCTACTACTCCACATACAGCATGCTTTGTACAGAGAGCATAAGCTGAACAACTGGACCTTTGAATGTAATTAGACATCATTAATTAATTTGCTCTGAAGTCCACAAGCTTTGCTTTGAGTGAGCGTTCAGCTTCAGGTTAGCCATGGGTTCAAGTCGTCCACCGGGGCTGTCACAGCGGCGTGTTTGACTACTATGTATTCAGACCGGCAAACTGCTGGTCACCAGATGATCCCTCTGGTGGGGCTCACTGCTGGCCTTTTGCAGACCTCCATCATCTCCACCTGCAGTCTGCCAACACCCCAGAGAGCTCCCACTAGAGCGGCTATGAATGCAGGTGCTGGACGTCTAGACGAGGGGCTCATTAGCTTTCCTGCGGCTCACCAGCTAGTGATTGCAGAGGCCTAAGCTGCCTTGCCTGGAGGGAGGGGACAGGTCCTCATTGAGAGCGTGCTTTATTACAGGGGCTTAGGTGGGGGCTTCAGGATTAACACATAAGTCTTCCACCTTCATGGGTGCAAAGAGGACTTGTAGTGCTCCATGCAGCTGGAGGGGGAGTGCAGCCCAGGGAGCGAAACAGCTTTTTGCACTTTGCATTGATAGACTGACCAGCGGCTTAACACACACGTCCTGGAGGTCTGCATGGATTTGTGTTACTTACAGCAGTCAACCTAAATCTCTAAAGGGCACCCAGAAGTTTTTTAAATGTTAATTCAAGTTAATTAGTTTTAATAACTTTGGCTTCACCGTGCGAGTCTGTGTGTTTATGTGTGTCTAACATTTCCAGACATCACTGTGTGAAAGACCTCACAGTGGCCTATAATTGTTTCAGCTCTGTTTTTCACCGCAGGGGAGAGCCGGTCAAAAGAGTGGCAGCCTGTGCCCTTTTCTCTCACCGGTCCCTTTCAATTGGGCAGACCTTAAGCCAAACTGCCTTTCAAGCTGATGCCTTAGTATGAGCTACAGGTGAGTGACATTGCCCCAACTGTATGTTGAGCCTTATAAAACATTTCTACACCTCAGCATGTTGTTGAATTAAGCAATCAGCCCATAACTTGAGGCATATTTGACATATCACTGAGGTTTAAATGTGCAGCAGACAATTCCAGTACAACTACAACATGAGTTATTGAGTATTTCCGAATTCTAGGTCCACACGTTTCAAAATAGAGGCTGTGTTTAGTGAAAAAAAAAAAATTTGAATTGCAAAATCAGAGGCATTTGCATGCCTCCAAATTCAGTACATATAGATGTATTTCTAATCTAACTTTCAGATTGCTTTCAAGCCTAATGTTTATAGTCAACAGAAGCTCGCACCTCTCTATATATTACCACAACCACTTTCCTCAGATGATTAAGCGATAAGAAAGAAAGTCAAAACAATAGTGGAACAAACAACTTTTCTCTGCTGAGCCTTTTGCATAATTATGATGCCTGAGGGCCAACTGATTCACTGAAATCTGTTCTCTGTAGGGGGAGGGAAACCTAAAATAGCAGCCTCTGATTGTCACACAATTGGCTTAGACTGCACTGTGCAGCTGTGCTCTGAGCCTGTCTGTCTGTCATTTAACTGATTGCCGCATGGCTGCCAACCTATCAGGTGCATCATCGCTGGAATGTGGTGCTGCTAAGCACGCTACGAAATTTATCCCCAACTCCTTCCAGTAACATGGGGTCAAAAACTGTGTTTATATAGAGCACAGTGTGCTGCTGCATTAAACAGTTCTTCAAAATGTATTCCATTTTTGATTACCATAATGCCACAGTGGCAGAGTTCAAAGCTTGGATTGTACAGCTGCAGATATGAACAGAGACAACTCCAACCCCACCCTCCCCATATTAGAAGAGAGGATGAAAAAAAGAGAAGGGGAGAGACAGGAGAACAGACAGTGGATTCCAGGGCAGTCCTAGTTAATTACTGGGCTACAAGTGTGATAAAACACACATCCACCTCTGAGGGCTATTACTTCCTGCCAATACCTTCATCATTGTTTTCTGAAGTCATAAGAATATGCGGATGCATAACTCCTGGATGCAACAACCTGATTTAAAGTGTCCATAATTTATATACAAAGGTTATTGAAGGTTAATGCCCAATATGGTGCCAGGGTTGAGTGCCCGCCTGTTTTCATTCATGGGCTTAATCTTAAGTACGAACATTGAGCATGCAGACTGAATGAAAATTAATTAGCACAAAAAAAACTATTTTCCCATTATTTTATAACCTTTTGAATTGTGGCAATTTTTCAACATCGAAAAGCTGTATTGATTATCGCCTTGAAAATAATTACCCAATCGCAATTTCAGGTAATGGATAATGACTACTGCAACGTACAACAAAAGCAATAAGGAAAACAACAGCACTCGACAGTTAGACATCATTGGTAAGGTCTGATGCTTGTGTACTTTGTGTCATCTCCATGTCACTTCTTTTCTTTTTTTTTTTTTTTTTTTTAAAACAGAACCAATATGTGACTGTGTGGCAGTATCTCCAAATATTAATTAGCCTTGTCTGTGTATCAGATTACTGTCATGCCTGAAGAGAGGGTGATAAAAAATGCCGCGCGGTTTATCTACTCCCTTCTCCATTGAAAAGAAGGTACAGATAAAACTGGTATCATGAGGTTCATGCATGGTGAATCATGTCCACAGTATTTTCTCTCTCTTCCGAAGTCAATAGGCCTGTAACGTGAGCACAGCACTGGGCTGTCCCTAGGCAGCCTGACTGAGCCCGCTAATGAAAACAGAGGAAGGGATGGGAGAGAAGAAAGAAAGAGTTCTGTGTGTCTGAACAAACACAGGAGGAAAAGCTTCAAGGTCACTGTCAGGGGGGAGGGGGGAGAGGAAAGGAGAGCGAGGGAGATAGAGTGATTGAGAGAACAGACAGACAGGTGGAAGCAATGATGAGACCGGCAATTTGTGCCCAAAGAGAAAATAAAAACAGAAAACTTTTCCTGCACACTAAAACAGCAGCATGGAATTACAATATAATACTTCCTAAACAATTCTTTATTTTCACAGTTCACTTATCTTTTTAAGTGCAGAGGATTACATGGGCTTTACAACAATAAAACAATGCAGTGGGAGAGTAAAAAAAAAAAAAAAAAAAAAAAGGCAGGCACTCTTTCCTACTGGGCAAACATACAAATGGGCTTTGTTTCATTTTTATGACCATTTTAACATTACTTTATCAATAACAAATCAGACATCTTTTGATAGCTCAGCACTCAAAGTAATAGGCAACAGAGCAATCCATGGAGCATGCTAAAAGTGTTGAAGTAAAATGGGCTGTGGCTGCACAGCCGTGTAACGGGGAAGAGAAATGGGAAGAGGCCTGTCATAAGGACGTCAGAAGCTGGACTGTTCCAGAAATGCCCAAGTGTGGACATACACTCAGGCGTGACGTTACAGCAAACCTATTATCTACTATTCTGTCACTTTGGCTTTTCCACTACAAACTTGGGACCAGATTCAATTTCAGCACCAGAGATGTCTGCTTCTCTGACCATCACACAGGCACTCTCTCTCTCACCCTTGCTGAGTGGGTGTGTCCCCTCAGGGAGAAGATGGTGCTTTTTACAGCACTTCTTCCAACCTTTAAAGACAAAAAAAAAAAAAAAGAAAAAAAGAAAAAAAAAACACTTAGCACCAGATCCAGAGTTGATTTCTCTCCACCATTAAAGGCGTCATTGCTGCCACTAATCAAAAACTGGCCTGCAAAGAGAAACACAATGTTCCGACAGTATGCAGCCGTCAAAGGAGGTAGCTGTCCAAATGTAAACTTTTCGAGGGTGAATACAGTCATTCAGCTCTCGGGGGTTCATGGCCGGGAGAGTGTGATGTGGGTATGAGATGTTGTGCGGTGTGTAGTGCATTCAAGATGACAATTCGGTCTTAGCGAAGCTTATCATTAAAATTCCATCTGAGATACCGCAGAAAGGGAAGGAGGCAGAAGAAATGCCCAGGATCTGAGGACAGGAGGCCTTACATCACAGAGAGAGTGATGCTAGCTCAAGCCCCTGCTTTTGATCTCTCCGTTTACCTGGAAGAGACAGACTTGAAAAACACTAAAAAACGGACCTTGACAGCTATAGAAAGCAAACTTTCATGTGACGGCTGGCTGTCTGACTGTGGGTCTTCCCAGGCCCTAGTACCCCCCAACTATCTCTAAAGAGGCCACTATATGCCACTCAGTGAAGCAAAGGAAGGCTGTTATGATGAGAATCTTTTAGTTTCTCGGACAGTGATGGACCAATAAAACCACATATACTCTCAAACACAGCGCGGTGGCACGAAGAGCACACGACCGCAACTTTCTGCGATTACAAACACCACCTCTTCCACGCAGCCTCGACTAAGCCCATGACAGTTAAAAGACACGAGCCTTTCCATCTCTGTCTTGATGGTCCTTTGTCTTCCAGCTGCTGTTGTTTCTCGCCTCTCTCGTTTTCGATAGCTCAACGCTGCACTCGATCAGGCTTTAGTCAAGAGGGACCTGCGTGTTCGGTATTAAACTCACAGAGGAGAATTAAGGAACGGATGTTACACAGATCAAACCACAGGACTCCCGGGCCTCTTACTCGCTTCAATCAATAGGAGAGGATAACACCAGCCGGCATCGACGGAGAATGAGGACATAGAAATAAACATAGATGTTGAACACAGCACATACAGTATGTACTGCTAAACATCTACGGCTGACTGAGAAACTGTACGGACAGTTAGTTGGGAATGTGTCACATAATTATGCCAGGCTGCGTGCCGTGCGTATGCATGAATAGATCAATGTTTACTACATTTGCAGGCCTAACGCACAGGCAAGCCTTATTTAAAATGGACGCAACAGTTTGCACTCAACTTGCATCTGTATCGATGCATGCGTGCCTTTAGTTTCAAAAAGGTAGCCACTTTAGATAATGCATGTTTCCCTCCAGACCATGCACAGTCATACACTGACTCAATAAAAGGCCTGTTTCTGGGTTTCTCAGCTGGTGTGGCCAATTAGTGTGAAATTTGGTGACAGAACTGCGGAGGAGCTGGGACAGTCCTTGTGTAATTATTGATCTAAGTTTACTTGCCTGCTTGGCTACATGTGGGGAGGAGGACACGGTGCAGGATTGTTCTCATACGGTGTCTAATTAATAGTGACATAATCTGATACTATAGCTTAAAGTTGTTGAGGATTTCTGATCCCCCCGCTGGTGTGTGGACTTAAGAGTGCTGCTCGTTGCACCGTAATTGCAAAGCTTTGGCTTGGTGTCACAATTAGAGTGGAAACCAGCCTTATTATATCCACTGTTATAATCTCTGCCAGACCCTATTTACCCCATGCTCTAGTTTGGTTTCTTTTCTTTTGACATTGTTCCAATCTGTATAGAATACAGACACTAATCCGTGTGACTGCAGGTTTTTAATAGGGGCTCATGCAGGGTCACGCATTGGCATACGGTCTGGATTTCCGCAGAACAGGTGCAATAATTATAGTGACAAGACAATAAATACAGAGAGAGCTATCCAGTAAAAGAAGATCTGCGGTTAAACATCAATGTCAGGCATCATATTCCAGGGAGCTTGGAGCGGTTTAATTGAACTAATAAACAGTGTCCACGTTTATTGAAATACGCTGTATTTGCAAATTGTCGCACTGTGATTTTTTTTTTCCTTACAGTAGTTTCTGGAGTGAGCTGTTCCCTTTTTCCACAGACAGAGACTCTCTCTCTAGTTCATGCATTCTGTAGGTCTGGATGACAACCCGCCTCTTGATTTGATTATTTCGTGGGCCAGGGTAGGACACAGGTGGAGCCGCCGAGCAAAGTCATTTGTACAGCAGCTTGAAGCAAGCTCCTCGAGTGTCTTATTAGACCCCGTGGGTCAGACAAAGAAACACCGTGGGGAAAGCACACAATGCATGCTGAAATAGCATCTGACTTCAGTTCACGATTCTGCGCCGCATCTCTGAAGAAATGCTAACCAGCATCTTTCCTTTTTCGACCTCTCTCTGGGATTACTTCTAACCAGTCACTCTCTGAAGGCTCCTCTACAGCGCTTCAGCCAGAAAGACACATAATATTTATCAGAAGAACAGAGGAGCTGCACAGAAAAAAGGGAGAGACAATTTAAGTGGTGTCTTTGATAAAGCAGTGTTTTTGAAGCACAGCCCGTTTAGCTTCAACAGGACAAGAGGAAATAAGGATGGGAAAGTGTGTCTCGCGACGGTGCTCCACATCAATACACACCGCAGATACCTGGATGCCTCCCAAACAGAGGAGAGACTCTAAAACCGCCCCTCCTCCCTTTAAACTTGCGCTCTTTGATCTTCTCTCTCTTGAATGTAAAGACTGTTACTGCCTGCACCACAGAGAGTTCAAGCACCCCACAACCTCCACCGCACACTCACCCACCTCAATATCCACACTATGTGCTTCCTCACTCTCAGAAAACTTTAAAAAGAGGGCAGAGGAACTTTTTCCTCGGAACAGGATAGTCATCTTTACTTATGCTGCGAGACAGAAAGTGGCTGCGCTGTTGTGAGCTGGTAAATTAGTAGGTCAGCTGTTTGATGGCAGCATTTACCGGCAAAATGATCACTTCTCTGCCAGTTTATTCGCTGCCATTTCTCTGTATTGATCTAAGTTTTTTGTCTTGGTCTATCAAAGGCGCAGGCAGCACAGTTTGTTTTTAGCGTGATTTCTTTGGCCTCGGCCAATTAACAGGGCTGCAGCGGCATCAGTCGAGGGCTAAATGAGACCCGGGGTACGAGCGAGATCCAGCGTGAGCCTTCACTGACAGATTCAATCTCCCCTCCTCGCCACTGTTGTTATGTCTATCTTAAATCTCTCCTCCTGACTTTTTCTTTTCTCTCATTTTGCCACGCTTATTACACAAGAACTTTGAAACTGCAGGGTGGCTCAGTACGTTCTGTCATTCAGATTTAACCGAAGTTAAGTGCTTGAAAAATGTCTTTTTGTAATATCTGCATTTAGAGCATTTGTCATGACTGCGACGTGAAGGGTCTACCAAACTCTTTTTTTATGCATACTGATATTCTAATTCAACTAAACCTCCACTGTGCTGCTTTGTTGACGTAAACAAAACAGAAGTACAAATGCTGGTGTGATGCATAACTATCTGATACGTTCGCTAATGTTTAACTGTGCCGCAATTTGTTTTTGAGCCATTCAAACATTAAATCTTACCTGATATGACTGGAATCATTAAGACTATAAAAGTCTTGGAGTTTTCAGTTGCCATAAATTGGATTATTCTCCACTTTCACTAATTCTTATAACAGTGAGAGTATAGGATATATGTGCATAATATATTTTAAATTCACTGTTTACTCACATTTCATTTACTACTCAGTCTGCGCTTCACACTCTCTTGCTGGGTCTGCGAGTTTGAACATTTTTCAAGATGTGTAGGAGTGATTTGAATAAAAAGGGAGAAAACAACAAACTAACAAGTGTCTGGCTGTTTTTTTAGATGGAAATGCATGGCAATGCATTTTTTCAGAGGCTAAAGCGGGATGTTTATTTTCTATACAGCAGAATGTCTAACAGTTTACATTTTCTCTAAAATGGTCAGCTTCATTGTCTCCTCTGTCACCATTTTACAGGATTGCTTTAACGCCCAATGGCATGTTTGCATGATTTGTTTCTAGGCAAAGTAGTTTGTTATGTCGGTTCTATATGTTGATTGTTATGGTACTTTCCAGCTGTTACTTGTGCATGACAAATTGCTACCCTTGGACACTGTGATGGATTTTCCATCTCTCAGATTTGTAAGTAGTTTGATAAAGGCTTCTGGCTTGTCTTTCATGGATAGTTTGATTCTATTAAATGTTCAGTAGCAGAAAAGACAATTCTTGGCAGCGCTGTGTTGTCTAACCACCAATATAAAGTAGACACAGTGGAGTGGTTTCACCGGTCTCAGCCAACTGGAGGTGGGCGACAGTTAGGGCTCTCCCGTCCCGTGAGAACAGAAACTGTTAACACAGCAATGGCTCCAGCATTGCTGAGTGGCACTAACAGGAGGAGGGGTTGTGTAGTGAGAGGACTCACCTCTCTCTACCCTCCAGTTTCCCTCATCGAGCAAAAAAGCTTTCTCTTGTCTCTTGGTCTGGTGTAATGTGCGTCAGGATCTCTGGAATTCAATTACCGTTCCCTTTTAGCCGCGCCTGTAATCTTCCTGTTCCAGTCATATGCTCTGGGTGCCAGCCAGTGTCACACACTTTTCCCAAAATGATTTCTTTTATGACCAGCCAGCGAGAGCACAAACTGTATGTGGTTATAGAACAGATCTGGATCCATTCAGCCCACCATTTTGCCTAAACCTAATTACGTTATATTTGGGGGAATGTCACTATAAACTGTGGGGGTATAACAGTGTAGTCTCTAATGAGTGTTCAATTAAACAGAGAGCACCCACAAGGCAAACAGGGTCCAATAAAGCCAACTGAATGCTTTCCAATTGAGAATGTCTCTTCCTGAAGTCTCACTGAAGTCTCGAATCAACAACTCGCATGTGCACCCCTGATTTCACAATTAAAAAGAACACGTCCCTATCCTGCCCCGTTGGATGTGAAAGCTCTTAAGACTGTCCCCACCAGAAAACCAAAGCATCGGCCATTTGTTCAAACCCTTAATGAGATGTTAAATGAGAAGATTGATACCACTTTTATGTCTAATTATTAAGCGACCACCAACAGCCAGCCTAGCACAAAGACTGGAAACAAGAAAAAACCTGGGTTTGTCAAATGGTAACAAAATCCACCTACTAGCACAGATCATACAGACATGAGAGTGGAATATATCTTCTCATTTAGCCATTTCCCAAAATATCAGACTATTCCTTAAAACAAAATCAACTTTGACATCACAGACTGTTATTTGTGTTCCGTCTCCAACCTACTGTCGCTTTCAGTTGCTAAAACTTAACCAAATCTCAAACATAGGGGGTGATGGGCTAAAAAAGATAAAATTACCTATTTTTCTAAAAGTCATTTGGGCTCTGACAAACAAAGCTGTCCACGTAATAAGGACATCAGTTCAGAAAACGTTCATATGGGTGCTTTGGGAGGGCAGCGACAAATGATGTATTTCGTCGTTAAGGCTGGAGGAACTCTTGCAGGGTGAATTGTTGCTTCGCACAAAGTTGGAAGAAGTGAGTGTGAGCGGGGGAGGGAGGGTCTGTGGGCATTGTCATCACCTCTGACAAACATGCGGTTGTGTTTAATTATCAAGTGTTTACTCTCCTGCCCAGCACGTCAATCTCATGGACCCCCAAAAATCTGACACACACTGTGGCCCCACGCTATTAACTAGAGTCAACAGAGCAATGATCTGTGCCTGGTGTTCCTGTCTTGTGATAGGTGAGGATCTGCGCCCCCACCCCTCCGCTCCACCTGCCTCTCCTGTCTGCCGGAGTTAATTTATCTGGGTGATAAGCAGGTGGACGAGGGGAGGAGAGGCCCTCAGACTGAGCTGCACTGTCAGACCTGGCAGACTGAGTGACAATGCTAATAGCCAGGTCCCATTAACCTCACCGCACGCTTCACCTTTATCTACCACACAAAAGACTGTTTGTTTGCTTGTTGGATGATAATATTTACCTCATGATTTGGCGGGGCCCAGACATGACAAATATATTTGTGCATTTTGAGAAGGCACTGTGATTCAGGTAAAGAGGGGTGCTACTGAGAGGAGACGGTGCTCTCGACAGCTCTGGTCTGTGATAAGGGGTAATGGTCTTAGTCTAATCTGTAACTTTAAAATGAAAGAATATTCCTGTTTCCCTTTTCTTACTTTTAAATGAACAATGTCCTTGCCTCCGACTATTCTACCGTGCTCTTGGCTTTCCACTATGCAACACAGTTCGGCTTCATAAAACACAATGCATCTGCATGTTACATTAGTGCATTTAGGCAGTTTATTCTTATCTTGGGGCCGCAGCGTTTTTATAAAGAAGTTTGGTGTTTGTTGTACGGACGAGTCCTGTGGTGAGCTCAGTGCTCTGGTGCCAGACACAAGACTGAGAGATATTGCTTTAATTGGAGAGTTACTGATCCTGCAAGGCATTTGGGTGCCAGACGTTAGCATCAATGCTGCTCGCTGTATTCTGCTGCGCAATCACAAAAATGATATTGGGGGGACAGCAGGTGATCCATAAAAGCTGTGTTTTAAAGCCTTGTTAATTATTCCTTCAGAAGTCTAATGAACAATGGGGATAAAACCTTGTGCAGGGCAAATCTATTTGTGGGAGAGGAGGAGCCAACTCCCTTTCTGATACAGTACTTCAGAGCCTTTAGCCCATCTCATCTGTCAACATGAGTCTATCATTATTAAGCTCACACACGCATGCTTTGTGCTTTGATCATGCCCCTGAATATATTCGGTACAATATTTGATAGACATGTACACTTACAGGGATATGGTGTTTGGATGGAAATATGTTCTCAAAATGGTGTCTTCCATGCATAATGAAGCAGATGCCGAAGATTATATAGTTTGGCACAGAATTTGAATATGCATAGATTATCTCCAATTTGATTTAGCAGCTGGTGTCTGGGTGCGGATGTGTACAGTACATCACTTACGAATACTGGGACCTCCGCATTCTTGAATTTCGTTTCAGTGTACTTTATCATATTTCCCAGTGTGGAACAGACATCGTATTCTGTCTTTGGCTGGAGAGGGCTTAATACACGGCAGGCCTGCCAGCTCTTTCACTCCGTAAGAGATATGAGAAGAAGGAGATTAGCTCAGCTACTCATCCATGACCTTGATATTACGATGAAGACGGATAAGAGCTTTCTTTCCCCACCTGCCCAAAGCCTGCAAGGCTGTTTAAACAGCAGGCCCGGCAGTCATCATCCATTCAAAACAAATGTCTTCTGCCGGGGTTCAATTTTTCAGCCATTCTATTCAGTATCCTAAGTCAATTAATGATGTCATCTGCTCGGAGAATAAAACAAATGCCTGAAATGTACCGAAGATGATTATGGGGAGCTAAGGAGTTTAGGATAGTGGCTGTACAGTGGTATGCCTTACAAGTCTTTTTGATTAAAACTTAATTCTCACATACTGTAGCTCAATTGCCTTTAAACGCTTCACATAACAGGAGCGTGCAAAAAAATGTTCTGCTGTTTACTAAAATGTCTCACTATTTACTGTGTCAAACAAATTGTTAATTCTGTGCTAACAATGTCATGAGATTACTAAAGTATGCTTTAGAGAGTGCACATTAGACGAACCTCTAAAGAAAGACCTTAAAGCAACTGTTTGAAATAATGAGCAGGGCAGAAGTGATCCACACTTCATCCTCACCTAACAAAGAGATTAAAAATGCAATGTGGAGCTCAAGCACCCAGCAATCGCTGACTGTACTAAAAAGAAGCTGGTTGCATTAAGGCACAAACTTTATCTTTTCTTCTTAGACTACATCCAAACCAGGATGATGTATCTTTATTATTGTATGTTTCTAGGATTTATTCCAATTTACAATAACAATGCACAATATTCTGAATTAGCACTTTTTGTTCATAATGAGAAATAAAATGACTATTGATAATAAATAGCAGTAAAATTATAATCTTGTATTCTTCAGTGTTTTCTCAAGCAAATAAAAAAGGGCTTTTTTTATGCCACTAGAAGTCTAAGATGAATATATTATTATCCAAGTTCTGCATAACCTACTTTTATGCAGAACATGTACATTACCTTCTGCACTTCCTACACTAAGCGCATGGACCAGTCACATTTTTTGACGTGTTCTGTGATTGGCTTCACGCAATGTTGATGCCTTTAACATAGTGGAGCTACAAGTTTCCATCATCTTCGCACTGCTTGTCATTTTTCGCGCTCATTGGTTATTCAGCCTGGATTGCGTGTCTAAAACTTGGTCATTATTGAGTCTCACTAAAAGCACCTGCAATTGTCCACTGTGGGCTACCATGTCATGGAGGAAGTGCTGAGAGGGCACACCTTTCTTTTACCAGAATGCTCTGAGAGTATTGAAGAGACGGCGTTAGGACATAATGAGTAAAAAATGTCTCTCTTACACTGGGCCAAGACGCTGATGGGATTTTCATGCTAGACTGAATCTCACATGCATTCGGCAGACAGCAAACACTCAGGACGTATTTGTTTGTACTGATGGTCTAGTTAACAGCTGTTCCTGCGTTTTGAAAAACAGTGAATGCCATGGGTTTCGGACAGTGGATTTAATTTTTGTTCTGGTGCCAGGAGACATGCTGGAGAGACACAAATGCGAACCTCTGGCTCAAGACAAGGAAGCTAATGTTTGCTCGAAAATTAGAAACAAATTACAGAAACCACAGCGCATGACAGACCATTTAAGGAAACAATTTCTCATCTGAATCTAATCTGTTTCAAAGTCAAACATGTTAAATTTGATTTTTATATTTATGTGTTACAAATATTGCTGCAAATAATTGAGATTCTAATGATTGTGATGGGCATTTTAATTATGTTTGTGTAACACACTCACACTGACTGACTTAATTTGAGTTCAAAAGGGAGAGGGAATTTCTAGATACAATTAAAGACTTTTCACGCAAGTATAATAAGCTATTTAAAATAGTTTGAGAGAAGACTGTGCCGTGTCCCTCGCAAGACCTGCTTATTTAAGTCCCTGGATTTGGCTAATAAAGCTGAAAATGCCCTTTGACCATTAAGTGAACTGTTCTTATTTTCAGAGAAAGACTAGTGATTCATACAGCATGCAGGCTCAAATACACTAGAGGCTAAAAAGGGGAGGGACGGGGGGTGTAGGAAGAGAACATGGAAAAGATGAGAGGCATGAAAGAAAGCGCAAAAAAGAAAGAGTTAGCAAAGAAGAAACAGAGGAGAGGTATAGATGGAAAGCAGAGTGTGATGGAGGTGGTGGCATGCCAAAGTTATCCACTGATCCATGTCGAAACAGATGCATTTGATCACAGAAAATCTCGGGCTTAGAGCATAAATACATAATAAACAAAAATTAATGGAGGCAAGCCGCATGCATGTGTTTCATCGGTCTGTGAGTTACCACTACAGTGACTGGAGCAGGGCAGAGGCATCCATATGGATGCTGCTTAGAGAACAGACTTGTTAACATATCTCCTTCACTGCTCCTAGCAAAGCGTTACAGAGATGGAATACATATCAGCCACATTTAATAACAACAATACGAGTCTATGTGGGAGGGATTTAAAAAAATAAATAAATAAAAATATGATACAGCAAAAAAAATTCCTGCCAAGCATGATGTTCATGCCAAATTGGATCAATATCACTGGGCAACTGTTACTATGTAGTGCAAAGCACTTATTGTAATGTGCTGTACAGCCTATATACAGTAAGTACACGATGCCTTGTAATCAAAGAGAGCTGTAGAGGGAAATACTTCTACATACCATACAACACAAACACTCCCATAATTTGACAATCCAGCAGATGTCAAAGGCCTCGCATTATCCTGAAACAATTGATCACAACAAATTCTGCAAGTGTTCTGAGCAGGGTTGTGGAGAAGCAATGAGCAGGACTCTAAGCTTACATCTGAATTCTATGGCTTACAATTAGAACGCCCATTTTTTCCCACTAGTGCAGCAGAAAACACGAAGAAGTCGAGGATGATGAATTAGTCTAATGATTCCACAGTAATATCGCTCAGAGACAGAGCTGGAGGAAATTGCTGTTCCCAAGCGAAAGGCCTAAAATTACCCCTTAAGACACGGTTGAACTTTTGCCATCGCACTCTCTGTTGCCATCATTATTCAGTGAACCCTCTTGTTTGTGTTGGTATCAATTGGCTGTATCGCCGCCTCCTATGGCCGTCATGGCATCATTCTCCTGTTCCCTCACCTTCACTCTCTTTTGCCCTCTCCTGTCGGTGGGATCTTATGCTATAACAAGCACACAAAGCCCAGTGGGATGCTAACGCTTGCTGCCACCTACACCCCCCCCCACCTTTCCCCCCGTATCTTTTCCCTCTGTCTGCTTGTCACATATGACTGCCCCATCTGAGTCAAGTCTGGGGCGTGAAAGAGGAGGTATGTACTGTATAGGCAGTCTCAGATGGCTGGCCTATGCAGTGTAACAGAAAGGGCAGGGGCAAACATGATAGAAAACACAACACACACACGCGCGTAATGCCATGAGGCCTCGGGGGTGAAGGGCACAGGAGTCAGCCCAACAGTTCAGCGGTGAACGCTAATTAGTGCACAGCTCTGACCTTGACAAGCCATCCTTTCTCTTCCGTCAAGAGGCAGTTGTTACCACAATGCAACACAGACTGAAAGAAAAGCCTCGGTTGAATGAGATCTATTGATGGCAGTGTGAGCAGCGAGGAGGCAAGGAGACAGGAATAAAAACATCGCCACAACGCTTGACGTACTCCCTCAGCAACTTGCTGTGACTTTGGCTTGTTGCACCCTCATTTGAATGCATTACACAACCTCAGAATACAAAAACACAAACCTCAATAAATAAGGCCTGTGTGTTTCAGGCTGTGCCAGTCTGCGCTGATCTGGGCCTTTCAGCCCACTCTGCATGATTAACAGAGGTAGCAACGTTTTGCTTGAATAAATTAGAAAACTCCACTGGCTATCCACTTTAAAGGGTGGAGGGGGGGATAGAGGGAGGGAGATACACAACCGATACGTCTTTGTTTGCAGAATCTCCAAAGGCCCCGGTAATTGAATTTTCACAAAAAATCCCATGTTTACGCCACAACAAAAGAAATTAGATAAAGCAGCAGAAATGAAATGTGGCTGTCACAAAAATAACTCGATGCAAAGCCCCTCAAAGTTAATATATTAAAAACTCACTCTCCTGATGCACAGTCAGCAACACAGAAATCACCAAAAACCGCAGGCACCATAAGGCACCCTGTCTTTTACTTTTAGTTCTGATCAGAAAATGTCTCAATATTCCCAAGAACAAAGTGCTGCTTCTGTGTCTTTTAATGTCTCCCAGTTTATTAGGTGGTGAAAAAAAATTACCCTTTAGAATCCATAACCACACCCAGGACCTGAGAAAACATTCAGTACAGGCAGGGCAGACTGCACCTTTTATCATGTCGAAAATCACTTACTCTGCTGAAATCTCATTTTACTGTTATTGCTATCAACATTACCATTACCATTATTTCTCACTAACTAGGACAGGGTGTTTGAAACAGTGCTAAAGAAAGAGGGAGGATCACTGACTAAAGTGATCTACCACACTTGTAAAATGTTCCATACCACATCCAGGCCAAAAATAGAAATAAGAACGTTTTACTGTGGGTGTGTTGCTCCAGGTAGTGCAGGGAAGATAAGAAAATTAACCAGTCCATTTTGTTAAAATGCCAAAAACAACTGCAAAGTGCTTTATGCTGATACATATTTCACAACTCTGGAAACTTATCACAGCAGCAACGATTTTCTCCTCCGTCTCGACGTTTGTGTGGTTAATGTGTAATATGTACAATACTGCACCGCTGAGGATGCAAGCTACTCCGGATGAGATGTGTGCTCGCGTTGCCAGATGCTGTGGCAAAAGTTGATCCAGATCAGTGTTTTGCCAGACAACCCTGCGCTTCCTGCCAGCAACCTCTGCTATGAGGGGAGGCTGTGGGGTTTGTTTTTTTGACAACTGGTGGTGTGAACCTTGGACTATCAAGATTAATCTGAACGATAATAAATAAATAAATACTGAGGTTGTCAGGTTAAAACAGCACTGCGCTGGTTTACCATTGCACCTCTATAACATTCCTGGGCTTGATGGTTTTGTTTTAAACATGGCCAAATTGATACAGCAGAGCCAGATATTGTTCTTTTTTCACCACGCCACGCATTCTTCTTCCTCGTCAAAACCGCAGACAATTCAGTTGGAGATTCAAGTGCGTGCCGTTATTAGCAGCTAATGTGGCCTTGAGCACCTCATAGTAAAGATGAGGAGCGGGCTACAGACGTGTGCTGTACTCACTTCTTTCTAACTTTCTAACACACCCAATTTCTTACATTTTCAAACCTGTAGTATTCAGCCTCAACAAAAATGTTATCAGAATCGATCAGATTCTGAGTTTTAGGTTTTATATAACTTTTATTTAACTTTTCTTTCACATATGCAGTAGCACTCCCCAAGACCCGTAAACAGACTTTGATCTGCAAAATCAGCGCACTTCTCCTTTAAGGAAAATACTCTATGCACATAAATTGGTATCCTAAAAAGAGGCCAGAAATGTTTTGTTTGTATTAAAAATATATTGTCTCTCAACTTTTTGCTGTTCTGTGCAACAATTTATAGTGAGCAATGGCTGCAAATATAGTGTAGTTCAATATAGCATATAGCACTGTAGGCCTACTCGATAGTAACAGTAGGACACACACAAAGGACCTGGTGATGCTGTAGTATACCTGAATACAGCAGACACTAAAGTGTTTTAATTAATCTGTGTGCCTTTTTCCTGGATACATTCCTGAATTTATGACTTTTTCATAAGGGGTTTCATGTATAATGGAAGCCAGAGGGAATAGGGAAGAATGTAAATTAAGAGTCAAGCTTGTTAGAAGGCCAGTTTGACTGTTTACATGCTCGACTTGTCCTAGGTCGACCCTTGTTAACAATTCATGGCGGAAGTTTCTCTATCTTTCAGCCGCTACTCTGCAGAAAATGCATCAGGAGCCAAAAGGTGTTCGGCCCGTCTCTGTGCACTCACTCAACCCCCTTTTAGGCTGTCTGTTCCTGTTGTCCTCTTCATTTCCTCCTGCTCCTTCGGTGTCTGCCTTTCTACGAGACACCTGCTGGTCAAGGTCCCTGTGCCACGGATGTGGAACACTGAGTTTTCAGGCCAAAGCTCCCCCCTAAGCATCAGGACAAGTCAAGTGGCCCAACGAGGAAGGCTTTGAAGAACAACTGGCATTTATACCGCAACAAACGTGTGTGCAATCTGAATATTGCTATATCTTTTTTTTAAAGTATCAGCAGAAAACAGATGTGTGTTAAGTAACCATTAAGCGCTCTACTTTATGAGCTTCTCGAGCACAAAACTTCACAGCCTTAAGTGCTGCATGATAAATCACTATTCAAAAAGAGTTAAAAATCTTTTATCAACAGAGATAACCGACGTCCTTGGCAGTTAATGGTTGTCCGTGTGGAGTACAAGAGTGTTGTGTGAAGTGTGTTGTGTGAGTAGGCAGCCATGGGGGAACCGGGCCA
Source organism: Amniataba percoides (assembly GCA_037176925.1). Classification (NCBI taxonomy): domain Eukaryota; kingdom Metazoa; phylum Chordata; class Actinopteri; order Centrarchiformes; family Terapontidae; genus Amniataba; species Amniataba percoides. The sequence goes on from JBAJHX010000041.1 coordinate 12,888,589, forward strand.
TGTCTGTGTGCTCAGCAGAGTACATCAGGACAGAGAGGGACATCAAAGAGTGACGACAAAGGATTATGATGAGCATGAGGTGTGTGTGTATGTGTGTGTGTGTGTGTAGGTGTTGGGGTCACTCTCCAGTCACAGGGTTAATGATTAGCAGGATGGGGGAGGCCTTCTCACTCTCCTGCCGGCTGTGCATAGTGTGGCGTTTCTCTGTCAGCAGAGAGAGAGAGTCTGGGAAGGGGACGTTCAGTCCAACGGATAATGGGTATGAACACAGGAGTAAAATTTATCATGCATATTAAACCACCAAGCTTGGCCTCGGAATATACAGAGTGCATAAAAGAATGCAAAGAACGTGGAGGGAAAACAAAAACCCGGGAAGAAACCATAAAGAGAGGAAAGCCCGGGCCCGAGCCAGCCCTCCCCCCAGCTGGGAGATAAAGATGACTGATATCTGCTCCACTTTGAGCCCAATCTCTTCAATGCTAAGAGCAGCCAAGAATATGAGCTAAGAGAAAGGAGAGGGTACCGCAACTCTTTCTCCCTCGACCAAAGTTGAATTGCAGACATTGCACTATCTTTACCACTTTGCCCCGCCTCGCCTCTCCCCCACCCCCACGTATCTCCCCCTCCTATATCTCTGACTAACACACTGATGTTTGTTGTGGCAGACAAACACCAACATCAGGTCCCTGGGCAGATGTGCTTCCCAGTGTTTCGCACAGAAAACGGATTGTTCAAATGCTGAATAATTACCATGATAATCATCTCCATCCCACAAGGGTCTGAAAATGCGTACCTGACATCTGACATTTGGTACCCATGGCTCCTCTCTCAATCTGCATAATCACATTCCTACCTAATTTCCATGCATATGTTTGGGGGAAAAAAACAGAGGTTGAATATTTTGCATTGTGGTATGCGCGCAGTAGGAATGAGATCCCACAATACAGCGTGTGCACATTAGAGCCGAAACGATTGGTCGTTTACCCTAAACTATTTTGATGATCCATGATGATTGTTTCAGTCATTTTTCAAAAAGTTCTGTAGCTTCTCAAAAGAGAAACTCTGCTGCTTTTATTTGTCTTCTATTATGGTGAACTGAATACTTTAGTCTTTTTCTCACAATTGAAGGAAAAAAGACATCGCTTTGGACTCTGGGAATCTGTGAGGGGATTTTTTAGCAACATTTTAAATACATTTCATAGACTAAAAAATTAATTGATTGCAAGAAAAAATGGCAGATAATGACGATAGTGAAAACAGCCATTAGCAGCAGCCGTAATGCTTATTACCAACCTACAGTGGTGACACTTCCTTTATAGTGTAGTGTACACCAGGTATCAAAGATTGTGTCGAGACCTTCAAGGCATTGTGCAATACTCTACTTGTCACCTTTGATGTACAAAGCCTGTAACCATTACCCATGAAGGGGCATTTAGACTTGTCAGTAATGGCTTTCCTGCAGCGGATGTTAATAGGCTTGACTCGGATGGCGCAAGAAAACAATTATTTTCATTTTCAAAAGACAGTCACGTACAAAGATCAGGTACAGCAATGAGTAACACTATAGCAGCTCTTTTATACAGGACTTTCTGAAAAGGACAAATGTTTCCAATACTATGGATCATTTTCAGGCCATTATTACGGTAAGTTGTACAAATGCATTCACAGTTTATCGCAGTTCATAAGCACTGGGACATATGGGTTTTTCATTGTTTTGGTTCTGAACACATTGGATTTGAAATGAAACAATGACTGTGATGTTGTTTTAGAGAACTCACATCCATTTTGGCTTAATAATGCTGGACTCTTCGTTTTCATTTTACTTTGCTCCACAATTAAAAGTCAACACAGCAAGACAATGATTCTAATGATCAAGGTGTCTTTGAATTAGTAATCCAAGGTATTCTACGGCATGCAAATTTACAAAGAAAAAGTAGTATGAAAATGTAACATGACTTTATTTTTTGCAGATTAAGACACTGATTGTAATTATACATGTCAGTGAATTATATATCACTCTACCATGATGTATTTTTCTAACACTGATTGCACTGGGTACCTAATCATTTATGCATACCTTACATGGCAAGGACAATTAAATGGCAATGATAATAACTACAGTGACATGGGATGTGAATATTAAGAATCTACAATAACGCTTGTTCTAATGGAGACGAAAAGTATATTTGAATGCCTTTTTATGTGTGCTTAAGTCACACAGATCCACCTCAAAGAAGCACTACTCCATCTCTGAGGTTTCATCAACATTATAATGAAAGAAATAAGGCCGTGTCAGTAGCAACACTCTCACTGTGTCTTGGGTATTGTGCCTATGCATCAAGAGCAGTTTGTATTCGATGTTCAAGTAGGCACTGAAATATAATGTCTAATAAAAACACATAAAAAAAACTATTTATAAGAGGATTTTATCTCTGGGTTTCATGGTTTGAACATCTTTGCTGCCCTGAAACAGCTTGCATGGGATCTGCTACACTGAGACAGCACAGAATATCAATTACCTCAGTAGTGCGTATGCTACTGCAACGCACACCAGCTTTTTTTTTCACACATTTAAGACATTTATAAGACATTAGGAGATAACAAGTTGGAAATGGTGAGAAGTGATTAGGCAGAGCACTTGACAGATATGAGAGATGTAGTTAGTCCCCGTTTAGCACTTGTACAGTCTGTCTCAGTCTGAAGGTAAAGCGAATGGGGGCTTCCTCTCCCCCCTTTTCTCCACCATCCTCAGCACAACACATGGCCCACTCACATATTCACAGCTCTGCAGAGCAGCTTGGCTTCAGCGTGAGCTTCAATCCCTCTCACTCTGAATCACGCTGTGATGGGACAGCAGTCCAGCCTCTCATATTTCCTCAAAAGGACAGTCACTGATACAAAGCTTGACTGGCAGCCAGATCCATCTCTGTAGCTTTTTGTTGCCTCCACCTGAGAGAAAAGCCCTTAAACTGTGATGGCCACTCATTCCTCTGAAAGCGTATTGTGGGCTTTATGATAGAGTGGCTCAAGCGAAGTGTCGCCCCACAGAGGGTCATCTGATGTGGTCTGCCATGGGGTGCCGGTGTTTCATGTGTTACACGCCACAGACCCAACAATGCAGGCCCTCCCCATGTCTCTCCCTCCCTTTGTTTCTCATTATTGAGCTAAATGGAATTAAGAGCTTTTCTATTGGGATCCTTTTTTTCTGCACTCGCCCTTTTGAACAACCTGAGGGGGATTTTAACATGCTATTACCCTTTGACACAGTGCCGGCATTGGAAGTAGGAGAGTTGTGAGGTATTTAGCCAGGGCTCCAGACAGTGAAATGGAAGGCAGGAAAAGACCCGCGCTCTCCTGCGAGAAGAGATGGAGAGGGCGCCTGGGGGCAGCAGGGGTGGAAGGCCCCAGCCTGGGCCCTGTCCACTGCAACCTGCCAGACACAGCCTGAATCCCATTTATTCCTGGTGACCTTAAATAAAATGCTGGCTACCCCTGTGGGCCCCATGTGAGGCCAAAACCAAATGGGCTGTGTTCTCCACTCTTTCTACCCCACTGCTAGAGAAAATGAGCTTTATCTGTGGGGGAACTCGAGGCCATGTGACTAAATGCCCCCTTCCCTGCATGAGTTTCCCCACAAACTCCATTCCACAGTTAATCTGCAAAGCTGTCGCCTTTTAATTACTAGCTTTTGCTATTGAGTGTTCAGATGTGGAAACCTTTTTGATTCATTCTGCAAAGTTTCAGCTTATATATAAATCACTGGGGCAGCTGGACAGTGTGAGACATATTAAAATTCCTTATTGTGAAAATGTACACATGCACTCTTCACACACATGCTGTCCAAGGCGACACGGGGGCTGTCTGACAGATGTGTCAATGTTAATTACTGCAAAGGAACCGATACAAAAAAATGTAATTCTAGTTGATTGAGTTAGGTTGTCAAGGCACTGGGTGGTGACAAGTATTAGAGAGGTGAGAATTTGTGAGATGAAGCCCAGTGTGTGTCTTTCTGTGTCTGTCAAGGGCTTTCGGTGAATATCACAATGCATCTCAGATTCATATTGAGCAGTTTGATATTTCAAACCAGTTAAAACTGGTATCTGTAATGTTTTAGTTAATAAATCATTCATTCCAAGACAGAGCCAGCGGACTGGAAGCAACGATTTCACACCACGTTTGTATCTTCATGCATTGAAATCAAGCATAAGCCTTGTTGTATCACACTTCGCTAGCTGCCACATTTGCCATGCTTTGCATTGGTTGATTCATATAAACAGCAGGCGTCTGCAGCCTTCCACAACAGCTGCATCGCACTGCTTTAGACAGCTTGCCACTGACAAACAATGTGAAGAAATGTACGAATTTCCCCTTTAATTTATTATTCTCACTTACCAGTTGCTTGGTTAATTTGTCAGTTTATTTGTACTGTCTTCACCGTGGTTATTTCCCCACCTGTTTCCAAATGATTTGAAATTTCCAGTCCAAGCTAAGAAAGTTGCCCATCAAGGGCACCTTTTTGTCACATGAACCCACGCAGAGCAGCAGTGGTTTTCAAGTGCCCACTACACGTCCATGCAGAGCCAAAGTCTGCATGAGCAACTCTAATTAAAGTGGAGTTAATCACAAATAGCTGGATAGGGCCACAATTGAGGCATATGTTAAGAATGAATTACTAATTAGAGCGGCAAGCAGTGAGACAAGTCCCAGACTGCTTGAGAAGTCTCGGCACGTTACTAATATATGAAAAGGTATAAACAAACAGCAATCTGGTTGTTTAGCTCCTCCATCCCACTTACAAGGATCCAATTATGGCAGATCCCTGGAGCCGCCAATACAATCAGGCAAGAGTGAGTCGGCGTTATGATTAACTGAGAAGGCCACATACTCTCTATGGCTGCTCCAGCCAGCCAGCAGGCCTTCTTTGACAGGGGCGGTTATGTGGCTCAGTGAGCCCCAGGGCTCCACTCCCCAAACAGGCCATTGGAGAGCCCAACACAACAGAACACAACAACAAAACACAGCCCAAGCCTCAGACACTGCATTCAGGCTGTGTTGTAATATGTACGAGCTAATTCACTGGATGGCTTCCTTTTATAGGGCGCCCCACAGGGTGTGGTATAACATACAATTAACACTGTAAATTCCTTGAACAATGCTTATGGTACTGATGCGGTAGGGGAACACACCTGTTCCTATCTCAGCACCTTACGACTTAAAACCTCAAGAGAGGACTTTACTTTTGACAATTGAGCTTTTTTTTATCTTTTTTTTTATTTCAACACCAAAAGACAAAAAAATGCAGCCAAAGCTTCACATCAGCTCACAATCTGAATTGGACAGGATTTTGTCCAATCAGCTGGTGGGTTTTCAGGACCTGAACCTCCACCTGTGAACTCTAAAAGCGAGTTTCTAAGCAGAAAAGCAACTGAACATAATTCTATATCAAATCCTTTCCAGTGCAGCCCACATCCATACATCCAACTGTGCTTTTCACCACACTTTCAGCGGGAATATCAGTGTGCAGCCGAGAGGTAAGCTGGGCGATGGATGAAATGTGCTTTTTTGCCATTTATCATTCAGCGCTGGAGGTCGTGTACAGTTAGCCATCTGGATCCTGGGGAACTGTAAAACATTCTTCCCGATACCAGACTGCAAAGAGCAGTCGAGCCTTAGACACTGGCAAACGTGTTGTGTTCCTGTGCACATGCAGCTTTGCCACAGAAGGTAATGAATAAAATAACGAGAATAAATTGTTTTCACTGATTCTGTATATCAGGCAACAGCTGTAAATGCTGCTTGTGTAATGTGTTGATCGTGTGATATTTAGTACATGTTGCGGTATCTAAATGTGGTCGTTTTATCTTTTTCTGCCCACAAGCAGTATGCGGTACACTTTTGTAAACTCAGAGTAGAGAAGGGGATCGCTCAGATCATCACCAGCCATCCGGCACTAACAAGAAAGACACCTACAGACACGCCACTGGAGGTGAACAGCATGATACAGTCAGTCCTGTACACACACAAATGTGCGTGCACGCACACACACACACGCACACACACGCACACACACACACACACACACACACACACACACACACACACACACACACACACACAC
>JBAJHX010000041.1:12894806-12935104 GCA_037176925.1 Amniataba percoides
ACACACACACACACACACACACACACACACACACACACACACACACACACACACACACACACACACACACAAAATAACAGGGCACTCTGCAGGTGGGAAGCAGTGTGATCCAGCTTTAACTTTAACCTGTGTGGTGCTGCCTAAGATACTGGCAATGACACAGACCACCTCCGATGCCTTTGTTTCCTTTACTCTGAGCCAAGAAGGCCTGGTGTTAAAAAGAAAAAAACTAAAAAAGCCTCGCACTACACTTCAATTAGAGACACTGATTGGTACCAGTCCTTAGTCCAGCAGGAGGCCACTCAACCTACAGCCAAGTCCAACTTTTCACTCCTTGAGCCAGTCTGGATCTTCCTCCCGCCCTGCCTCTCGTTTGTTCTCAGTTATAATGTGGCATATGTTAATGTGTCTATGTATGAATGTGTGTTTGTGTTTCTGTGTGTGTGTCTGTGTGTGTTTTAGTAGTACACTCTGTCTGTACGGCAGCAGTGGCCAGCAAAGTCTTCGCTCCCCTCCCCAATGATTAATACGCGGGCTTATGGTGGAGCTGCGGGGACAAGGGGGAGGTCGAGACTGGAGATTTTTCTGTGGTTTAATTAGTGCATTCCTGGCAAATTCTCCATCCATAATTATGGCCAGGGTTCTTTCTGACCTTTCCGGTATTTTCTGCATGTTTGGCTTTTATCTGATCATGTTTTATTCAGGATCTTTTTGTTGTGTACATTCTGTTCAGCCTGTCTCAACTGCTGTGTGCGTGCGCACACACACACACACACACAACACTTTACAGGATGGCCAAACGGCACTTGTATCCTTTACGATTTCCTTTTGATTCCTTTTCCTCTCCCACTCTCTGAAATTACAAGGTTCCACCATGACGCGATGGGGCCAATGTGGCTCTGGCTGAGAGGCTTGTCCAGAAGGCAGACATCCATATTTATAAACATGTCATTCTGTTTGCTTTCATACAATTCTATTTTGCGCAGATGAGGGGGGGAAAACATTCAAACAACATGTGAATAGCTTGCCGATGTCCCCATCAGCCAGCCAATGTACAGGAAAGAAACTGTATTTTTCCTCCCAGGCGTTCGTTTTGACATCAGAGTGGAGGTGAAAGGCAGAGCGGGGAAAAAAATGTATATTTCAGCTGGTAAAGGATAAAAAAAATTATGGGGGGAAAAAAAAAATCAAGCTGTTGAGTTAAAAGCAAGCACACCATTAATCTAAATAATAAGCATAATACTAGCTTACTATGAGATTACAGTTATTGTGTCAAACTAGGATGGGCACGATGGAAACCATTCTACATACACAGAAAGTACCAAGTTTTCATTCTCAGTTATCAAATGCAAAAAAAAGGGAAATTCAAGATGGAAATGTGGTGCAGAAGCCTGTCATGCTCTATACTTCATAAGCCATGTAGCTCTGCAGATATTGAGACGTAGCTCGCACAAACTATACACATGATGGAGAGTCATAAGACGAGTGCCTATGCATGCACATAGGCACAAGCGCCTAACACACAAACACAACACGGCACATATAAGAGCAGAGGCAGCGCTGGGGGGATTTGGGCTGCCAGGGCCCCTGTGGGGAAGCGATGGCTTCCTGTTTGCAAGCCTTTCTTTAGTGAAAATGCTTAAAACGGGCCAAACGAGAGCAGTGCTTATCCAGCAAAATTGCTGCTAGATGGAGCAGAAAGTGCACAAATTTTCTATGACACCCCAGTAATGAGGTTTTATATTGACCCAGGCACACTGAGTGGAAGGGCTCTCTGCTCCTCTTCTCCTAAACTCAGTCAGCTCTCCTCGTCCTCTACTTTAGGATCACCCCCTCTTACAACAACCAGTATGGGCTCAGACAGGTAGCAGAGCAAAAAAAAAAAAACACACACACACAACGAAATGAGGAGCACTCATCAGCCTCTATTATACTGCTGGGTTTTCCTTAAACTGTGAGAAAGTAAATAATTCTCATTCTTGTACAGAGGGAACGTATTTTCTTCTTCATAACATCACAGCTGTTAGGGCATTGCTTTTTCACCAGGTCTGATCACGAATGTAAGTGCAGACAGCAATGTCAGACCGTCCCGATATCGTCAGGCCTCTCAAACCTTACATCAAGATGTGCTTTGCCTCTTTTGCTTTGATACAAAATTTTCATTTGGTGTTGATTGAAATGCTCTTCAGACTGTTATTTTTGATGAGATTAAGGCACAGTCTGTGTTGGGTGAACGTGAAGCCACTATTACACAAAGGTCAAACTATATGCAAAACACAATTGATTTAGAGCTGGACCAATCAGTCAATTAAACTGGCAAGTCGATTGGAATAAAATTATTTGCAATATTTTGATAACTGATTAATAGTTTAAGTAATTGTGACTCACATAAATGCCTAAGATTATCTGGCAGCAGTGTCTCCAGTGTAAGGACTTGGTGCTTCTCTGCGTTTTTATGTCATTATAAACTGACTTTTGCTTGCTGGTTGGTCAAAACAAGAAATTTGAAGACGTCACATTGGGGTCTGCCATTGTCATTTTTGTACTGTTTTCCACAGGGCAAACAATCAATCCATTAATCAAGACAATAACTGGCAGATTAATCGATAATGAAAATAATTAGCCGCAGTGCAAAATTAATTATCATCTGAGCCAACACCAAGATCTAAAAACACAGATACACAAACCAGTTTCATTTTTCCTTTATTTAACAGTGAAATAATTGGAAGCATATTTGGCTTCTCCAGAAATAGTTCAATAAAAACATTATTCTATTGAACTATTTGTACACATTATTATCTTCTAAAAACAACATTAACTCGTTTGCCACGGCACGAATTTTCATGTAAAATCAACAAAAAAAGTAACATTGTTTGCCCCAGAAAGCACGTTGGGGGATCAGTCGCATCCATATTTGCAATGTGTTACATAGACTCTGCACCTCCAGAGAAGGACTGCTCTTCTCCCCAGAGAAGCCAGCCTGGACGCCCCTCCCCGCCCATTAAACTGTCTGCTGATTTTAATGGAGATGAGAGAAGCTGATGTGATTGGCTTTTACAGAGCCCTGAACCAACTCCACCTGCTGAAAACGTATTCCTGCACAACCTGCTAATATGTATTGTATTAATGTTCTCATTGGGGGCTAATCCTCTTTTACGGTTTGCGCTGGATCAGTTTTGTACCCACGTAGAATCGTGCCCACTCTTAAGAAATTACCGCCACGCTATTCCTTCATTTAAATAAGTGAAGAGCCATAATGTATCATTTTATTTTGCAATGCTTTAAAATAAAATTTTAAAACATTTCTCAAATATTTCTTTCTTTCTCTGATCCAATATGTACAACTTTTATTGGTCAATGACAAACATGCTTTTTCACACTAAATAAAGATTGGGAGAATGAATTGACTATAATTATTGGCTTTTATACAAAACTGTACAAACAGAAGTGCAGAAGCTTTGATAACTGTGCATGCTTTCTGTTTGATCAGAATCTCCCTGAAGAGATCTCCCTCCCAGAATCCTAAGTGCCTGAGGCAGTGGCCCATGATGCACGGCTCTATATCCTGGAGCTGGAGCAAGTAAAGGTCAGCGCTGAATGCTTGTGAAAACCAGGGGAGCTGCTGATCTCTGAACAGTTATTGTATTCACACAGTAGCATATGTGTGCCGTCTAGCGCCGAGGCCTAACGCTGACATTCAGAACTGAGAGCAAGAGAGACTAAAAACAACATCTATCTATGCGGTGCCAGAGATAAAAGTGCGGCTGAATATTGGTGTCTTGTGAGCGAAGGCATAGCTCAACACGGGCCTGGCACTCTCATTAGCAATATTTTTATATGTCCATCAGGATAGCATGCATCAAGCTATTTTAGGCAAATGCATCACCAGTGAGTTTTTTGCAAAGTCTGCAGTCCTCTGATGAATTAAAAATGTATGCTTGGATGGAAATAATTTTGGTATACATCATAATTATTACCTTAAAGGGAAACTCGTATCATTTCGAGAGAGGAGGGATATTTGTAAGAATTATCTTCCTAGAAGAGTTTAATCGTTCAGTGAGAGCGGTATCTCCTTTGCAAACGTCTAACCGCTGCATCTCGGGCCATTTAGCCATGTTTTCTGTATAATCTGTCTGAGGTGCCAAGATTCAGTCTGTGCTTTCTGACAACCATAAGCCTCAAAGGCCACTCACAGTGCATTAAGAATGTTTTCTTTTTGACAGACATCAAAATGTGACCTTTAAATGATTCTTGTTATCAAGGAAGCCGAACAAGAAAATCGATAGAATGCCGCTGGAGAGGAGGGTTTAATGCAGGGCAAATTGATCATTTCATTTCATTTTCATCTTGATTTGATGTGCCAGCCATACACACCTAATCTGACCACAAACTGCTTTTAACACTTCACAGGAGAATCCTTTGAGCAGAAAAATACAACAAGCTTCTCAGTTACGAAGACGATAGGGAAGGAGTGTGAGCCTTTTCTGACAGTTAACCTTAATAATAAAGAGTCCATTTTTTTCTTTTTTCCCCCCTTTTCTTCTCATCACTCCTCTGTGCTTTTTATACTGTGCCTCAGCACGGTTGCTTCTATTCACCACAGGGAATACGCGATGGCAAAGCTCATTGTCGGTTTCACACAGTTTATGGGTCCATCAAACTGCAAAAACAAATACATTAATCATCAGAACACATTGATAGATCATTAATTATTGTACCTCACTGCTGATGTCACACGTTGTTGAATCCTTTCATGGATAATCAGAGCGCTTTGGCAGAACTTTATTAAACAAAACTGTTAATTTGCAAAGCCATGTCTGGACGCGTAGGCACCGAGTCGGAGAGATAAAAGACAATATTTTCTTTGAAAGAAACTTTCAGTAAACATTAAAAGGAATATCCGCCATAGAAGAAATGCACCATTTTCCCGCACCGCTTCCCGTACAAAGCTGAGATTGGGAGCGTATTACCGCTGAAATGCCAGAGCTCGACAGATAACTGCGATAACAAAGATAGCAAATCTGGGAAATGAAAAATGGCACTTCTCTTCTACAAGGAGATACATCAGTGTTTATTAAATCAATGCCAGACAGAGGAATCTGAAGGTAAAATAATGAACCACTTATAAATGATCTTTGCTTCGCTGGGCCTTACCTGATCAGGGTGTTCAGGGACCACCAATGCGAGGCATATTAGGAGAGGTCTATTAATCCTAGTGCTTCTCATAGCTGACTATAAAATGCGTGAGTCCTCTGTGACTTACTAGGCACATCCTTTTTAATTTTTCAATGTGGAAAAAAAAAAAAGTCAGCTGCACAGCTCCCATTGATTGGGTGTGAAAGTTTGGGCTGTCTGTGTATTTCTGCTGTAACAGCGTGGATATTTCATTATGGTGCTCTGGGACACACATTACGCTGCTCTGCTACCTTTCTCACGGCATCCATGGCAACTAGGGAGGCTGCTCTCCCCGCAGAAAATGTGCTTTTAATTGAGTGACATCTAATCAGGCAGTGAAATACAGCGGTGGAGTTAACAAAACAGGTCAACGAGGGACAAGGACTACCAGCTGCAATCGGCGTCACAGCACAGCGCTCCGTTGCGGTGTTGACCAACCCATATTAGTCTGGTTTTAATGAACAAAATTACAAATTACAGGGTTGGAGGTATTCTCCACAAGATCCATGGGTGAATGTGTGATTGGATATGATGAGCCCTTCTTAAGACTACACCAGCTTGGGGAGGAGGCATGTCTTTGATGTGCTGAAATTACTGGAGCTGAGAGGTCTCACAAGCTATGCCTTAACACATATTAAACAGGCTCCAACGGAAATTTTTCACCGTCATCTCTTTTTTTTTTTTTTTTTCTCCTTTAGCTTGTTGCATGGTGTGTCGGGCTTGGCTGTCTGCTATTTTCTTCCTCAAACATGGCTTGTGGTTTTAACTGAAATCGCATTTCTTCCTCATTATCAGATGTTGAATCAGTGCACAGGGGGACACCATCATCTCCCCTCGACCTAAAATCATCTGCGCTGACAGCACTCCGCGGTGACATACATAGATAGAGGGGGTAAAGGCATAGTCTCAGTAAATCTTCTGCCTGCGCTTTGGGGAATCATTGCAATTCATGATCTTTTCTCAGTGTGCTAACAATAATCTTCTGCCCGCTCTGTCTCGCACATCACCAGGCATAGCAAATACTTGTCTTCACCGAGTCTCAGGAAGCATCAGCTTCTCCTCGCCATGCAAATTTCAGGGCCGTGTCACTCTTTGTATTACAACTATGTCCTCAACCTTTTCCAGTCTCTCCCTTTTCTTACGGCTGCATGATGAATTCAGAGACGCGTACCTTCAAATCCTCATCGAGGATTTTTACTTTGATTCACCCTTGAGCTGCAAACAACTGGGGAAATGGACCCTTGCTCCCCTTGCTGTAGATTACAATAATTCTCCAGGACACATTTTAAGGCTCTCTAAATGTCTCGAGTAAACAAATGCCCCCACTCCAGGAGCAACTCTGCCCTCACTACAAGAAAAAGTACAAGATGCTTTTGTTAAGCAGAGTATAACAAATGTTTCTGCAGTAAAATCTGCTGGATAAATAAAATGCAACCCCAGTGAAATTTGTCTGTGTTTGTATATTCCACTATGCGCAGAACTGCAAAGAGAGTTCTTAATTGGAAGCACCTTCAATGGCTGCTACTAAGAGTGGTGCTTCAGCCTTTAGTTTACACTTTACCAGCAGCTGAGCTGTTTTCATATGAATTTGATTTGATCACAGAGGCGAACTTACTACTTCAGGTAGAGTTTTCTTCTTATTGCCGCCAGTGGTTTGTGCCATGTATCTTTGACTGGCCAGCTCATCTGCTGTTTTAATAATAAATTAGGAACAACTTTGGGAGGTGGGAGGTTTTAGCATATGCTCTACATATTTATTACGTATGTTTTATGCATTCTATTATGTTTTATGTATTTTCAGTCCGAGTCTGTGCACATCATAGGATTAACAGATACAGATTTCCCTTTGGGCACGATAAAGTTAAAGTTGGAGCTCAAGTTAACATTAAGACAACAGATGGTTCTGATATAGTATGTTTGCGCCACATCACTGAAGGAGGTGCTGAATATGTTATGAGTACCAGTGAAGACAAATAAAGACACAACCATACGCTCGGGTCCATAAATTAAATACTGACGTTTTAACTGCTCTTTGTCATTCTGTTGTTTCGTACATACATACGCATGTGGGGTGGGGTGGGGGACTCCCAAAAAAATATATTTAGGTTGAAGTATTGGTAGTAACAAATCTAGTGTGCAATTATGCTTTATCTTCATATGTCTTCATTAACATTAAGACAATCATCTGTCGACTAGTTTGTGATTGCAATCACATCTCGAAATGTTTCTAAGGCGGCGTGTCTCATCCCGTTCATGGTATTATGGAACCGTTTCATCTGCCTCACCTCCAGCGTGAAGCTTTGATGGTGTCAAGTGGGAGACGACAACCAATTAAAAGAAAATCAGTCAAACAACTGGGGGTCAGATCTCAAGATGCTCCCAATCACTCATAATTTCCTGTTGTTGTGCTGCATTTCCACCGCTCCTGATTGGAGTCTGATAAGTCAGCGCGCACAGTGGTCAGTACATGTGTGTATGGCACGGCATCTCGTCAGAAATGAGCCCACAGTGGGGTCTGCCACACCAGCAAAACACTCTACTTATCAATCTTGTCTTTTAATAAAAAGGCATGCAGGCCTCAGAACTTCTTACCTTAAACAAACACAAGCGTGGTTAAGAGGAGGTGCAGCACCTTTAATAATACCTGGGCCCGAAACATTGCATAGGGCGGCAGCTCGGCTTGTTAGTTTTCTTTTTTTCCAGGAATGCAAAGCCTGGGAGATGATAGGAATGGCATGCGTGGGGTCTGGCAGGACGAGGCAGTATAGTGATAGTGTTTCTGTGCACGTCCTCCTCTGTTAGTCATTACTGTGTGCAGACGAGGGGTGATGTTTACTCTGCTGAGACAAGCAAGTCTACTGCTCTGGGTTGCAACCTTGTGACTTCCTTCTCCCTCCTGCTGCCAGCTCTCCTAACGTCTCGCCCTGGCCCTGCCACTCCATGGGCTCACTGGCCTATTGCAGCTGCTACGTAAATGCCCACCAGCTACCAGGAGCAGGTTTTTGGAATAAATCCGGTAGGAATAGACGATGCATTTCGGTGCGTATTGTCTGCCTGGTGGGTGTTCGGTTGATATTTCAGGAAATAATAGCATAACACACACAAGGGATGTAATACTGCAATGCATTCCTGTGCCATATTTCCTCCCTCTGTCTTTAGTTTCCTTGTGTTGTCACTTTCAAACATTACCTCCACCCACTCACACACGAGAAAAGGAGAGAGGAAGAGAGAGATGGTGACAGAGACTTACTGCAGTACACAATGTATGAAATAGGGAGGTGTAATCCTTGGTAATAGATAGGACAAAAACAAAATCAATGACAATATGCTTGGATGATTTATCATATAAAGATGATGAAAAGAAATGAGGGAATATAAAAAAGGAATTAAAGATGTTAGCAAACACAATTGACAATTTATTTGTGTAACGCTAATGGCTCAAGGACACCAGCACAGGGAGAGACAAGTGTGAAATAAAAACGGACACAGATAAATTAAGAGAGAGAATGCAACAGTTATAATTTTAACAAACTGAAACAATTACAAGCAACCAGGAGGGAAAATAAGGCGAGAAGACAGGGTGAACAAAACAGTTGTGACAGATAATGGATGTGGTGATGATAGATAATGGCAAAAAGGGTAAAATCAATCATAATGCACCAAATAAAAAATGAAATGATTACCAAACTTATGCAGGAGGTCAGGGGTCAGAGGTCAAGTTCAATATAAACACGGAAACCATTACGGCGTCTGCGCGGATGTCTCTGGAAGAAATAAACAAGGAGTTGATGTAAGTACACTTCACTGTAAGTGCTGTTTAGGTCCTACATCTACTTGACAATATGTAGCACTCAAACATTAATGTGACACAATGCTGTAGTAAGCACTGATTCACAGCAGAGCACACACCAGAGAAGCTCAGTTTCCTTAAGTGGTGGTGGGCTATTTCAGGCTTTAGTGAATCACAGACACACTTATTCCAGCCCTTTAAAACAATAGAACGCATCTTTTTATCATCCCATTACGGCGTCGGGACCGTAAATTAAGTGTTTGCTCATTTCAAAACCTCTCAGCAAAATTAGGTAGACTAAGCAAGACACCAATGCAATGCTAGCGCATCACTCACGCTTTATGTTTCATGCTTTCTTGCCCGCCCCAACTCCTACGCTTACACACAAAGCGAGCTTCGAGCTTACACACAGTTTAGACACTAGTAAGACAAAGAGTGTGTTTGATTCTTTTTCTTTTTTGTTGAACCAAAAAAAAAAAAACCACAACAACAACAAAAACTGAATCCTATAGCAGCCTAGAAAACGGTCTGTGAGGCTCCGGCACACTAAAGACAACAAAGGCATTACTCTTTGCCAAATAAAGAAAAACTACACAAATGCCTGTGCAGTCGAAGCAGAAAGTATTCATCTATTTAAGCTTCACACAAACGCCTCACTTTTATTTATTTGATATTGTTTGTGTGAAGTGGATAGAAATATACCAAATAAAAATTATTCCTTCAAATATTATTCAAATGTGCTGCTCTGGGATTTTTGTTTTCAAACATATCGTGCTCTGACAAAAACCTCATGTCTCTTCAACTATTTTTGCAGCTTTCCCTTTTTTACAACAACATTCACATGACCTGTGTGCTATCAGTGACCACACGGGTCAGTGGCACTCCATCTTTGCATGTAGCCTATGTTTTTCACTAGAGGATGCAAAGACGATCCAGGTCCTGACATTTTGAACGGAGGATACTGTCAATGCCCGGTTAAATGCCAGCATGCAAAAGATTTAATAACACAGAACTGCAGATTTTACTGTGGAGCCCCATAAAAACACCCACTAAAACACCATCTCGACTTCAGTATAATAGGCTGATGACTCATTTTTTTAATTGAAGCCAGAGAAACTGTACTTCTCACCTATTAAAACCTAAACCTAGAAATTCACTAAAGAGCATCTAAAGGGCCAGGTGTCAAAATTATCAGCACAAAAAAAAAACAAATACACACATATAAATGGTTTTTCCAAGAAGAAACATGTTGCCAGGCCCCTCGACCCAGGCTGAGCATGAAATCCAAACATTAGATGTAAGACAACACTCAGTACACATTAGGCCCTAAGGCAACATATCAGCATTAAAACAAGAAGGGAAGTACCTTTCAAAACAACCCTGGCTTTTATTAGTGTCTAGCACTTCAAGAAGATCATGCACCAACTCTCAAATAAATGCATTTTGAGATTCTTTTTGCAGCTATGAAATGTAGAAAAAAAAAAGCCCAAGGGTTGGGGAGACACTTCCTTGCATCTGTGTGTGATTAGTTCCACTACCTAAGATAAAGCACGCAGAGCAAATGTAACCTCATCATAATCTATGTGTCAAGGAAGGCATGAAAACACTCAACCAGAAAACAACAACAACTGCTGTACGGTATAGCCTACCACTGTGACAGTGCCTAGCGTAAAACCATAGTCCTGCCAGTGTTCTCCACCCATCATTAATTGTCTGATCATTGTGGAACAGAGAACAGCACGGGTTTGAGCAGACGAGAGATCTCACAGGTATTAGCTGCTAATTGCCGTCAACCAAACAAGCAGCACTTTCTGGAGAAAACAATCTATATTAATTCTTCCTATTCTCCCCCTTGCAGAATGTATATTGGAACTTCTTGGGCACACAAGATAAATGCTCACACCATAATCACAACTAATTGTGCAAATAATTGCTAAGTTCTTGCGCCACCTATACCCACAATAAAACAAAAGCAATCTATGTAACCCTTGGCTGTGAAATTGAAATAGTCCTATTTCCCCAGTCTCTGTCTTCTACTCATTCATTATCTAGCCTGTGTATCGTATCTGTGGTGAAAGCCAGATTTTGCGAAAAGTGAGGGGAAGGGAGATGGAAGGAGGCGGATGACGGGGATTCATGGATGCTCTGAATGCAGACATGCTGTTCCAGCGTCTCGCCTCTCCCAACAAAACATTTGAAAAGCTTCAAAGCCCAAAGCTTTACGCTTTGGAATATGTCTTTTGATTATATCCAAGACTCCTCTTTTTAAAAAGGAAGAAAAAAAAAGAAACAAACAAAACATCACCTGTAAATCGAGATAGCCTTTTGCAGAAGGTTTCTGCACCTAATCCCTTTCATTTCAGGTCAGTAAAATATTAGTGCTTTCTCACTGCTCTGATGGTCAAAGCACATTTCAAAGACTCTGTGTGCCTCTCCAGCAGAGGGAAGGAGAGAGAGAGAGAGAGAGAGAGAGAGAGAGAGAGAGGGAGAGAGAGAGATAGAGAGAGAGAG
This sequence comes from Amniataba percoides, assembly GCA_037176925.1. NCBI lineage: Eukaryota > Metazoa > Chordata > Actinopteri > Centrarchiformes > Terapontidae > Amniataba > Amniataba percoides. The sequence continues at coordinate 12,906,283 of JBAJHX010000041.1, forward strand.
AGAGAGAGAGAGAGAGAGAGAGGGCAGTGGGGAGCTCAGGCAATCCCCCATCTATTACAGGCAAACCAATCATCAAAGACAAATTACAGTACACTTCACTGGGATATGCTAATTCCAAATTAGATGCAAGTCATCAAAAGATCAGCATTGCAATATTTTGCATCTACAAATTGAAAGTGTCTGCTTTCAGAACAGGTTTTAATACCTATATAGGATGAAAAAAAAAACATGAACCCCATCCAGGCCAACAGCATGCATGTGTATTAAGATCATATTTCCATACAGCAATATGTCTGTGGCACTTTGGAAGCACAGGTAGAGATAACATTTTTAAGGTTTTTGGTGAAAGAACAGCAGTCAATAGGTTAAACTGCGCAGCCAAAGCCTCGTTATTTCACCTCTGTACTGTGATCGGGTGGTGTCAACATTCAAATGTCATCTTTAAGTCAAACATTGACATATTTATTCACTCTGTTTATTGAGTTGTAAGTTAAGGTTTTTGGCTGATTTTTGTGGCTGTCTTGAGCAGTTCTTGGCTCAATACCTGAGTGACAATCTTCCAGCAAAAGAGAGAAAAAAATAGGAATTTATATTTTTTTTAGATGGACACTATCTAAAACATCTTTCAGTGTCAGCCTTCAGTATAATACTATGTTATGTGCTTTATTCCTCTTTGTGTTTTTGTTAGGCCAGACAGACACAAATATTTCCCCTCTTGTCTGTCGGCGAGCTCAGTGTACTCAGCGTGCATAGCTGTGTCTCTTTCTGCTTTGGACCTTGGTTTTATGGGAGGCTTAAAGAGCTGCGTTAGTATATCCTTTTCCTCCCCCTGTTAAATGTAGTCAAGTTAAAGCAGTTTTGTTTCCCATGGACTTTCACGTTTGGGTAAATAAAACAGCAAATTTGCACTGGAGGTCTCTTGTGCCTGACTTACTTTGTCCCCAACAATGTTCCAGTCAAATTCAGATTATAATTAGATTGTTGTTGTGGGATTGATTGTTGTTGCTTCAACCACTATAGTTACAAACACCCATCTATTTGATTATAATCTGGACTATTGTTAACGATGGGAAGTTAAACATTTTTTTAGATCATTGCCACAGTGTACGTGATTAATTTTATTTACTTTCTGTAATCTATTCTTGGATTAGTTTGTAAACAGCATTTGTGATGATTTGTATTTTTCTATACTCTATCTGCACACGCTGAACCACTTGAGAATAAACAAATCATAAGAACATCTAAATTTAGTCTGCCCTGCAAAACAGCATCTCCTGGTTCCTTTTGTTCTGTAAAGTGTTGATTACATATCAACAAACTGCTCTCTGCTTAGCAAAGCATCTCGTCGCATACATTATAGCGCATATTTATAATGTCATTTCCGTTGAGATCGTAAACACATTGATGACTTCTTTTGTGTTTTGTTGAATGTGCTTGCACGGTGATCCTTATTCGGCACGGCCCGGACATTATCAGCGTGCTGCTGATTTGTAGAACAGTGCTGTCAATGTGAAACATTAATTGCATCCTTAGGACATCAATTGCAACATCATCAGCAGTGCAATAAAAACGAACATATGCAGAGCAGGGTTCCCTCTGTGCAATAACTGTTTGAGGCAGACAGCAACCTAAAGTTGCTGCTCTGCACAGCGTCCTCAACTCAGTGTCCTCAGTCACTGATTGTGATCATTACGACGGAGCCCCATACATGTCACTGCAGAACCACAAATTGATGTTTTTACATTTTGGTCTTCACGCTTATTAAGCAAACCATAAGTATCAAGTTATACTTTTTCTTGTTAATAAAAAGTAGAGGTGCCAATGAGCAGATGTTTTTACCTACAGTGAGAACCAGACTAGCTAACCAACTTCAGGCTGCATATTTAGCGTCTATAAAATGAGAATGTGCTATCGATTTTCTCATCTAACTCTCTGCTGGAAAACTAATAAGCATATTTCCCAAAATGTCAAACTGCTCCTTTAAAAGCTCATTTTAATGCACATTCAGTCTTTTTCTGCTTGAATTCTAAAGAAAAGATCAAATCTAAATATGCTTCAAGAGCAATATGATGTAAGTCTTCAGAATGTACAATGTTAAATGAGGAGACATTGATTTGTGAGGCTACCTCCTCTGATCAGTATGGATACCGCTGTCTTCCATCATTGCTCTGCCGAGGTTTCCATCTTTGATTTGAGGAGGAAGACTGCCAAAATGCAGTTAGTTTAAACAATAGAAACACAGACAGACAATTACCCTGTCCTGAGGGAGTCAGACTAAAGAGCTGGTCAATATTTCTGTGCAACATATGCATCAAAATGGCTGGGTCAGCTCCAGCATCTTGCTGCTCACTCTGTTCTCTCCCTCTAAGTGCCTCTTCTCCCAATCTGTGTCCAAGGGGAGTACAATTGCCACACCACCGAGGTGCGAATACGTTGATTAATTTACCCTTTACGTTTGACACTTGATATGTAAAAGCATGGGTTATGTTCAGAAGCAATGAGCGGTGCTTCAACAATGTCAATACTTCTCTCCAATATGCAGAGTAGGCACAGAGACTAATGAAAGACCAAGTATATCAGCAAATGAGTGCATAACAGGAGCAGAGGACTAGGGGGAATTAATAGCTCCAGCAACAAATGACCTGACAGGACAAGTGAAAACACACAGACAGACAAAGAGGCTTGAAAACAGACGAGTACATTTACACACACACAACCACAGGGAATGGTTTCTTTAAAAAAAACACAGAGGATGTTAAGATACACACACAACATAAATGTTGCCTGCATGTCACTCACGCTAAAAAGTGAAAGAAAATAGGATTTGAAAGTACCCATGTTGAGGTGCTTCAAAGGCTCCACTATTAACAGTGTCTTGTTGTGGAAAAGAAACCAAACTCCTCTGTGACTTTCACCCAAGGCGGCCTACCTTATTTAAGGCATTTGTGGTCAGGTAAACAGATTTTTATTTTCTTCAGTTCTTCAATAGAAAAATCCCTTACTTACGTCTCATTGATGCCCCCCCACCACCACTCCGCCCTCAGTTCTCATACTCCCATACCCCACCCCATCCCCCCAGCATACGGCTTATCATGAAAGCACAACAAGGATATATTGTCAAGAATTCTTTTAGGTAGTCCTGATTGAAGAGGCTGACTTTTATTCTCTCAAGTACACCCTTCCTCTTTTCCCTCTGCCATGGTACACAAGGGTACCATTATGGTGGCTGTGGACTTCAACCATTCATCATTCTTCTCACCTATGAAGCAAAACACACATATATCAACTACAGCCGCCCTCCCTCTTCCCTAAATCACGCTTTGTTCTGCTGTGTGTAAAGAAAACTGCCTCAGCGTTGGACATCAACACCCACTAAGCCAAAGGAGAGAGATGCAGGAGAGGAGTGTTTCAGCGGGTGCACAGTTTGGATTTGCGAACCAATTAAAGAGATCTATTTTTAAAATTAAAATCTTTAATAAATCATATCTTTCTTGTTTATGAATTCAGTACTGAATGTAGTTTTTGCTATCTAAAAATGAGCCGCAAAGGTCAATTTGAGTTAAAATTTCGAGTATTTGTGCCAACTCTGGTATAAAACGTGCATCAACCTCTGCTAAAAATGGTTTCCACATGTTTTTTTTCAAACTCTGCCGAGGTAAAGTCTCATTAGGAGAGGAAGCAATTCCCTCAATCCAGGTGGTTAATGATTGTGTTGCATGTAGATATTATCATAAGTGAGTCTATCCAAACAGCTTGCAGCTGGTTTAAAGCTCTGCTGTGTCCTCTACAGCTTCTCACGGGGGTTTAAGCATAAAAATGCGCTCGTGCTTTGACAGTTCGTAGGTGATATCAGGATTCATTATAATAAATGTAGGCTATTACAGCGAAAATCACAGGCCACATACTCAACGCAATGTCTGAAAAGAGGCTGGAAAAATAGACAGCATTTCCTCTGAGCAGTATACCAGTGCACCACACATATACATTTCTTTAAATGGTATATTATAGGTTGTTGCCAACTATGGAGAATCAGTATTCAGGCTAGGAATGCAAGCGTGAGCCAAGTTTGTTACCAATGCAGTGGGATGGTGAGATAGGCACTTGCTAGCACAGAAATGCTAATGAGAAGTACACTGCCAGCCTCTCATTTACCTCTTGTGAGTAACTTTCGGTGTTGGGAGAATGTAGGAACACTCTTCTATTAAAAAATATTCAGAGAAAGAAACATATTTGGTGACAGGATATTTCTAGAGATTTCTAGGTTTACAACCAAGTGAGCAAAAAGTTTTGTTTTTTTTTACTTAAAATACCTCCAAGGTTGAGTAGTATCCTAATAAATCTAAAAAAAAAATGTGATGCCCCCTATTAAAACAGCATAGCATAGCACAGCACAAGGACATGCTCAATTCATCTGAAACTGCATACTTATGCATCAGTACAAGGCTACTTTGGATTTACCTCAGCTGGACACCTTATCCTAGTAGATGGAGCATGACTGGTTTGCATACTGTATGTAGGAGAGTTAATTGTGGTGGGATTATTTGCCATTTATTCATTACACAAGCAATTTCTCTTGCATTATTCATCTTCCTACAGGATCCGGGGCATGTTTTAATCATACTGAATGCAGATTGACAGTGCTGTGTCACCACTACTTTCCACTGAAAAGCAGAAAGCCAGCCCATCTTTGTTCAGTGTCGCATGTGTTAAAACTTGAACAGATTAAAAAAATGTCCGTGTCCAAATATCACTGGCATTTTAATGAAAAGAAGATGTTTACATGTTTTTCTCCCATCTTTTTTTCCTTTTTTTGTAATGCGGTTGAAAAATGCAAACAAAATGGGCCGCCTTGCTTCTGAGGTATGATAGAGTGCTGTGAATGTATCTGTGATACGTTCATGCGGCGCAGTAGGGGGGCTCTGTCCTCTTAATCTCTAATCCTTTCCTCTCTGAGGAGGAGGAGAGGGTGAAGATCAGAAAGCAGAGAGAAGGTATCCTCTCCCAGACACAGAGCCATGCCATGGCACTCCGCCTGTCCTACTGAAGCTGTCACTATTGGTGTCTGGGGCCATGAGGCAGGCAATTTTAGCGTTGTGGTGTGAATCGATACCCAATCACATCACGTTCACAGGCAGCATATCAACCTGAAGAGGCCGTAGCGCAATTTACAGCATATTGTTTTTGGCCCTGGGAGCAAACAGGCACTAGCAGCAATAGAAGCATCATGGCAAAGCAAGACAAGGCCTTGTCATGGCCATAACGGCCTTATCTCTGGTCACAGAAGTACTCATATTAAACACTAGTGCCAAGGAGGGCTCAGAAACACAGTGTCTGAAGTCACTAGTGTTTACCTTCAACTGCAGAATCCAATATGGTGGCTTGCATTTATTTAGTGCAGTATTTCTTTACTTCACAAAGACTATTTGGAGTGCATCTGTCTAACCAAGTGCATCTGGAAGCCAATGTCAAATATTGTAGACATTCTCTGTATAAATAGTACTTGAAGTTGTATTTTTTTGTGTGCCTGTATCTTTCTGAGGAGAAAAAAATCAAATGGTTGAATAGAACAAATAGAGCCAATCCCAAACCACACACATCACAAACATACTTAAGATAAAACGTCGGGCCATATATAAAAAGACGTACACACACACATACATTTACATACGGTTAACAAGAGATGTCTGAATATAATAACAGGAATGAGAGTGTGCCAGCGAGGCGAAACATAAGTGCAGGTGGGATTTGAAGAATCAAACTGCGGGGGGTGTGACAGACTCATCATTCTGAATAAAAAAAGCATAATGTTTGTTTGCCGGCAAACCGCATCTTGTCATGCCAACAAGTGGTTTCCATCCACACCTGCAATCATTACCTTCACGCAGCAGGGTTGCCACAGTGGAACACACTGCCACGCTGTGAGCACCGTGTGTTGCATGGATTAGAGTAGAGTGTCACAAGGGATTCTCTTGGAAAACAAAAAGTATGTGGGCACAGGCTAGACCACATCTAACCACAGGAAATATACTTGACGTCCTGTACGTACTGTGTGGCTGTAAGGATACATTGAAGGTGACATTGATAAGACTAAAAATACAATTGCAATCAAGCTGAAAAATCAATAACCAATGGGGTTTGGTGTAGCTATACTGTATGGGCATTTTTCTTTATGGTTCATGTTACAAGTGTAAGCGCTCACCGAGTGTTGAGGTGACTTTTATCAGTATAGGTATTTGAGTGTCTTACAAGGAGGTGGTCTACTGTTCTTTAGTGTGCAATCACTAAGCTGATCTAGAAGGCACAACAGGAAACAGGGCCATTATAGGTAAAAATGAAAGACATATCACTGCCGTATGATTGATGTGGCTATTCCCCTGAAAGAATAAGCCACTACTTCACTTTCAACAACTGCAGCTGACACAATATGCTGTACCTGAGATGGTTGTTATGGCTACGTAATTCTCTTAAAATGATGCTTTTATTCAGTGCAAAACCAACTGAAGCAAGTCAAGGGCAAAACTGCTAAAGCATTTACCTGCACGGCTCAGGCAAACATGAGCTTTAAACGTGTTCCCTGCCTTCTCTTCAAAAATGCAGTCGTGATGAAGCTGTATTAGTCCTTGGTTTGAGATTTTTTTTTTATTTTTTAAACGTGACTTTGTTAGTGCAGGAAAATTAGGCATTTAAAACTTTTATATCCCAGTTAGGGTATTTTTGTAACTTTTAAGACAGTTAAAGATGCAACTAATCAACATTTTCATCACTGATCTGCAAATTATTATTTAAATTAATCAATCAAGCATCTTCATTATTATTATTAATTAAATAAAAATAGACAAAAGCTACAGATTTTCACATTAAAATAGTTGCTGATTAATTTTCAGCTAACTCATTGATAATAGTAATTTGATTGATTAACTTAATATTTATCACAGTAGAAAGTCACCCAAATGGATGGACAAAGACAAAACCTGAGAAGTCCTCCTCTTTGGTTAAATATTTATCTAATTACCCCTGTGGTGTCTGTCACCGCTAATGCCCACTGTTTGTCTGGGAGAACGCAGAAAGAAAAACGTGTCATCGCCAGTACACATGGAGTCTCCCCCACCCCCTCTGAAAAAGATCATCCCAACATCCCAACCCACTTCACACAGGCGCCCAGGCCATCCAGTCACTAATGCAGCAGCAACAACACAACTGCACCTGCAAACACTACTAATTGTGTTTGAATGCGGTACCTTTTAATTTTTGACATTAAAGTAGCAATAGTTGTTAAATTCACTGCACCTCTCCTCCCACACTGGCACACAGAAACTCACATTTCTAAAATACATCAGCATTTAGTACAGAGAAAACAAATAAAATACCATGAAACCAAAAGGTGGCATGTAAGGAAAAAGCACAATATGGATGAGTGACAAAGCTTCATCATGTCATAAAATCACTATCAAATTAATAACGATCAAATATCAGACTCCAGACACTACCCTATTCCTGGGGGGGAAAAAAAAAATCACACCAAAGAACCAATGCATTATTTTTGCTTTTACTGTACATTTCATTTTTGGTTTGAATGTGATTTGAACAAATCTAGTTAAAATAATGTAAAATGTCAAACTCAAAGACAATGTGATATGATGCAGTTAACCTACATTATGGATTAATGAATTCATTGTTTCATTTATTGTGTACCAAATATCACAGCAACCACACTGTATCTGTATAAAATGTACTAAATACAAATATATACAAAGTACATGATGTATGAATATACTATAAATTACTCATTTATTTATTTATAATGACTATAGATAAATATTTCATCTAAACATTAGATTTATAATTAATGAGAACATTATTTCACGTACATTTCTCCTCTGTACTATTGTGTTTTAGTCAACCAGGTATTCTTATGAGGATGAGCATATATGTTTGTTCAGGGAAGAACAGATTGGAGGCTGAATTCTGACATTTCCATTCATAGATAGCAAAAGCTAATACCGTTACATTAAAATAGAAGCTGTCAGTCCTCTATTTCAATTGCAATCAATATATTATGTACACTAGTGCACAGCCTACGTGATGGGCAAGGACAAACCACTAGTAAACGGAACTAGTATTTCAGGATTTCAGTGAACCCCACCCCCTTACACACACACACACAACCCTTTATCACCATTTCACAGAACATCTCTCATTTACCATTACAGATGTTCTCCACACAGAGATCAGCGTTCATATAAGACATATAAATGTGAGTTTTCATCATATCCTCACGCAGAGCATATTAATCAGCAGCACATCCCCTGCCAACTAGACCTCATCCATATTCCTGCAGGCTTATTGCAAGGGGAGCCGGTGGTGATAAAGCAGGATCGATATGCAGAGCTGGTAAAAACACGGCGAGTACAACAGCATGGCACAAAGGCAAAGACTAGAGAGGACAGGAGAGCGAGGGAAAGACGCCTGGTAAGCTGAGTTTAGAAAGCATTTTCCAGTGCATATTAATGAGAGGGGAGGAAGTGAGGCTTCATCTTCTGCTATAGTTAAAGGAAGCATGAAATGTACATATGACACACGGTAGGCTAGGAAAGGACATAAATCCGATTGTATCCATACTGTAGCATGTTTGCTCAGCTTCTTTACCAGCCGTTTTAGAGGTACAAATATTCATTTTCAAGGAAGCTATAAAAAGGTAAGTAAGCAAAACCTCACTGCTTTAAATGCCAGAAGGCATTTTGAAAAATACAGCAATAGTATGTTAACTCTTGAGGTACTGTATATTTCTATCAACACAGAGCAAAAACTGTTGTTGCAGTTCATAGGTGCAAAGATTTTTTGACTGCAACAGTCTCGCTGTACTATAACTTGGGACAGACTGCCTTCAAACCTCTCTGACAGGTAAACCTGGGAAGGCATCAAAGATTTTCTCTCTTTGGCATATCTCAAAACTGCCACAGAGAATTGAGTGACAACTTTATTTCTCATCTGTTACATAAATCAAGGAAATACTGTGAAAGTCAGCTCTACAAACTAAGAAATTCCCTGTGCTTTCTAAGCTTCGAAGGATTTCTTTAACAAAGTTTCACACAGGAGCGAGAGAAAAAGTAATTTCTTTGACAGGCAGACATTATGTGATAGAGGAGACTTTTCACTGCATTAAAGCATAGGGCTCCAAACAACAAAGAGAAGGTAGCTGTTTAAAAGGCCAATTTTCCAGTCCACATTGTCATTGTCACACTCTTAACTCCAAAGGCAGACATGCACTCTGGCATCAAAGGCCATTGATTTTCTAATCAAGAGCAAATGATGATTAAGGCATATCTGCCCCCTTATCTTTCCGTTTAAAATCCTCCTTTCTGGATTCAATTTGACTTTGGCTGTTTTGCTGCTGAGGGGAATCAGGACAGTCAAAGACAAAGACACCTTGTAGAGACAACGGGCAGTGTCATGAATGATTAAGGCTCGTGGAACAGAAAATGATCACCCGTCCTGCCTCTCTCCCAGGGTCAACGAAGGCATGCGCCACAGCCATGCCTTTTTATCAATAGACATGGAAGCTGATAATGTTGATCGATAATCTTCTCGTTCAACAAACGTTACACTGAAAGTTTATTGCAATTGATAGCCCAACACGCGGTGCCAGTGGCAAGAGGCACAGCTATTCCTAATTCCTGACTGAAGCAGTTTTACAAAAATGTAAACATGGAGCTAAGCTAGTTCACCAACTAGTGCTGTACAGCCTCCCATCTCAATACTCTCTTAAATTCCCAAGCCGGGTAGCAATAAACAATGTTAAAAAGGTTGGGAAATGAAACCCCCATCTCTTTTACCTTGATAACATTAAGAAGTAATATCACAAAGGAGAGCTGACTCACCCTAAGGGTGCACATGCTCATTTCTTAGCAGACTTCAATTATCCCAACTTTCTCCCCCGGTCGGTCTTCCTATGTATATGTTTAGCCTTTGTGATACACCTGCCCGAGGATGAGGGATTAACTTCCACCCCTCTCTCTAAGCTCGGTTTGGACTTTAGGTTTAACTGTCCTTCAGGACCAGCCTGGAGCTCAGCTTAACAAAGAGGCCCAAACCCCTCATCTCTCTTGCAGTCTTCTCTTTGACTCAACCTCCATTTCCCCATTCCAGCTCAGACCATAAACATTACGCTGGGGGGGGACGAGAATCAAAGACAGATGGACATCATCCATCCATGACCTTCAGGCAATGCCAATTCAATGTGCAATGCTGTGTGTTGTGTTGTTAAGACTGTGGCACTACTGGTGATGAAATAAACAGGCCAATGTACTACATACAGACAGACAGACAGAGTCACATTATAAAACACGCAAGTCCCAATATCTTTGATGAATAGGGGTCATTGCGTTACAGCTGTTTATGCTAATTACGCCAGTTTAATGAGTTATTACTCCAGGTGTAATTCTCTCACACAGTCAAATAATAAGAAGCAAGGGCACTAATTTCCAGATTCATCATTTCCATCTAACAACTTCCAAGTGTTTGTCACAGCCAAACAACACTGCCTTATTGTTACTGGAGGGTCTTTCATGGTGGATTTCATTCTCTCAGATGTGTTCATCCCATCTACTATCAGCGCTGTCCCCTCAAGCCTGCAACTCTGTGATGTCACTTTACCTGAAGCGATTGTGAGCAGGGCGTCGTGACAGAGATGAGAGAATTGTGGGACATCTTTTGTTGCACAGCAAGCGCCGAGTTGTGAAAGAGAAACTAGCAGGCCGGCGTCGGGTGCACAAAGTCCTCTGCAGACAGATGGGACAACAGAGAACTAGTTTTGTTCCCTACGCATTTCCCTCTCTTATGGGCGCCAACATATGCTCAATGAGTTTTCCTCTCAACAGAGCCGAGACACAGGAGGATCTCACCGAGATTTTGTTTGCTGCGTTTGAATATTGAGCCCAGTAACTGGCAGAGAGACACACGCTGGACACCCTTTCAAAGTCTGTGGATTGATGTATCAAAAAAAGTCTAGCAGCCGACTAAATACACAGGTCACTCATTTTACAAGTACTCTCTGACACAGTTTACCATGCAAAGCTAACTCACAACTTTGACACATTGTCAGACGAGTCAAGCTTGATTTTAGCTCAGTGAAATGATTCTAAAAACTACGGCGAGGCTGCTCATTTAGGGTTTTCAGCCAGAGAAAGGTGGAAAAATGTAACTCTGTCGCTCCCATCATCAGATTGCTGAACTCTTACCAGTCCCCGATGATTACCTCTACCTGTCCTTATCAGCTGAACACTACGTACCCATGTAACCCGCTATTCGCTGTGGCTAGATTTGTGTTTTCTTATGGAGAGGTTTCTGTAGATTTTAACCTTAATCCTATCAGCTAATGTGAAGGCACTGATCCGCGTCTGTCTTGAAGGTTATCTGTGCATGTTTCACACCCACAGGCATTCATTATTTACATAGCTGCTCCCCCGAGGCACCAGCCACCACAGGAGGTGTAGATGGGAAATCTACCTCCCAATCTGCCAGCGACACATCCATATCTATACTGCATGGCTCACTGACTTAGGAGGATGCAGTGTCAGGATTATCATCCGCTCCCTGGAAACTTCATCATCATCGGCACAAGCAGCTGTGGCGGCGGCATCAGGCTGCCGTGTTTGCCTTTTAAATCAAGGGTTCCCCAACAGTGGGGCCTTAAGGGAGCTATTTTTGGAGAACAACTAGGAAACAAATCAGAATGTAACAATGCTAACACAAACAGCACTCATTAAGGGCAGTCTTGAGGATTGTTTTCTACTGTATAGCAAGGAGACTGTCCTTCCAGTAAAAAAAAAATAAACCAAACAAAAACAGCATCACTCATTTCAGCAAATCCCCCAAAAAAACATATAAGTAAGAAAGCCTTCTAGTGGAATCTCGGAATTATGATTCTTGTCCATCAGGAGCAAAAAAGGGAGTTGTGTTAAATTGTTAAAGTCGCAAAATCCACTGAGGAAGGCATACAGAGGGCGTTGTGTGGATGGAACAAAACATCAGACTGTAACTTATGAGACAGTTGTTTGTTTCCCATTTCTTACCAAGCCAGCATTAGTTTCTTTTCACTTGGTGGCCTAACAAGAACAACAATAAGTGGTTATTATTGGAACCATGATGGTGAAGATCCTCTAATCTTAACATAGTACTAATTTCAATACAAACCATGATCTTTCCATAAACCTAACCAAAACCTAACCAGCGTTGTCAGGTCATAAATCAGACACATTTTTCTAGCAGGGATTTGTAATGGGTTTGGGAGGTACAGATAAACAGTGGTTTGTTGATAGCAGCATCTTACACAGCATGGACAAAAACAGGGACTTGTAGATAGGAGGGCGCATGATGTAAAACTGTCGTTAAAGTAAAATGAGAAAAAATTAATCACGTCGTGTAGGCTCTAAATTCGACTGTAATTTACGGATGTCTTGGATGTCAAACGGCATCACGCTATTTATCTCCAGGAGAGAGAAACAGACAGAGGGATTCAGAGGCAATGTTTTGAATGCAATATATGCTAATAATGCTTGTTTGGTTAATGTCTAAATCAGTCATTCATCTCCCATCCACACGGCCATGTGGAGTATGATAAATGTAACAGAGGTTGGATGCAGCAATTTCACAGCCTTATCCCATAACCCCCTGGATAATTAATTCTAATGATACTTTTTATCTGCGACACCCATCACGATAAACATCAATGGACAAACCCACTCACATGAATGTGCTATTGAGCGTAACACTGACCTTTCCAGACCCCCTGGACCTCTGAAGACGTGTGTGAAAAACACCCTGTACACTCACGCCAGCCCTTTAGTGTGCAGGCCTGATTTGATATAAGCGTGACAGGGGTATTTATAGAGCAGCATAGAGCCTCGCTCTCTCCCTCCTTTCTACACCAGAAGCCCATTCCAGCCCAGACACTATTGGCAGCCCTGCTCACTCACTGGAAAAGCCATCATGTCAGCACACTGGCAGCAGATAGCATGTTGTGCTAACAGGTTTGGGAGGCCACTAGCAGGAGCTCGATGTACTTCATTATGCAGTGACAATATACATCCCTTATTTGATGCCTTATTGCACAGCACCAAGACAATCTGTATTAAAATGTCAGTGGATTTTTTTTTCCCCGATCTAACACAGACGTTAGCTTTTGCCACAGTCTGATATCTTAAGCTTCCATCAGCATACTTGTGATTATTGGCTTATACATGGTGATGCAAGTTCGAAAAACATTTTAAAAAGTAGCACAGAGAGTAATATGTTTATGCAGATTTTGCTCGGCCCGCCCTCTCATTTAAATCACATAATGTGAGACATATCTGTGAAGGTTAGGGTATTGTGGTGTATGAGCTGTCCATACATTTTTATGCAGTTGGACTTGATTTAGGTGACCTATCTGTGTCATTAATTACAGCATGCAAGACATTAGTCACATACATCTCAACATTAAGATGCTTGATTATGTTAGACTGACTTTTCATGACCTGTAAATGTAAAGGGACTAGGGACTATATGTGCTGTAAGATGTGGAATCTTAGGTGGACTTGATATTATCAAGCAGTCTAGATAAATCTGATTTTGCCTTTTCAAAGAAAGGTGTTGTTGGTAAGGCCATTTGTTGTGTTACTTGGTTTTTGTAGCAAGCCTGAAGGGAAAATAGAAAAAAGAGATTAGGTGAGTAAGAACTAAATACATAAATTAGTTTTTAACAACCAAGTACACAATTCATTTAAATGAGAATTCTTCTGTCAGGGGGTAATCTAAGGCCATTTGGGCATCCTTGACTATTAGTAATGCACCTACTACAGCCACACCCATTCAAATGCAGCATGTTTATTGCAACAAGCTTTGGTTCAAAAAGCCAAGGACACCAGGAAACCAGTCTTCATGGATGGATTTGGCCATTAAGATCAGCACATCATCAGCTACACCAGCAGGGAGAGCGAAATAAATCAAATAAATAAGTTAAATAAGTTACACCCCCGAGCAGATGTTTACATAAACATTATGTACAAATACATTATGTATTGCCCAGTGCCCTCGCTGCTACAACAGAATTCTCCATTAGGTTTCCAGGTGTTCCTTTATAGTACAGCGATACACCGCTTTGATCAGCCTATCAGAACAATTCCCTCTTTCATCCTGGGGAATATGATTTGGTTAAAGGGATATTTTGGATCAAGGTTCAGCCAGAGCCCGAGCACGTCCCTTCCCCTTCTTTAGTATTCATGCCGAGTATGGTAATCTGGTGTTGCTTTACTAAAAGTCATCGGCAACCTCAATTTCTTATTAATACAGAGTGCAAAATATCCAAGAGGAGGGAGTTGAGCCAGAGAAAAACAAGAAGTGTGAAGAGTGCAGGAAAAGAAGCAAACAAATAACAGAGGGAGAGATGGAAAATATCAAGTTAAGCTTGCTGTTCGCCTCTAATTTATAACTCAGAATTCAAAGTTTTGATTTATCATTATTTAAGACTTTGATACTCTTTTCTCTGTTGTTGAAGGCATGTCTAATGATATTTCACAAATTCAGCAGAGAAAGGTTTGACAAATGAATGACTGCGGGGCTAAATTTGACTTTACGCATTACTCATACCATTAAAGATATTTGGCATTTCTAAAAACTGTCAGAGACTAAAAGGGAATAAAATGTTGTTGTTTTGGATTCAAATACCGAGATCTGAGATCTAAAGCTAGCTTTCGGGTGTTAATACCTGCCACTAACAGTCTAAAAATCTATAGTTTGCTCTTGTAAATGAAAGCAATTTCCCTCTGCCGACAACAGTAGTTTAAGCTCTTGTGTTGATTCAAGAGGCGATGACTGGAGGCCCTGTGGCAATACGGAGGCAAAGAACTGAGCAGGACAAACATAAATGTACAGTTTAGAAAATCAGCCTAACATAGAACAAACTGCTGTCTGAGAGGGTTTCCTTATCTTCAAGGCAGAGTGGGATGTATTGTGTCCATCTAAGAGGAAGAATGGTTCTGAGATAAGAAAGGCCCATCAGAAGCCAGATGATGATGATGATGATCGGTGTGATTCTGGGTTCTAGCTGGTTCAACTTCTGCAGCCAGGTTTTTATATTGACCGTAGCGCCTACATGGCAAGGTCAAACCACAAACATGCTCAGTGAGTTATCTTGCAGTTTGACATTCAAACCAGATGGTTTTGTGTTTAATGCGTAGGAAAAAAGACGCAAAAGGGTGAACTCCCGCTTCTCTGCTTGATAGGGTTAATAAAGTTCTATTCTCCCCTATTCTTTACTTTCTGTGGAGCACATCAATCTAACATGGCAGGCCGAACTTGGTCCAGGCGCCACTGACTAAGTACGGTCTAAGCTCAAAACCTAAATTATTTAGCCAGCGAGTCCAGTTGATAAATGTTGGCGGTGCAGGTCAATACATTACAGGGATGTGTGGGACCAAGTCTTTGGTAGGATTTATTATGCATTGGGGGAGATAAAGGCCATTGATTGTCTCCAACAAGGTCACAATAAGGTCTCTTTCTCCGCTGAGAGGGGTCTCTCTCTTGTGGCAACAACTTTAGGCCACCATTTGGCGATACCACACAATAAGGTTAATCAAATCCGTTGGAAGAAACTATGAATTGTCTAACGTCTACGAAGGATACAGAGCGATAATGGGCTGTATTTATATGAAGGGATATCTGACTCTTACATTATTCATGGGGCTGTGGAAAATGCGATGGCAGTGCTAATATAATATTGACCTAACCCCAACACTACACGAATGGCAATAGAGGCACAGCTTAACACACACACACACGCACACACACACGTTGTGGAAACTCTTACTGGAATATATCTCTTCCTCTTATGATCAATTCACATACTATACACGATACTTGGAAACTCAATACAGTAGACGGTCCTCTTAAAGGTCAGAGGAGTGACTGGACACAGATAGAAACAGAGTCGTGTCCACAAAAAAACACCCTTTATCATCAGACATCAGAGCCACGCGATGAGATTGTTTTCGGTCAAGAAATACTCAGGAGGGAGTTCTTTCTCTTTATTTGTTCTACTGTGAGGGCGGACAAGAATAAATGGAAATAAAATCGTGCTTGAATGGATTAATGGTTTATCAACCCACATTTAATGAAGATGTGTGTACGGCTGATTTTATTGTATCCCTCAAAAGATAACTGCAAAGTACAGAAGATCAGAATTGCATTTGAAGATATGTTTTTGGTCTGAGGAGATGCACAAAGCATCAGAAAAAGCATCATGAGAAAAACACAAACATAAACATCAATCACTCCTCAGTCAACCAGCAAAGAAAACTGTCCTCCAATTTGAACAAGACCAATTTGTGGTAAGGGAAAAATGTGTTTGACTAAAATATACAAGTGATTGAAAATGTTTCTAAAGTAAATGTATTCATTCAGTATAATACAACAGCCAAGTGAAAACATTCAGGCAATGACCATGAGCTGTGCGCCCATCCATCCATCCATCCAGACCTCCTCCCTGCAACTTATTTCCTTTTTTCTGCAATGGAGCCACTGAGCCTAAATCATACCAGCAAAACAGTTTCACACAAACACTCAGCACACAAGACAGATAGAGATAGCTCAAATAAATTTGTAATTAGTATGTTTTCTTTCAGTGTGTCACACGTGAAAATAGTTGCCAGTGTGCCCTATTGAGAAGGTGAACATGTCGTGGGAGAAACACAGCCCAGCTGAAGCATTCATACCTCCAGTCCAGGGGAGATTTCTAAGCATTCTTATTGTTAGATACCATCAAAGCATTTTCACTCTTTTCTACTTATAGTATATAAACATGACTTTGAAAAATATCCTGCAGTGGGAGAGCAGCAGAGCCACTGTGGGTCCATGTTGCCTCATCAACAGAGATTTCAAAAGGCAGTGCAGAATTTCAATGGTGCTCCAAGGTTCTGCTAAAGGACAGGCCAGGAGAGTGGAAGAGAAGGGAAGGAGAGGAGGACAGGTATTTATGGACTCTCAAAAGACACTGAGTTGACACCTCAACCTTTTAGGCTCAAGCTGGAGAGCAAATGCTGCCGTCTTTCACAAAAAAAAAAAAAAAAATCAACACCAAGCGGCAAGAAGGGTTCGAACGGCAATCTGCCGCGCATTGCTGCGTGAAGCTGTAGGCAGGATTATTCAATTATGCCAAAGGACATCCTACAGTATAAAGAGTAAAGATAAAAGCTTGGAAAAAGACAGCTGAAACTAATGTCGCTGGTCACGGAAGGTACTAAAAGCCACAGCTAAGCACAGGCGAATCAGAGTGCTGCGTCAGACACATCGGCTATCGGTAATGTACATTCATTCGAATAAGTTTCAGGTTCAGTGCTTTACAAGCTCTGAAATATAGGGGATTAAACAAGCTGCATATCTTGAAGTACTGCACTGGAAATGTTTAACGTAAAAATCATGTGTAATTTTTTCTTTCATATTAATTGGAAAGTTTATGTCATCTTGCTGCTTGTTCCCCTTTTGCTCTCAATGTAGCACATGTGGAAGCAGAAACTATATGCTGCAATTTGTACTATTGCTCCACTTTGTAGTACCTGCTACTGAGTAGCTCACAATCAACTCTCCTGCAGGTGCTCCATAAACTTTGCCTTTCAGACATATTTTTCAAATAAGCTGCACAGATCACTCACAGAAGATAGAAAAATGCACAAGTACAGAGCGTAATCAAAGGAGAAAGCTGAGCAATAGAATAAACACCAGAATGTCACTCATCATTTCAGCGTCCACTTTCTTCAAAGTTTAGTATAATTCACTCTGCAAAACTGTTTTGTTCTCAACTTTTATTACGCTTATATTCTGGAAGTCATTTCTTTGCAGGATTTGAGAGACTGCTGCAAACAACCAAACTTTAAGAGATTCGGGTGACTGGAGAGAAACAGAGGAAGAGCACAACGTGGATTCTGTCATTTCTGTTCCACCTAAGACTTCAAAGAAGGAAGGATTGTTGAAAAATAACAGAATATATGACCTATCACTTTAAACAGCCGTTAGAAGACAAGCCCACAGAGAGCTTCCTCATTCTGCAACTTTATCCACACTAAAAAGGTTTTAAAGAGCTTGCTCAGTCCTGGATCTGGGGCCTGTGGGATGGATCATTATGTCCTTGTCAGCTTTATTTTTCAAATTCAGCCAGTTTTATTGATGTGTAAACATCTCGAAGAGAAAAGGGACTTCAGATACTGCCCAGATGAACAAAGGGCCCAAGGACATCCAACCAAAAGGACGCCTGAATCCTGCTGGACCAGGATCCTACGGGCTGCCTGAATGGGCAGCTTTGATAAGAAAAAAACAATGAACTTATAGGGAATGACCTTTGATACTGTGATTCACTGAAATACAAACATATAACCTAAAAGGTCAAGACGACCTATGCTGGAGTAATGTTACAGAGTAAGAGATATATTTTACCATACCACTGATAAAAAAGTAAGCCCCTACAATCCTCAAGTAGAAATATTGTATTCGTAGGTCAGCTGCATACAAAATATATTAGAAAAATACTGCTTGAAATCATAATTTTGGTTCCAGCAGGATTTTTTTTAAAAAAGGACGTTTGACCTGCAATGATTTTGGTTAGAAATAAGACTTAATTCTTCCTCTTACTAGAAAGATTTGATGCAAACACCTTGTTAGTTAGTCACCCTTGCTTCTAGATGGAATAGCCAGGTTTTACACGAGACAAAATGACAGCTCAGTCAGCTGTGCACCCGCAGTCGTGTCAATCTGCCAAATGCTCAGGTTCCTGTCTGCAAATTGTATAAATGCTTAACAAATGTAGCAGGAGGACGAAAAAATAAAACTATATAAAATGAAAAATGTGTGGCTCCATTAAACACAGGTTTCCCCTAAACTGGAGGTAAACTGCAACATCAGCTTATTACTCTTTTTGGTTTAGTTTAAAAAAAAAAAAAAACATTAAAAGGGATAAATGCAAGAAAATGCTCGCATTTTAAGGCTGTCCCTGCTGCTTACAAACAAGGTCAATGATAGCCCTAGTTCTAGTTCCCCGCCTTTGACAATGAGAGAGGGTTTAATCAGATGAAGGCCTAATGCAGCAGGGCTATAGAGGCACTGCCATGCCTGGAGCTGTCCATCAGATAGAAAAGGGCATGATGGGCTGAGATCCAAACAGGCCCACAGAGAATCCCAGCCTGCTGTTGTTGCTGGCTCCTCATTCTCAAGGACCTTTAGAGATCAAAGACCAACACACAACAAGAGAGGCAGCAAGAGAGAGAGACGGAGATAGAGAGAGATGGACCAAAGAAAGTGAGTGGGGTAAGCAGGAAGGATGCCATGAATCAGAAGAACCCATGTGGCCTTCCAGTGATTACCCAAACGCCAAGCCTCCTACCGAGTCCACAGAACAGTCAAAGGGATTTCCTGGTGAACGTCTGTGAAACATCCACTCCCAGTCAGGGCAGCCTCCTCCATCCGGTGCCAGATGAAGTATCTTCCGACCTCAACTCCATCCTAACATGTTACATTTTGTAGTGTGGAAATGATGTGCTCCTTTGATACTCTAAAAAAAGCTCCTCTTTCCTCTACGGAATAGTTGAAGTAGCCTCTCTCCCCTGCTTTCACTCTCTTAACAAAAATAAAAAGATACATGGTGTTCTTCTGCCGGCTAGCGCTGTTATTTAACCTTGGTGAAATACAAAATGGGACAAGCAGTAGAGCCGAACAAATACTGGGCTACATGAAGCGTTACGAAACAACTTAGAACATCTAAAAATGGACAACAAAAATAAAACCGAAAGGGCAGGCCTCCCAAATATGAACTCGGCCTGAGTTCAGCCCAGTAAAGGCACAATTTTACCGAAGATTTCCACAAGGAGTTCAACCGAGATGGTGTTTGTTCAGACAGATGTACGCCATCAGAACTATTTAGAGTGGATGGGTGTGCTTAAAATGTATATCCACTCAGGTCAGAAACCACAGGAGATACCAGGGACATCATGCAATACAGTATGATGCAATGCAAAACTGTGGCTTCAAAGAGAAAACAGTGCAACCTTATGATGAAAACCTCTAAAGTGTTGATTAAAACCTTAAAAAAAGCTTTTGGAAAAGATTTGGATCTGATCCTTAAATTTAGCAACAAAATGCATTCAGGGTTAGTATTTGCTGACCGGACTTTGATTAATTAATCAATAATTATTGCATTGGACCCTCACATGCATCAGATATTTTGGAAAAACAAATGAAAGACATTGCTAGTGAACTTTTACTTTTACTTGAGCGTTTACATTTTTACAACTTGACAAATACATTAATTAAAATATCTTCATTACGTTAAAAAAAAGAGGAATTTAGTTAACCTAAACACCTAAACAATTAGCAGATTACCTCTTAATGGGACAGGTTTGGAAATTTGGATGTGAAGTGATTAGTGGAGGAGTCAAGGGATAAA
Organism: Amniataba percoides; assembly: GCA_037176925.1. NCBI lineage: Eukaryota > Metazoa > Chordata > Actinopteri > Centrarchiformes > Terapontidae > Amniataba > Amniataba percoides. Next base: position 12,926,747 of record JBAJHX010000041.1, read on the forward strand.
CCGTAGTTGCAGTCACTCACCTGTAAATTGCCTTTGCAAACACACAACCATTCCCACTACACTGTGCAATCTATTGTGTCTATGTCACTTAACATTATTTATATTCTCACCTCTTTATACTGTAGTCTGGTGTGTGGGTATAAAACCTTTATCCCTACAAAGGCTACTTTACCTGAGGTACACTGCAGAACATCAAACTGCGTCTTGCTGTTCTCTCACATCGTTTTTTTAAGATATGATGTCAGCCTGGAAAACTTGATTGTGCAGGCGGCAGTCCCAAAGCATTAAGCACACTCACTGAACAATATAGCACTGGTCATGAACAATACGTTATCTGAAGTAATATGCATAATTCAGAATAGAGTAATTTTATAGCTTACCAGTTGCAGCAGCGGCCTTCTTGTAAGCTGCAATCTCCTGACACCCTTCTGACAGAATGTTAAACCACTTTTTTTGTATTCCGCAGGGTACGACAGACAAGAGTGAAGCTGGCATTAATTTTGTTTGCAATCTCTTTCCATGCATCTTTTTTGTCTAGTCTTGTCAATGTGGCACTAAATTTCCCTTTTTATTATATGTTTTCTCTGATGTACCTCCTCTGAGCAGCAGAATTTCCTCCAAGCTCCAATTTGGGTTTCTTTTTGTTTCCATTTTGGCCAATTTCCAATCATTTTTCTCTCTCCTCTATTTAAATAGTTAGAGGCAGCTTGTTGTTAATTTCATATCTGTTAATTGCTACTGGAGATAAAAGTAAATCATAGAAATTACGTTCTCTTTATACAATATCGGCTTTTTTCCCCTGAATATCACATCATCTAAGAAACATACTTTAAGAATGAACAGCTCTGGTAAATCCTTAAAAACAAGTAAGATACTTTTCTTGATTAAGAAAGTTTATATGGATGCCACTGAATTACCATCGCAAATCTGTGAAACTCAAAGAACACTGTCCCCGCAAGAAGCTATCATCATGGACAAGCCCTCCATCTGGTTAGGAGTGCAGATATCATGTTTGGTGGCCCAAGGAAATAAAAACATATACTATACTGTACACAACAATTCAGTTTTAAAAAAAGAAACTTATCTCTTTGCAAATATGCACTTAAAAGTTCCAGGAGGCTACTTAGATTACAGAGTGGATCATGGAAGTGAATATAATGATGCCGGCTCCTGCCATTCAATCCCGCTCGCGGCTGGCAGAACAGAGGTATTCACTCATATGATCATCTACTGCATATGGAACAATATAATAGTTTATTGAAGCATAGACGCACATATCAAATGTAGAACTCATTTTCCTTTATCTAGTAAATAAAGTTAAACTCCATTACAAAATGGTTCCGCACAGAAAAATCCTGACCCAGCAATTCAGACGAAAAAAGGTAGAAATCTTTCCGTCTGTACCTGAATGGCTTTGCAGCTCAGTGAACACATGAGGGAGAAGGGAGAGAGACAGAAGATAAGAGTAAAAAAAAAAAGAGGGAAACCAGAGGAAGAGAGAGCTGGAAAGAAATCGAAGACACAAGCTGGGTTCAATTTAGAGGCTTCCCACAGGAGGTGGAGTGACCTGTATCTGCTACAATAGAGGTCATGCAATTTTTAGTGGATACCCCTGTCTTCAGAGGATACTGAGGACCCCTGCCTTGATGTGCACATCCAGAGGAAAAAAGCAAAGGGTCCCTGTAGCATGCAGGACCCCCTGAATGACCTGACTGGTGGGTTCCTATTACAACTGCCTCACTACACCGTAGCCTCGCAATTGACACTTCACAGTAAGCTACAACACTAGCAATCAGCAAAGCTATCAAGCTCACGGGAAGTTCCTATGAAGTCAGCCATCCATAGAAACTCCAACAATTCCTTATCTTCCTGTCTCCTACTTTCACCAGCCACATGATGAAAAAAAGCTGCGTGAAATATATTTAGTAAACTGTAATTGACTGGAAACTGCGGTAAGATGAAAGTATATGATCGCTCCACACCGACTCAACGCACAGACATAAATTAGCCTGGATGTTCCTAAAAAACACTTTGGAGAGAAATAGTGAAAAGTTGCCACCGCAACATGGCGGCTGAAAAACTGTGCTCTCCAAGGAGCCAGAATACATTTTGCAGGCATTTTGTCATCTAAATCTCAACTGAGTAGTTCAATGAAGAGGTGATATAAATAAAATCTGAACCTTAGTTAGAAAAAGATCCCCTACAGGATGCCCCACACTAACTACGTCCACTTACATGTCTTCAGTACCTGTTACTAAAGAAACACTGTCTGAATCTAACCCAAAATACAAAAAAAACAACAACAAACACACAGATAAACAAACAAACCATCAAACAGACGGACAAACATGACCTTTAATTTCCACTGATTGCCCCAGAGAAGCTAATGAACATTTCTGTAAACATTTGCAATTGGTGGAAGTCATTTCAATTACTCTCCACAGAGAAAGCCATGCAAGGCAAGGAGCTCAAATGAAGATAAACATTTAATCAAGCGTGACCTTGTGTTCGATTAGGTGAATTCTCTGAGCCCCGACGTCCATAAAAAAAACACTGACAGTTCACGTTTGGCAGTGTAATGACAGAAATGTATCAGAGCAGGCAATGGAGAGTTAAATACCTGCTAATTTGGCCAGAGTATCCGTCTCTGATATGAGTCACTCTAATCCACGGGCTACCACTGTTTTAATGAGGTCAGGATACTCCGAAAGGTTTTTGCACCAGAACTTTCAAGCCAAAGTTTTCGGCCTAAAGTGCACTCCTCACAACATGTTGTTCATTTTGCTTGAAACGGATGAGCTGGTGCTGGGTACAGTACCATGAACAAATGCGGGCATGAGGGCAACAACTTGAGGTTCGTGTATTTAATCACACACATGCCAAAGGCTGCACAAGGTTTCCCACAGTGTTCCCGCAGTCACCAAAAATAAAAGCACACCTCAACTAATGAGGAGAGAAATTATTCGATTTTTCTGAAATATTGGGCTTACTAAGCTTCAGGTAAACCAAATGGTGAAGGCCATTTATTTAATGAGTCTTGCAACTGGTTAAACTGTCCTCTAGTCAGCACATTAATAACAGGATTAGTTGTGTCACAATCTGCATGATACCTCTCAGCGTTATGCGTTCGGGGAGGACTGACAAGAGCATAAACAAGGATGGTGGTGGCATTTCATTCGAAACAGGAGAGAGATACCACTGTGAATGACCATTTCACTGAGAAAGACCTTCATTATGCACAGCTGAGATGCAGAGCCGTTACTGTGTTATCCTTTCGTATTTCAAATTAAAATATTTTAGTTTAAAAAAAAAAAGAAAGACTCATTACTATTTTCAAAGAACAGATGAATGAAAAAAAAGGATTCATTTCCCCTCCATAATTGTATTCAAGAGAGTGTATTGTTGTGAAAAATCATAACAGCAGGATCCAAGATAAGACAGTGGCATGGAGCGGGTTAACGCAAATTATGTTTTAGTCAGAGATAAGGAGTGAATGATTACACCACACTGCATCCAATTGCGCTTGTCATTATAGCACCTATCTTATGGTGTTACTGACAGTCTCTCAGGTTTATCCGATCTCGCCTTTAATTTCATTTGTTGTGGTTTTTGATCGCCGCTTCCCTGCCTATTACACCCGCTGCCCAGTGAGTCCGCTAAGTGTTTCTACCGGTCCTCCTGCTCTGTCCTGAGCGGTGGCATATTGCATGTAGGCGACATGCTGTGCTGCTGCTGGCGGTGGCGTGAGGCAGAGAGGATTATTCCTGACGACAGGGGCATTAAATGTGTAGCAGGCCGGTGGAGGCCTGAGCTGATGCTCTCTTGTCTGTTTTGGTTCAGCACCAGTTCAGAAGCAGTCCCTTCTAAGCTGAGTGGGAGCTCACAGTACTCAGAGCGTTGTGCCGTTCATTAAAGGCTGAGGGTGTCACACCAGCTTAAGCCCAGTGTCCTCCTTCAACCAGGGCTTCATGCTGTACTCCTCTGCCTCTGCTTTTTAAGACTGAGTGACTAGGAATATAGTCACTTCTCAAAAATTGGCAAATTTTCTGTGTTTGTCAATGCTTTATGTCACACATTTGGGCCACTTATTAAAAGTCAGCAAGGTTTATGTCTTGGAGGAGGCTGATGCCGAGGAGTCTAATCCAGAATGATGCAGTAGAAAAAAATACTGCTCGCGCTTGTCCTCAGCACTCCAGCAGCGAGTCATAAATGCTGCCATTCAAACTCTGTGTCCATAAGAGCAGCTGTAGAAGTACATAGTTATGGGGCAAATTCAAACTGAATAGAAGAAAAGTCTAGTCTTAGTAAAATCAGATCCTTTCTTTGACTGTTAGTTTCCCAACAGATGATACACTTGCTTTGAGTCCTATAATAATTCACAGCCTGTATCAGAGCTCTAAAGTGAACCAAAGTGCGAGAAGTCCATCTTGGAAACAGCGCTGGTAAAATTGCAGTTCTCCAGCATATCTTGTGTCCTGCAACCTTCATGCCAGCGTAACCAAACATCAGGCTGACTGTGTTTGATCTTGAAACGGGATATAAGCCTAAAGCCGTTCCTGCGTGAGATGTCCTTCTCTAAAAAGATTCTAATCTCAGCCGAAATGTCTAGCAAAATAGAGGTCATGGTGCCAAAGCACCAAGCAGACAATAGCCCTTGGATGCACACCTGACAGGAATTCTGTGAGGATTTCTTCCTATGTGTCTCACCTGAAGACACGGGTGACATCAATGGCTCAAAGAGCAGTTACACAAACAGGATAAATAAAGGCTCCCTGGAAGTATTTACGTTTTTGCTGTGAAACTGTATCCACGATAAAGTGGGCTATCATCTTGTCTCATTCTCACAGATGAGAAATCACAGAAATGTCGCTGATTATTTCCACAAACAGCTTTTTTTTTTATTCCAATCATGACCTTCCTTTGTGTTTCTTTCAATAACACCTTGTTTTTCTCTCTGTAAATTCTCAAGCACCGTGAGGTACTTCTCTCCCATTGATAATTTGAAGGCTGATAGCATATCCGCACCTTGCACGCTGCTCATGATTCAATGACGAGAGCACCATTCAACCTTCTTAAACTCCCATCCCCTCCCTTGAATTTTGATTCGATTGGTTTATCTAATTTTCCAGTAAATGCTTGAAATGTATTCCTGCACACCTTCTTCTCATGAAACTACACAGGGGAATCATGAGAATGAGATAGAAATGAATAGTTGTGCATTAGCTTCACTTCACCTCACCGCCACAGCCCCCACTCATCCTCCTTCCAGATTAAAGTTTCCGAGCAGCAAGTTGTATCCTCAATCATTTTCACCAGTGAGTAAAGTAAAGTAAAATGAAGTGTGGCTCGTCATGAATGAAAGTGAAACAGAGTCATCCCAGATTTGAACAAGGTGCAAATAATGTAGAACTTCAGAAAGTGGGCGGCACGGAAAAAGGAACAAATAGACTGTATGAATATTTCTTTGTACAGTACATGCTTAAGGAATGTAAAGAATGTCTTCTTGGAGCTGCACTGGATATGTTATTGTACACAAATAAAAAGGATAGGTACACAGTAGTCTGGCTACAATGAAGTAAGATAGCTGTGCCAAATAAAGATTGTTTCCAAATGTATGACAGCTGTTTTGTAGGAGCCCTTTCCAAAATGGAAAATATAGTTATAGTAACAAAATCAATTTGCTATTGCAGATTAGCCCTATAGTTCATCTTACCATGTAACAATTTTTAATAATTAAAAGCAAATTACTGGATAATAACCAGCTGATGTTAACTATTATGCAGATACAACTAATAATATGCAAAAGTGAATCTGTCAGGACTGGTCACTTATATAATACACCAGACATTATGCTAAATTATTTCATATATTACACCAAATATTATGAGAATATTTCTGGTGCTGAAACAGATCATTTCTATTATTGATTAACATTTGGATTATTTTGATTATTAATCTCATGGGCTGTAAAACAGTTCAAAAAAGCCTAAGCCAAGGTCATAAAATATCTTTTATTGTCAGACCAACCGTCAAGAACCCAAAAGATATCTAGTTTACTTTAATGTCAGAGAAGGAAAAGTAGCAAATTCCTTCATTTCAGAGGCAGGAATCAGAGAATGGAATGAAAAAAATCGATTATTAAAATAGCAGCAGTTTCATTTTCATCAATCAACTAATAGATTAATCTGCAAATCTTTGCGGCTCTTAATATCCCGTACAGTGAAAATGAACCAACTCAACCTCTGTTATCAAGAACAGTGGACTTCTGATACGCCTCCTTTTATATTACCTGAAAGCCCATCACAGGAACACTGATAGTTTTCCATCATGAGGCAGCCAAATTCCATGGGCAAAATATATAATGCCAAATGAATATCAGCATCTCTAACCTACCAGACAACTGAAATTCCTTAAAATATAAAAAAAGTGAGAAATTAGTGCATTAAGCATGCTGAGCTGGTGCCAGAAATATGCACAGAATTGATGAGGTGTCACTTTGACTAAGAGTCACACAATTGCACCGACAAGAGCCTCTCTGATCCCTCCCTTTCCCGCCTGTCTGCCACCAATGAGGCACAAACACCCTGATTTGCATGGTCTGCACAAAAAAAGAAACGTCCTTGATTTTAGGAAAGGTTGGTTTGCTCTCTTCAACCCTGGAAAACACTATTGGCATGCACACCACAACGCCACTGGAACTGACTTTTTTTTTGCTCTTTTTTTTTTCATTATTCTATCAGGCCAGCCAAGCATCCACAGATCTGCAGCCTAGTAACACAATACGGTGCCTTTTTTCCCCGGAAATATGTCTCTGATGATTACGTTTTGGTAATAAATGACAAGACATGCTAACAACTGTAGCCGACAGCATTTATCCCCACCAAACGCTTAGACTTACATTTTGAGATCAATTTCAAAGCCGTGTTAATTAATTTAGACTGCTAGCAGCACAATGCAGGTCAGACAGGGCAAACAAGTTACAACATCAGCCAATTAGAGACACACCAGCCTTATACATTTTTTTCATAACTAGGGCAGGGCGAGTGAGCAAAGATATGACAGATGGAGACTTAGATGGAGACTGCAAGTGATGAACAGTCAAAGCGACTGTGTGTTTCTTGCTGTATTAATCACTACTGTAATTTTGCCTACTTCCACAGATCCACGTCCTCGCCACAGATAAATAAATTCCTTCATCTGTTTTCTAAAACATATTGACTACGCAGAGTCGGTGTAAAATAACATTCAACTGTCAATGACAGATTGTCTTTTTGAATATCCTGTTCCTTAGAAACGCGCCTGTCTGGTGCCTTATCATCTGGTTATTTTTCAGTCAATTAACTTTCATCACCGCAGATGACTATATTTATATGGTCACAATGTGTTAATCAAAAGCATGGATGGTTGGTTTTTGCATATTGGTTTTAAGATTTGTCATGGTGTGTATTTAGGTCTAATTACTACCAGTTTATTCTCCGAGAAGAGGAACCAGTTTTTCATTTATCAATGGGGGAAATGAAAGTGATAAATTCATCAACCTGTCCCCTGAGAAAAAGAGCAGGTTGGCAAATGAGTTCTAAGGCAAATGAAGCAACGTACAATTCAGTCTCTGTGAGGGAAATACAGTATAACGTGTTTCAGACTTGTTTGTGTGTTGGTGCATTTGATAAAAGCACCCAAAAGCAATTCAATTACTATGTGTACATATGGATCATCAAGATTGTTGAAAATTAAAGCTGTAAATTAATTATTTACAAACATTTTAATTTTGTTTTTTCCTTTTTTTTTAATTTACTGGGTTTTTTTTTCTTATTTAGAAAATAACTACCCAGCATACCAGAAAATACAGTGTGTCTCTACCACATGCCTTAGTAGATTAAGATTCAGAGACACACTCCTGTAGAAAACATACTTTTGACAGATTTAAGTTTGTAACTCTAGAGAGCAAAAAATGTCTCTTAAGTAAAGAGTTAAAAGGCTTTATCAGAGAAAAAGGAGACCCACTGCAACGGGCATCTGTGACGCCTTCTTACAAAAGCAAAGTGTTTCTGGATTTGATTTTCAAGAGAGAAAATGTAAAGTGCTGCGTTATCTACCCTAATGCGATGCAAATATGAAATGCGAGACACCTTGAGCTTTCACAGCACCAACGCTAAACACCGTTTACATCAAGAGCCCCTCATAATGCCTGCTAAATACAGCAGCAGGGAAGTTTTTTTTTTTTTTTTTTAGTAAGACTCATGCAATTGACATTAATCTTCGATTTATGCCAAACAGGGTTTCCTTTCAGAACAAGCACTGACAAATCCATAGTAAACATAAACTACAAGATGAGATCGACATTTTACAACCGCCTCC
>JBAJHX010000041.1:12935204-12947179 GCA_037176925.1 Amniataba percoides
GCGAGACACCTTGAGCTTTCACAGCACCAACGCTAAACACCGTTTACATCAAGAGCCCCTCATAATGCCTGCTAAAGACAGCAGCAGGGAAGTTTTTTTTTTTTTTTTTTTAGTAAGACTCATGCAATTGACATTAATCTTCGATTTATGCCAAACAGGGTTTCCTTGCAGAACAAGCACTGACAAATCCATAGTAAACATAAACTACAAGATGAGATCGACATTTTACAACCGCCTCAGTTTAAACAAAAAGATGGAGGGAGGTTTTGTGGTTTATTCTCATGTCTGACCAAAGAACATACTGTAGCACGTTTAAAGGTCAGGCTATTCATGCAAAGCCCGGTGGCAATGAATTCTCTGCGTTAGTGGAAAAAAAATACCAGAGGAAGCTTCGGGTCGATATTAAGACAATCAATTTTAAAATCATTTCCCTTAAATTATTGCAAAGGTGCACAGAAATGTTTGTGAAGTTGCACTTTAAATGTAATAAATAATAAATATAAAATATGATAACAAACATAATAAAAAATCCTGTAAAATCTGTCGTACAGTTAAAACAATCATGCTGCATTTTCTGATTGCTGCAATCTTAAAAAGGCGGGGAAAATGATATATCTATTCATGAAAATGTCACGTGACGTTTTAAACATGTAACCTATGGGAGCAGAAAGGAGAATGTCCGCCCCTGCACCTCATCGTGATAGGTGGATGTGGGAAGTTAATGGAAACGTGTTGCACTATTTTTACCAGCAGTTCACGTGGCTCACAAAGCTGTCTGAAGAGGGCCTGAAAGAAAAAAGTGTCTCGTGGACGGGTACCTTTGTAAAGAGATGGATTGAGTGGAAAGCAGTATGATAAGGAGCGGTGGCCTTACCTCATTAGTGTTCCACCGGTGTCTCTCCTTTGGCAGCGAGGTGCATTTTGGTAGACATTCAAGCAGCTTCTTGGGCAGGTATATTTTCAAATGTCCATGTTCATCTGCGACAAGAGCGAGACAAAACAGAATATTTAGCACAGACTTCATACCTTACCGACTAGCTCGTCTGCCTCTTTATCAGTCTATCAGTCTCTGTGCAGCAAAACGCTGACAGTAAAATAACTATCCCCGACTGAATTAGTAAATTAATTTAAGAATGGAGCATTGCATACATTTTATTTTGTGCGTAGCCAAATTATTTTACTGTGAAATGCATTCTATCAGGGGAGCCCAACGAAAATTTTTCACTGTCAACTTGTAAAGGCTGTGTCTATTCATTATTTAGACACAATAAACACCCTTGAGTGATTTTATAGTGTATGGGGATTTAGTATGGGAATCTGTGTGCTGCACGCCAGAATGCAGTATATTATTCAGGGAAATAATTACAATTACCAGGCCCAATGCTTACATCATAATGTATGTCGTTCAATCCAGAATTTACATTTCACAACCAGTTCACAAGCATTATAAAACAGTAAGGTTTAAAGACGCCTTCATGCATGGATGCATTCAAATGTTCATCTCATTCCATTGCTTTCTTTCTGCTCAAATATGCAGATGGCTTAAGTGTGAACAAATTATATTTGTTTAGGAGGACAACAACATGTTGAATTTATAATATCATGAAAAATCCTATTATGGTCTTGGGGTGTTTTTTTCTATCCGTACACGAGATGCAGGCTTATGTGGTAATTTTCATAATTAACACACGAAATGAGGATATTCTAAGCAAGGATCTTATCATTAACAATGACTTTAAATGCAGTGATTGTCAGTCATAGTTAAATGAAAGAAGACTTTCTTAAAGTTGGAGTTAAAGCAACAGTGCAAGTCAGACATAAAGTTATATCAGGACAAGCAACAGTTAAAAAAGGCTGCGTGGAAAAATGTGCATTATATTGTGTGGACTGAATGTAGAGGATGTAGAGAGACATATATAAGAATGTGTCATTGAGGAAATATTTCACCAATGCGTATCATCTAAAACACAGCGGGACAACAATATGAGCTTTTCTTGTTTTGGTAGTTGCCTCTAAAGTTTAGGTTATTGCTGTTCCCGATTCACACAGACTGAGGACCTAATCTTTTGTATACACCGCACTTCTAATGCATTTACAAACTGCAACACAGCAAATCTTGGATGTAGACTTAGTTAATCCAGGTAATGCTCCAGCATGTGCAAATGAATCTATTATTCAGTTTTAATGTGTGGACTGAATGTAAATAAATTCACTAAAAAGTAACGCAAAATGCCGCATTTATTTGCAATGCAATTCATCTTGAACGTACATTACAACCAGAAAACAACATTCTTTTACATTTATATAACTGTGGATTGGGATACTGTGGACAAAGTGGGCAAGCAAAGAAAAAGACAGAAAAAGCCTGACTCTGAGTGCTGACTGTGGCTCCCTGGGGTAGCCAATATCAGTGGTTGACTTTGGGGTTTGAGGGTGGGGGGGAGAAAAAGTTCAACCAAAGCAAAATACCACTTTAAAGCCAATACAAATAAGCCAGTAGTGCACTTGATTATGAGGATATAACAAGAGTGTGCATTGCTTGCTGTACATCACAGCAAGAAGAGAGTGCTACTGCTCTGAAACCTCCATATGGAAAATTCAATGGGAGTGAACACAGTGTGTCCACAGAGATGGAGCTGGCTTGGAGCCTCCGAGTGCAAAGCGTAGGGCTGGAACATCATCACTCCCCGAGGAACGCAGGAGTGGATCTGTAGTATTTGCCATTTCCATCTGTACCTATAATTCTGCATGTAGATTCTGTTTTATACGAGCTGCGCAGGTATCTGTAATCATTCGCTTCGCCCAATTAAGAATCACATACAGCATCTGCTCCCAGGTACCAGCAGAGCGGTTTCCACCGTCAGAACCGGAGAACACGCTGCAACTGAATGATCAGAGAGCTACAGAAGAAAGGAGGAAGCTGTTTTAATGTGTACGCATAGTATTGTACAGCCTGAACTTAAAAAACAAGCAAGAAGCTGGAGTCTAGCTTTCATGCTGGGCTAAGAGTTTGTTATCTTTCACTAATCGCGTCAAGAGGAGCAAGGGCCGTCAATATTTAAGCCCCCACACAAATAGAGAAATTACACTGGATCCTCACTCAGACACAACCCGAGTCAGTACAAAGTCTTGGCCGCCTCCCATCCTACAAAAATGTGATGTAAAGATTTGCTCCTTCGTCTGACAGACAGCAATAACGGCACATACATATGGCAAATCTGTGTCTGTACAGATTATTCAGGATTCAGCGCTGCCCTCTGGCACACCCTCTGATGACACCATCGAGTCGGAGCTGAACTGGAATATGTCTCAAGTATGTTGAGGATTTTCTCACAGAGAGAGTCGAGATAGATATCTACCGTAGGAGGATGCGCCTGCTCAATCTGCCGGCAAGCTGAAATACTTGAGATGAGAACAAGCAGCATAAAGGTTCTTGACAGATGCAAAGAAAAAAAAACTTTTTTAAAATTATTTCACAAACCTCACATTTACACTGGTCATTGCTCAATATGCTTTTTGTGCAGAGTCTTGTTGGCTCTGAAACTCTCTCTGGTCCCTGAACTATGCAAAACGCATCTCAGTTCAGTATGCTGTGCACACGAAAAGGTGACACAACCGCAACATCCATTTTACTTTGAAATGCCAGTCTTGTATTTGTCAGCTAACAACCCCCCAAAGCAACGGAGCAACCCGTGTAAACCCTGCAGGACTAACAAGGTGTTAACTGGGTTTCTCTTAATCCCTTAACCTTACATGGATGCTTCTGAAATCAGGTTACCGCCGAAAGTGGGGATTGATCAGATTACTAATGGGCATGCAAACATACTGCCTATGAAAAAGAAAGCGCACAACTCTGTTAGACTTTCTCAGGAGGGCCTCAGTTCAGATGTTATTTTTAAAGCAAAGACAGTTGAAGAATAATTTGCATTGGATAGATTTCAGATAATAATTAAACGTGTACTTTAATCAAACATTTATATTCTACTGTTTAAATCTTTAATTAGTTCAATCCGTTACATTTTGCAGAGCAGAAGTTTTAGACATTTCTCCACCTGTTTTATTTTCTAATAAGCTCACGTTAGCGAGCCAATTACACCCATGAGCTTACCACGTTCAGCGCTGCTGTAACAACTTTTAAAAGTCTGACAAGCCTCTCCAGACAATCCCGAGATAACTCTGTATTAACTACTAGCACTTCCTGACTACAATGAACATCGTCGTATAACAACAACTACCAGTGGCTTAGTTTACTAACCTTGAAAATCTTAAAACGCGATTTTTCTCGGGCAAGTTCTGCATCAGTGAGCGTCTTTTTTAAAAAAAGCGAATTTGTCCACGCTTATTCGATGCATATTGATAACTTCGGCAAGTGCAAGTCCCATTAAACTAAAAGCATGCATGCATTCACGCATTTACGCTCATATTTGAGTTTTGAGTCGATAAGGAGCACATATTTTGACGCTAACCGAGCCGACGCTGCGGCTCGTTAAATACCTGAATCGCCTCCATCGGCTGCTGCAGCTCCAACTTTGAGACAAACAAAAGTGCAAAACTACCGGAGAGTCCCCGGTGTTTGCACAAAATCACGCACCTGTCCCCTCACACCTGACGCACACTTCACCTCTCGTCTCTCCCCCCGCCCCCTGCAGCTCTCCTCATCATCACCACCACCATAATCATCCTCAACATTTCAGACAAGGCCCTTTTCTTTGCCAGATTGTAGTTTGTTTACGTTTTCTTTTTTTTCTTCCTGACATCCCGAGTCGGTCACCTGACCTCGATCCAACTGAGCATGTGTTTCATTCGCTGAAGCCCAGACTGACTGCAAGAAAGAGGCCCCAAAACAAGCAAGACATAAATATGGCTGCAGCTCAGGCCTGGCAGAGCATCACCAGGGAACATGCCAAGTGTCTGTTGATGTCTATGGATCATAGATTTCAGACTGTCACTGAGCGCAAGGGATATGCAACCAAATATCTAATATAATGAGAGTAGGCCTATACATGTCTTTTTCTAAACTAATATTGCAATATTTATTAAGACATCTACATTCTAACTAACATACCTATGTCATTTTATGATGCCCAAATTAAAGTAGTAAACCTTATTATGGTCATATTTGCTTAAACTGTCAGTATGTCAGTAAAAAAAAAAAAAAGGCTATTTGACAAGAATCCACCTGCCAGTGTCAGAAACAACCAATCGTAGCGGAGCATCCGACAGAGTCGCAGGCTCCGCTCCACTGCACATGCGCTGACGGCGGAAAAACAACAACCAACCACGCAACAAGAACAGTTCATGCAAAAGATAAGTAAACAGAAGAAGAGCAATGAAGACAAGTGAGTTAAAAAGGGAGAGTTAGATCGATCGACACTAAAAGGAGCAGTTTTGGAGGCGAGCTGCTGTGCACCCTAGACAGAGGAATGTATATTTGCTCTAATTTTCAAAATAAGAGTCAGAATCTCCCAAATGCACCAACTACTGCTTTAAGCCTACTATTCTGAAATGCTGCTCTAGTATTTGCTTGCATAGTGCTGCATTTATTTGATGTATTTTTGCTGTGAAATAATGAATGTTAGTTAATATTCACTCTTAAATTACCATTAAACTCTGTAAAGGGAAAAAGTAAAGCTGGAGAACCAGGAAATTTGTCCAGCCAGCCAACTCGTACACACATGGTCAATGTACAGCAGAGACCTTTTAACAGCACACTGACAACAGATTATACCGAGGGGCCACTGTGTTCAAGGTTTTATCTATCCCAAATATGGATGACTGTATTTCCTTTGAAAAACAGGCTAAGTGCTGCCACGTTTCAAACAGTACGCTGTGCTTTGTGCTTTTAAATAAACTATGTGTTTTAGATGTAGCTCTTATTTTTCAGATGTTCAGTGTCGGCCCTCTCTAATCTGGGAGTCCTTGTCTAACTTGAGAGGGGCCTTGTCTTTACACAAGAACGTTTCTTACGAGGCTCTCCAAGCATACAAAGGTGAACTCAACATAACTGTTGTTGAGTGCTGAGGTTTCGTTTCCACGCTCGCATCACACTCTCATAACTCTAAACGGTTTCGTGCTCTCAGCTGCTATTTATCCACACTAACAATATTTCAGCTGCTGCGTGTCTACTGTTCCTTCCACCGGGCATTTCCCACAGATGCGAAGGAGGAACTGTGAGTGTTCCAACAAAGTATTGCTTACTAATTAAAGATCTGTCCACTGTGGCATGGAAATCCACATATATTGTAGCTCGTGCATCAGCTGAAAACAACCCACAGGGGAATAGCTTGGATGCCAGATTTGGAATAGGTTTACAGAATATAGACGAGCTCTTCCTAATCAAATTGTCTGATTTGATCAGTGCATAAACAACAAATTACCCACCAAAAATTTGGCTTTGAAAATGTAAATGTAGCTCCTTTTTTTTGTTTTTCTCCTGAACCAGAAGCTGATCAAAGCCCAGAGAGGAAGTGCACTTGTTTGCATTTCCCGTGGACTCCCCTGTAAAGTTTAATATTTCTTTTGGAGTCTTAAACAGCAGGCTTAATGACTGCTTGCACATTAGCCAAGAAAGGGATACACAGAAAACTACTATTTGGTTGTAAAACCACTAAAGTGCAAGACAGGCTGATACTGGAGCTTGTTACATGAGAGGATGTGCTGAGCTGAGCTGGCACGCTGGAGCCAATTACATTCTAGGTCTTGATGAGCGAGCTCACATACAAAAAAGGCTAAACAGAGAGAGAGGAGCTCCGCGCAGCACAGGCTACAGGTCCGCAGCTTTCATGTTGCCATCACTGGCCATTTGTGGGCTGAGCAGAGAGGCAGCCTGTGCGTGCCCCTTCATAATTCACATCACCCTCTGCCGAATGGGTATACAGATATATATTTCTATGTGCTGATGTTTGGATTATCACTGATCCTGGCTGCTAAGCAAACACTGGGGCCGAATTTAAGGGTATCTGTCATGCTAGCTTGCTCCAGCCCCACCCTAGAGACGAGAGCGAGGGTCATAAGACTGGAAAGGCTGACAAAAACAAATCTTTAATCAATATCCGAGCCCTGAACGCAAAACCCTCTCTCTTCCGTCTCTGTCTCAGAGCGCTCTGGGAGTGACAGTTTTTCTTTTTAATCTGTGCCCACATTGTGGAGAAATTGCAAGCTAATGTTTTGGCTATAGATCATTCACCAAATCGCTGCTGGCGGTGCATATCTAAAGTAACAGTTTGAATGCAAACATTTTCCACCAACAGTTCAGCTAATATGGCTTAAGGATGTGAGGAACAGCGTAGCTGTACCTGTTCTTTTGTAGCTGTACCTGAAAGAGCGAGGGAGGTGAATCACAGAAGAACAAACAGTCCTGTGGATAAACATTTGGCTCTCATCTCTGTCCAGTAAGAAGTGCTGCGAAACTGAATTAGGCCTATGGCAATGTCTGTTATCATCAGGTTGGATGACAGCCATCCACTGGGCTGGACCAAAAATGCCCCTAAGTGTTTAACTCCAAAATTAGCCCTGTTAGCTAAATGAGCTTAGCCCAGACATATTTCATCAACTGGGGTGAGAAATTTTAAGCCACCAGGAACAAAAAAAAGCCTCATCTCCAGTATTTAAACTGTAGCCAAGCAACAAGTTAATAATCATGGTTAATACTGTATGTGGATAACAAAAAATCATATACGTATGCAAAAAAGGGCTTGATGTGATGCATCAAAATTCTGCCCTGACAATGGTCACATGTCCATCGCTCTGACATCACAAAGTAATTGCCTGTTTTGCAAATTTCCCAACATGGTGACTATATTTAACTGCAGGGAGCTCAGTTTATTTGCCAGCTCCGAGTCCTTTTTAAGATAAAATAAGCTGCATTGTTTCACCCAGTGATGCACCCTCATCTGTTACACCCCCTGCAAATAACAATGGAGTCTGTTCCAAAAAGCTTACTTTTGAAGAGACAACGGATCTTTTGATCACTTAATCCCTGCATTATATGGGCAGAATAACTCACACACTTAGGCAGTCACAGTGAGAGGGACAGAAACAGAAAACATAAATTATTAGTTAAATCATTGCACTTGCACAACTAGCAGGCGATCAGGAAAAGAAAAACAAGTTCTGCAACATGCAGTGTCCTTAAAAGGGACGTGGCAATGTGAAATCTGTGGACGTGAGGAGAGCTGTGTCCAAAGGCTAAGCAAATTCACAACCAGAGTGTGTTGAATGTGACGTGCACAAAGTGTAATGACCAGATCTATACAAGACAAGATGTTAAATCATGTCCAGTGACAGAGTGGAAGCTCAGACCAAAGGCAAAGGTGCAGTGACAAGTTAACATGGTGAAAGCAGTTGATGGATGAACAAAAGAAAAGACAAAGAAAAAAAAGGAAGCACTCAAATGTGAAGCAGAGATGAACTCAGACAGCCAACGTGCAGTGGTCAACTGATGACATGCTGTCAATTAAAAGCGATCAGTCTGGTTGTGAGGCGTGAAAGAGGAGGGAGTGAAAGGTGAGGGAAGGGGGTTTTAACTTGCGGGAGGCTATCGCCATGGCATTTACGGTGTTGGGATACCGGCCCTGCAGCCTTCACATTTGACACTTTCCTGGGGCTCAGCTAAGCCCCTAAAGTCTCACTAACGTCACTAATCATTTGCAGCCAAATGTCATGACTTCCAGGCTCATTTAACATTTTTTAAGTACACATTCATCATACAAAAAAATTAATAACTTATACTATGTGATTAACGTAATATGGCTTTAAAGATATGAGAAACAAAACATCAATTCTAATTTTTTTTAATTTTCTCCTTTCCCTCTATGAAAAATATTTCATTGTCATATTCCCCCTTTACATGACAGTCTAAAATCACTCATGTTCAAGATGCTTAAAACATCAAACCTTTAAATATGACTTAATTTGCACAGACCTTGTATATCTACATGATATATTCTGTGTTAAGAGAGTTCTGAGAGGAAGACCGGTGGTAGTGGACCACGAGTGAACAGAGCACTTGATTATACCAACGTCTATAGCCTAGTACTTGTGGGAGCTCCTGAGCCGAGCTTTACTACAACACAGGACAATATAAGCAGTGTCAAATTTCCCTGGCAGTAATAACAATGATTGGCCCATAGTCCGGGGGCCGGTCTCCCCACAGCCTGATGGCTCTTGGTGGAGAGGACTGTGGAGAGGAGTATGTGGACTTAAAATAGCCATATGTTAGTGTGGGACTGGGGAACCAATTATCTTTATCATTTGGCCTATAGCCTGCTCGATAACACTCTTACATACAGTGAAATTACCAACTGCCCACAAGCAAAAACAAGTCTTGCTGAACTTCACTATGGTGTTACCGCAAACTACAACAGAACAGAACGTAACACGACCTCTTGCCATATCATCTAAGATGAGTGTTTGACCTGCAGGACACACACCAGCTGTTGTAAAACACACGAAAGGTGTTTTTTTTCCTTCTCCCAGTGGGAAAGATAAAAAAAAGAGTGTGAATGCTGGAAAGAGATTTGAAAATATACTAAATATCAGTGAATATCATTTCTCATGCAGTTGTGGTATGACCATAAAATACGCAACATGTGGAAAAGGGCAAGATTCATTGTTTACGTTCCCTCGATGGCTCTACTCTGAACACACTATGGCTCCATGTGGGTATAATAGTGTACTGTAATATAACATAATAAGGGAAGCCTGTCAAAAAGTCAAACAGCTAAAAAAAAAAAAAAAGCCAGGGCCTATTACTGGAAGTTCAACAAACATGCACACACGGTTAACTGCCTGCAACAAACTGAAAATGACTCTTTATGTGTTCTCAGCCCTCACCAAGCTCACCCATCCATAAAAATCCCATCTCAAGGAGAGCAGAGGTGAGGTCTCTCGCTCTCCCTCCCTCTCTCCTGCTCTTGTTCCCTTTCACTTTCTCCCTTTTGCTTACACATTCACACAAACAAAGCCCCTCTCTCTATGTCATAACTACTCCCACAATTACTCAGACGATTACTCAGATCAATGGTTTACCTGGCTGTTTGAGCTGCTGTATTCTGCCACAGAGCGTCCTGGTGAGGCAGGAAAAAAAAAAAAACCTCCAGGCTGAACGCATTAAACAGGATGTCTGACATGGATACAGGATACTGTAATACCATGCAATAACAGGAGAAAATAGCAAGACCGGCAAAACGCATTGTCAGTCACAGCTGTCACACATGAGGCGGCAACGCAAGTCTATCAACAGTGTCCCTTTTACGGCCCGCATCGCTGTTTCATGGATCTGCAAAAAGCAGCCCCTGTTGTTAAATCTTTCAAAACATTCCCTTTTTTAAAAAATACCAAAAAAATTTGGTGCGGCAGAGCTCTCCCACTGACAGATATCGAGTGATGAGTCTAACAAGGGTTTGGGGGTGATTTCAAGACTCTCTATTTAGAAATGACAATACACAAGCGCACTTAATTACCCAGTCTCTAGTCTAGATCAACAGAGTCTTCCAGCAGTGAAGACACTGGTGTATTTATTAACAGTGAAGGGGCTCCTTTCTGCTGAGAAACAATCTGCTTCACAGAGGACAGTTTTTTCAGTGGGTAAAGACAGAGGCTAAAATCCAGACATTTTATAAATGAATGGAAGGAAAATCACCGGCAAATAAAATCAAATCTTTGGCCTACATTTCTGACTGATTTTTTTTTTCTTTACGGACGGTAGGTTGTGACAGAAAATAGCACTTGTACACAGACTTGTAAGTGCACTGAAGCAATTCCCACAGAAGCTGGGTTTTACGAGTCATAAAAACCTCAGCTATGATGTCGTGTTGTCTTTGTTCTTTGCCCCCAGTCTCCAGTTCTCACAGAGCACAAATGTAATGAGAGGGAGGCAAAGGCAAAGATTATTCCATTTGAAGGGGGAAGAAGAAAAAATATCATGGGATACTCATTTTCTTTCAGCAATGCGTAAATATTTTTAGTCATGCACAATTTCATTTTGCAGGATTAAAAAAGTCACATTGTTAACTGGGGCTTGATTTTCCTCCCATTAAATTCAGGTTGAACAAAAGCGGAGAAAAGGCAAGTACAGGGGCCATAATTGATGGCTCAAAATGTAAGCCTTATCTCCGAGGGTCTGCTCAGGTCCTGATCCCCTGGCCTCAACCTGAAACAATCACTCTTAGTTAACGACAACACTTCAGCTATTGACAGCGTGATCCTGTAAAGCAGACACTTCAATCAACAGAGCAGCCGGAGGAGGTGTTGTGTTGGAGGAGAATAAAAGGAGGAGGGGGGCATGGGGACAGATGAAATCAAGAAGTAAATAAATGAATCAATGAATGAATAATAGATTGGCCAGCTAGTGGCCTCTTGGAGCAGCAATGCAGTATTAATAACTGACTCTTACTGTTCGTCTCTGTGTCATCACTGATACTCTTAGGTGGACCGTGGCCAGCATAACACACTGCTGATCTGTACATTCGATCCGGATTACGAACTTTCTTCAGTCCTTCAGGAGGCAAAGAGAAAAGTAGAGAAAATCGAGGAAAAGAAGCATTCTTCCAGCCTGTGATAACTCAGCAAACTCCCCCATGCAAGCAATATCAACACAGCTAGACAGTATATTGAAATACATTTAAAACACACAAAAGCTGTTGAGCAAAACATGATTCCCACAGTAATAATAATAATGATAATAAATCACACTGAAGTTTACTGTTGTCATTTAAAACAGTGAGGTTCTCCATTGACTGAATATTTGTGTTCCTAAAAGAAAAATGGGCAGCAGTGAGGGTCATTGTAGCATTGCCCCGGTTTGATTCGGGTCAATAACACTCCCTATTGTATCGGTGGAAAACTGAACAAATCAATACAATCAATCAGTGGAGACCATGCAAAGCTGTCAGTAAAGGTCTATTACAGGCGGGCATTAGGAATGATACATCTCAGCAACCACAGACCCAGACCGGACCTGCGTCCCATCCATC
>JBAJHX010000041.1:12947279-12960903 GCA_037176925.1 Amniataba percoides
AATACATTTAAAACACACAAAAGCTGTTGAGCAAAACATGATTCCCACAGTAATAATAATAATGATAATAAATCACAGTGAAGTTGTCTGTTGTCATTTAAAACAGTGAGGTTCTCCATTGACTGAATATTTTTGTTCCTAAAAGAAAAATGGGCAGCAGTGAGGGTCATTGTAGCATTGCCCCGGTTTGATACGGGTCAATAACACTCCCTATTGTATCAGTGGAAAACTGAACAAATCAATACAATCAATCAGTGGAGACCATGCAAAGCTGTCAGTAACGGTCTATTACAGGCGGGCATTAGGAATGATACATCTCAGCAACCACAGACCCAGACCGGACCTGCGTCCCATCCATCCACACCTCACTGATTCAATTAAAAGGCTGGAGGGAAGGAAGAAAAAAAAGTAGTGCCTGATTCAACACAAAACTGGGAGAGCAAATCGTCCGACATCACGAGGAGGTTAAATTCATCCTTCTTTACAAAACAGCGGAGAAATATTTATACCATTGCTGCACAAGCACTTTTGTAAGTTAATGGCTGACTGCGTGCTTACTTGATGTTTTGCCGCCCGCCTCACCCTGAACTTTGAGTGAAATGATAACATCATGAAACTTTTTAAACTGCACCCTGCTTGGAAATAAAAGAGAAGTATTACTTCCTGCACAGCTGAGGCTGTGGGGCCTAATTCACCACGTCTTAGAGAGCAACCTTTGTTGATTGTTTCTGCTGCCGCTGAACTGCATTAACCTTTATTTATGCCATTTTCTTCAAAACACCTGTGTGAGTTTAATGTGTCAGTAAATTATCCCTTCATTATTGACCTTGCATTTATCCGTAATTAACTCTGAATTAATGTAAATATGACACACCGCTGTGCTAGATCCACAAAGAAAACCCTGACAGTATCAAGATGCAACTTTAAAGGTTAAAAGCATCAAGATATAACTTTAATACACAGTGTTTCCTTTTATGATGAGTCCCACCATCACAAGTGTTAGCACAGTTGCTGGTGTTTACCAAAGTGCTTGTTTCACTTCTCAGATTTGGCTCTTGTACAGCAATATTTTTATGACCATCCGCTCTGGTGGATTCATAAGACCATTGGCTGTAGTTTTATCCAGAGCAGTCTCAGCGTAAGACATATCAAGCCTGTCTTTTCAATGCCCTCCAGGCCTTGTACTTAAAGTAACAGACCCACAATGCTTTTTATGAGTGTGAAAAAAAGGGGGAAAAAAACCCACCCCCAAGGGCCCTGACAATCAGTTAGGCTGGAGAGAAATACCCCAGGATGTGAACATTACACCACTGACTGAGACTGGGTCATGGCCCCTGGGTTTAACACAAGATGTAACCCTCAGTTGTTATGGGCCATCATAAGACCTGCCAAACAACTAAGAGCGATCAGCGCTGGCCGCATATCACAAGGACGAAAGGTTACTGAAACGCTGGTCAGCTCGCTCGGTGGCTACCTGGCATGTCATGTAAAGTTGTAATTGTTAAGTGCGCTGAGAAAGCATGTTCTGTGTTAATGAACAGGCAAAAACTAAGAAAAACTGGACGCTGGAGTAAAGCTCCAGCATGACAGCTCTGTGTAAAAAGAGTCAGGTTCACACGAGACGACACCGTGTACATAAAGGTATAAAGCTCTCTCTCTCTCTTTCCCCCCCCTGCTGTCTCTCCATGCTCCCTCTGCTTCTCCTCCTCCTCCTTTTTTTTCCACTGACCGGCCTCACAGGAACACTGAAAATAACTTAACCTGCTCAGCAATGGGACTTTCAAGTCAGGGTTTTCAGCGAGCGCTCCCTGCTTTGGAGAGGCATTGAGATTAACAACTGGAGCCTATTTGTTAAGTTCAGCTATGTTAGACGAATACATTAGGGCTATACACCACCGTGAAGTCATTACTATCATAAAACCAGATGTCTTTATTTTTTGTCATAGCCACAGACAGATCCTTCATATGGGAAGTAGGGCTTCTGTAGCTCAATAGCACCCCCTGGTGGGACTCGGTTTGGTGGTTGGCACACTGACATCCAAACAACTGATTTCCAAGTCTTTTTATCGTTTCTCCTCACATGGACAGGGGTAATTTGTTTACACTCGTTTGAAACATTAAAGCAAGTCTGCATCAAACAGAAAGAATTCATATTTAAGGCAACTGACAGCAAACTCTGACAGAGGTCCATTCAATTTGGAGGCCTGCAACAATGCGTTATGAACAGCTCAGAAACAGCTGGAGCTAATTTTTTGATTTTTTTTTTTTTACTCTCCCTCTCTCTTTCCCTCTCAGATTATGCAGCCCGGCTTAAAGTCTAGGATGGAGAGGTCAATATGGCTCAATAAATATGAAACACACCACAAGTTTAGAAGGGAGAATGAGGTGAAGCAAGAACATGGTGTGTCAATGACCCATCCCTCTGCTCATCAAAGAACTAAAGTTAAAGTTAAAGATCTCAACGTCTGACAGAACATACCCCCCCCACCCCACCCCCACCCCCCACCCCCAAAAAAAAACAAAACATAAACAAGGACATCTAATAAAGCATGCCCACTGGGTTAAAAAGCTTGAGCATTTTCCATGATGTTCTATAAAACGCATTTGTAAGTTGCTTTGTGTTTTTCTCATCCAAGACGTCGCTGCTGTCAGGTGTGAGACAGACACTGTGGACACCTAACTCATCCCATAACAGTGAAAAAGCTGCCATCTGGGAGGGAAAAACTAGTCCCTATAGAACTCGTGTGTTTATTTTCCACATGGGCCTTGTTTAATTACCCACCCAAGATTTCCATGGGCTTTCTGTGAATAAGCATACTTATGAATGCACATTTTGCTGGGAAAAAAACACAGGAGACAAGTGAGTCTGGCTCGTTTCATTTTGAGTTTGTGAGCCCTTAGAAATCAGCTGATTGTAAAAAACAAAATAAAATAAAAACATTCAAAAAAGTCATCATTGCTGTCCTGTGCCTAAAGTAGTGCATAATGGGGAGGCTGCTGGAAACCCTACTCTCCATCCTCCCTGCTTCCTCATGGTGTGATGGCATTTCATTTCAAGTGCGATGGGAGCGGAGCGTTACAGCCTTTTGATGCCCGCGTCTCAAGCCAAATATAGGCCAAGTAGTAGCCTATAATAAGCAGTTGAAAAACACGATATTAAAATATAGATATACTGATATATTTACGTGTGAATAAAACACCACTTCTGACTCGCTCGCTGAATGCCAATGAAACATTCTCGCGCTTCAAGAGAGAGCTGAACGAGCCCCCAATCTCTCTTTCTCTCTCCCTCTCTCTGTCCAAGACGACAAAATCTAAATAAGAGAACTAATACATTTTAAAAACAGACGTCCAAATTACTGTTACAATGTCGTCGGAGCGGCAGCTGCCAGCAGCGGCAGCCGGAGAGCCGAGCTGACACATAAACTAACACAACCGCGCCGCTTTTTCTTTCTTTTTCTCGAACAGCTGTGCAATAAGGGAAGAAGTTAGTCGACGCCAATGACATGTTGTCATTAACTTAGCCGTGTTGTTAACAACTTGAGTCGCCCGTCATCGGACATGAAGCCCCGGGCGAGCTTCAAAAAAAAAAGAGGGGAAAAAGAAGAAGAAAAAAAGGCGAGCGCGGCACTTTAAGCACGCCGCCTGTTTGTCCCCGTGGCGAGCTTTAAATGTGGGCTACGGTGGGAATAGTAGCCGGGCTCGAACGCAAGCTAATATTAGCTGGCTAGGTGATGTCTCCACGTTTTAGCTGCCTCCTCGGAGGAGGAGGAAGAAGAAAAACAGCGGAGCCGTTTTTCCGCCGAAAAAAATTCTTTATTTTTTTTTTCCTCTCCCCCTTTTTCCACTCGTGCTGCCGCGCGTGTCGTCTCCGCGCGGACTTGCCGCCGCTCTGAAAAATCACACGGCGGGCCATGTTAGTAAATTAATCCCATTATATTTCTCTTACCTTCCGGCTTGTTTTCGGCAGCCATTTCCCCTTCACGCGCAACATCCTCCTCCTCCTCACGACCGTGGGTACCACGCGCGTGCACGGCGAGGACAGCACGAGGAGGGACCGGAGGAGCGGGCGGCGAGTCGGTCCGACCGAGGAGAACTTACCATTGGCTGCGAGGCGGTGACTGACAGGAGAGGCTCCGGGATGAAAAACACATCTCCCCTCACCTTGACACCAGCAGCCGTGTTTTTGTTTTTTTTTTTATTATTTTTTTTTTCTCTTTAGAGAAGCTCACAGGCTCCTTTTAATTAATAAAAAAGACGTTTTTAATCATTTAAAACAGAAGAAGAAGAAGAAGTTGGTGCTCAGTGGGCGAGGCTGCACCTTTATCCTCTATTACAACTAATTAGATCGGGAATTTGAAAGCTTTTTTTTTTCTCTGTCTCTGGGCCGTCACACTAAAAGTATCTGAATGAACAATACCACTCCTGAACTAACCCTCAGTCACCACTTAGTGCTTCTATATCATGATGTGATATTTATTTGTTATTATGACCATTTCGTGGCCTTGATTGGGTTTTATTTTCCCCTCTCATATCTTAGCTCTTTATGTTTCGGCTGATGACAAAAGACCTCTGCAGATTTTCGCAGGGCTCATTTTTAGATCGTCATCCACAACAACCAATATAAACATGACTTTTTTTCTTTTCTTGCTTTTTAATGTTCACATTAAGTCCAATCAGTGCTGTTTCTAATGAGCACCATTACAATATATGAATATATATATATATAAAAAAAAACAGTCTGCGTGCACCCATCAATCAAGCGTCCAGATTGTCAGTTCACATTTGAAGGCCCGCGGACCAGTTTGTGCCCTCGCAGACACGTCTAAGTGATTTCAGAAAGTTACATGAGCATGATCCTGAAGGCTGCGGGGATCTCTTCGAGATACTGAGCCATGAGAGGCCGGTGGTGGTGGAGTCCATCCCCGTCTAAACATGTTCTGTCAAACACTGGGGTGGAGGGAGGGGTGTGGATTTTTGAAGTCCACAGCGAAAAAAAAAAAACTTGAATTCTGACCATTTTTTTTTAACCTCATCATCACTAAGACTCAAATACGGCGCGGCCTCCCCCCCTTTTGTAAGCCACCACAGACAATCTAATTACACATCACCGTGCTTGATGGACTTCGCTTTTGGCACTCACTCCGCGTCAACTGCAGCACTTACGAGCAGCCTCCGCCTCGCGCTGACGGCGCCGGTGGCCGCCGGTGCTGAAGTGGTGGTGGTGCTGAAAGGACAGCTCCTCCTCCTCCTCCTCCTCTACTGCTGCTGCTGCTGGCGGAGAGAGAGAAAAGTAATAATGGACTAATGAGTGGCCTCCCGCTGAGAGGAGGGGCGTCTCACCCCTTGCCTCAAGCGCTCCCAGGTGGACCGGATGCAGACGAGACCCCCCCCGCCCCCTTCCCCCCCACCCTTTCAGAATCAGACACCTTTCTTCAGTTTTTATTTTGTCGCAGCGTCACGCCGCACTGAAATGAGCGCGTGTGAGGAAAGTGAGTGATCCAGCCACGCTTTAATTAGAGAAGTAATAGTAATGATAATGATGATAGATCAAATAAATTAAACTTTTTTTTAAAGGCTGCAGTATGAAAACTCTGCTTCTTTTATTTATCACTTTACCGTCCATCGTGACGTCATCAGAAACATTACTAACTTGGGTTTGTTTGAACTTTTTTTAAAAAAAGAATGAGTGACAGAGAGTGAGAGAGAAACACACACGTGAAAAAGACAACATTATCACGTGAGCACGGTGGACCCGGTGCAGTCGTTCATCCCCGGCGCGAGGGGGCGGCAGAGCGCGCGCCGAGACGCCCGCGAGCCGCGTGAAATGACGCGAGGAAGAGATGACCGGGTGTAAACATGGCGTCTGCCTTGGACGATGATGAGATCCTCAATGATGATTACTATTCCCTGCTCAACGTCAGGAGAGAGGTAGGGCGCGCGGGGCTCGGCGTGTGTGCGCGCGCGGGCGGCGGGCGTCGCGCGACACCCCCTCGCCTGCCCCCACCCCAACATGATTAAAGCGAACGAAGGCTTTTCTCTTCACATGTACTGTCAGCTAGCTGGTTAGCCTGTGACCCCCCGACAGTGGCGTCTGTGCTGTGACACTTGTCGGGCGGGCAACAGGTTTTGTGTGTGTGTGTGTGTGTGTGTGTGTGTGTGTGTTTGTTTGTGTCCAAGTGGGGAGGAATGGAGGAGGGGGGGCGACTTTAGCTGCAGTCTATGAAGAGATGATCGAAGTGTCACAGCGGTCAACTTGGAGAGTTCATGTTAACAAACCTGCTGCAACTTCACAATGAAACACCCGCAGATGATCAGATCATTACACTAATGTAGAGTGTGTGTGTGTGTGTGTGTGTGTGTGTGTGTGTGTGTGTGGAAGGGGCATGGATTGCATTTGACACAACTTACATGCAAACAAATGGGAAACAAACTTAAAGTTGTCACTCAGGGACATTATGTTCTGCAGAGCCTGTGCATGTATTTCTATTTATAGTGCTGATAATTAGTGTGTGAGCAGGAACAGGTGGAATATGGAGGAAAAAAATAGTGTGTTCACAAGCTGCTGTTCAAGAAGAGATCGAAAAAATGTTTAACCCATCCTGTTGCTTTGTTATCTAGAAAGCAGTAGACCTGTCCTGGTTTCATTTTGTTTGTCATTTTGAAAATGAAAATGAAAGGAAAAAAACTGTCAGGCTTATGAGTTTATGTAACATCTCTGAACTGAAGCAGCAGCTGCAAGTTTTCTGACCGGCCTGTTTTGTAGCGTCTGACCCCGTGCTGGATGAAAATTAAATTAAGTTGGACTTAGAGGAATCTCTCCGCAGCAAGTTATGCTGTGTTTTTTTTCTTTTTTTTTTCTTTTTCCCCTCTTCACATGTCTTCCGTTCAATGTCTCAGGCAACACAGGAGGAGCTAAAGGCGGCATACAGGCGTCTTTGCATGCTGTATCACCCAGACAAACACCGGGACCCCGACCTGAAGCGTCAAGCAGAACAGCTCTTTAACCTCGTGCACGAAGCTTATGAAGGTAAGACGCGCTCTGTTGCATCAAGATCATGGTCCACATCACACAGTGTGAACAATAAAGAAACTGTTCTGTTAATTTCATCTGTGGCTGTCTTTCTAGTGCTCAGCGACCCACAGGCGCGAGCCATCTACGATATCTATGGCAAGCGAGGACTCGATGTTGAGGGATGGGAGGTAAGTCTGCTACTTACCATAATAAGTCCTAAACAAGCCACCACATGCAGTTTGAAGTAATGGGCATTGCGCTGACTGAGAATTTATATGTAATAGGTAAAAAACATGTAATGATGCATGTTTTAATGCACAAAACAAGCTAAATGAGTTCTGGATTTCACAACCATGAGCATCAAACATACCCCCATAAATCTGTAAATACTGCTAGCCAAGTGCAAACACGGCCAAAAACGATTTGGAACATTTATTTAGGGTTTGTTAACTTTTAAAAATATCAGTGTCTTTTTTTTTTCTTTAAATGCATTAAGGAAGCTTGGTGTGCTTTGGACAGAAATCAAATAGTCAAGTGTACATAGTACTAAAACCATCCACGCTTCACTGTACAAAATATGACACCTTGGCGAACTTTCTTCTACTGCTTTATTTGCCACCTGTGAAGCCGCCACTCCACCAGTTGCTTTGCATTCAAATCATATATCTTCTCGCCCCAGGTGGTGGAAAGAAAAAGAACCCCCGCGGAGATTCGAGAGGAGTACGAGCGTCTCCAGAAGGAACGAGAAGAGAGAAGGCTTCAGCAAAGGACCAACCCAAAGGTGCGTTCAAGAGAAAATAAAAAGCCTCACGTTGAACCGACTCCAACGTATAGAGTCATCAGATGCTTTGTTCTTATTATATACGTCATTAATTCCTGAACTTGTTATTTCGCAGGGAACGATTAGTGTGGGTATTGATGCCACAGACCTCTTCGA
Organism: Amniataba percoides; assembly: GCA_037176925.1. Taxonomy (NCBI): domain Eukaryota; kingdom Metazoa; phylum Chordata; class Actinopteri; order Centrarchiformes; family Terapontidae; genus Amniataba; species Amniataba percoides. Next base: position 12,955,232 of record JBAJHX010000041.1, read on the forward strand.
CCGGTATGAGGAGGAGTACGAAGACATGGATGGAGGTGGTATCCCACATGTGGAAATCAACAAGATGCACATATCGCAATCCATCGAGGTAACCAGCCTTTCACTGCGATACATTTTGGATACATTTAAGATTTGTAAATTTGCGATAGCTATTAAAGATTTTGGATATAACTCTCGTCGCACTCTGCTGTAGGCTCCTCTCACCACAAAAGACACAGCCATTTTGTCTGGCTCCTTGTCGACCCACAACGGAAATGGAGGGGGAACCGTTAACTTGGCCTTGAGAAGAGTCACCTCAGCTAAGGGGTGGGGAGAGGTATGTGGCATTCTCACACACACAGACACTCACACTGCTTTAAAAGTGTTTGGATCTAACTGCATTAATATGATAAATTGTCATCTGACAGTTGGCTTTTTAGATAAAGATAGTATCTAAGTCGTAGAGAGCTTTATTGATTTGAGCGTAATTTATCACAGCTGTAAAATGCTGGACAAGCTTGAAAATTCACTTTGAAAAGTGCTTGAATTTGAGACCTGCTGTCTGTGTGTCCGGTCAGGTGGAGCTCGGTGCTGGAGACACCCATGGACCTCTCTTAGGAATGAAGATTTTCCGAAACTTGACGCCTCGATTGTATGTCTTGAATTGCATAAAAAAAAAAAAACAATTTGACTCCGTGATTTTGACAAAATGAACAACTAACTTTTTAAAATTTTCCTCCCCTCAGCTTTGTGACCGCTCAGTGCGGGCTCCAGTTTTCATCTCGAGGTGTGCGCCCTGGGGTTACCACCGTGCTGGCCCGCCACTTAGACAAGAACACTATGGGCTACCTGCAGTGGCGCTGGGGTGTCCAGTCCTCTATGAACACCAGCATAGTCAGGGACACCAAGAGCAGCCATTTCACCTTCGCAATGCAGGTTAGCAGCCAGAAGTTATATTTAACTTTAATGTTTGCAGAGATGACAGTAAATCAGCGCTCATTGTCGCGGTTGTGCCAAAATGACCATTTACCTCTTTGTCTCCGCAGCTTGGCATTCCTCACACTTTTGTGATGATGAGCTACCAGTACAAGTTCCAGGATGAGGACCAGACGAAGATTAAGGGCTCAGTAAAGTATGTTGTCAAAGTGAAATATGTGTTATTTGGAAAACGCTATCGTAAATTCAAATTAAGATCCCAGTTGTAGTTCATAATTAGGTTTGTTTACTGTCAGTCTGTTTGCACGGCGACTCAAATTTCCATCCATTTTAGTATGCATTGTTAGTTGTTTTTGTGCAAGAACTGACAGCTCAGATTCAAGTAGTGCAGACAGTTTTATTTATACACACACACAGATCGTCACAGATAAAAAAGAAACTGCCTCGTGACACGCACTCTGCTCCGTAGACCCTCGATTCAGATAAAGAAAAACTCTCCTAAAAACTCTTTAAAGGGGGAGGAAATGTGGAATAAAGCTCACGATGAGCAGCAGAGGAAGGATCTCCCCCCCAGGACGGACAGACACATGTGTGCCTATAAAGTAAACTCTGACTGCAGGTGGAGAGAGTTGGTGACTTTTGTCTTTACGTTACAGATCAGGCTTCTTCGGGACTGTGGTGGAGTACGGCGCCGAAAGAAAGATCAGTCGACACAGCGTCCTGGGGGCCACCGTCAGCGTGGGAGTGCCCCAAGGGGTCTCCCTCAAGATCAAGTGAGTGCAGCTCTTTGCTCCAGTTTGCCGCTCAGCATGGGTTCGGTGGGGGGCTGTTGCCGCGACAGTCCCGCAGGAATCAAGACGGCCTTTGAGGTTGTAGGCGCAGGATTAGACCCATCGAGATGCTAGTTGGTCCTGCAGGGGAATGAGTCTAACTTGCAGTACGTTTCTTGTCAGCGAAAACTATCAAAGGAACATATCACATCACATAATAAATCTGTTGAGGAACAATCATTAAGTCATTGTCTCAGAGAGCACATGAAGTGTATTTTCAGACAGACAGCTGTATGTAGCATTGAGAATGATTATTAATTATTAATAATTATGAATGTGACCTTCATATTTCATCCATTTAGATGGAAGTTATCACAAATATCACACGCAGTAACCAATTCAGCAGGCTGTTTGATGGCCGTGCAGACATCACTAATGAAACCAACTCTCCATCCTCAGACTGAACAGAGCCAGCCAGACGTATTTCTTCCCTATTCACCTGACCGACCAACTCCTGCCCAGTGCTGTATTTTACGCCACAGTCGGACCACTGGTTTTCTACCTCGCCATCCAGCAGCTCGTTATCCGGCCTTACGTGCGGGCCCAGAAAGAAGAGTAAGAAAGCCTTCGCCCTAAGTTGGTCGTTTAATGCGAGAGATGTTATTGGGAGAAGCGCCACATGTATAATTATGGCCAGATTTTATGGGCTCATTTTTTTATTTCTCCATTTATCTCAACAGGGACTTGGAGAAGCAGCGGGAGAGCTCGGCCTCTAATATAGCCAGGAAGAAACAGGAGGCGGAGGCTGCCGTGAGTGTTTTACAGGCTTACACAGCGGCCATAGCTCATATGCGAAGCGCAGGAACGTTACAAGTCATCACGCCAGTCAGGCGGAGATGGGATTAGATAAGATGCAAAGTCTTAATGAAATTCATTATTATAATCCATGTAATGTGAAATCTCATTGTGTCTCTGTCTCCTCTGTGTGCATTTTTTTTAAATTTTCCATCTCCAAAGGTCTTGCTCATGCAGGAGTCTGTGCGCAGGATTATCGAAGCTGAGGAGTCTCGAATGGGTAAGATTAGTAATATTTCAGGGATGAGTTTATCCTGGGAATAATGTTTAACGTAATGTTTAACGTTGAATGATGTTTAAACATGTTGTTTAAGCATCTATTTGATTCTCTCACATTCTGAACGGTTTGTCATACATTTCAGGTGAAATATATCAACTTGTGCTTTAACACGGCTTACTTCAAAGTGTAATCTCTTAGAAACAGTGCCTGTTTTCACCTTATGAAACAAGACTATTCAGCTCTTAGCAAGACATGTTAGTGCTTTGAACTGTGAATTACCAGTTTACACATAAAATACATGATTCCCGTGCAGTTCAGTGAAAATTAAAGGGACTGAACACCTACCAAAGGAAAGACCTGTGTGTGGGCATCTCCTATCGTCGTATTAGAAGACTTGCTTTTTGGACACTGATAGCATCTAGCTTTTGTGGAGATGTGGGTAGCTTCTTAAACAGGGTTAATAAGGGAAATAAAGTTCAGTGGATTTTTTTAATGACCCTCCAGCTTCCATTTCGACTAGTGATAATTGCCGCTTTTTAGTCTGCTTTTGAAGAGTACACTAACAAAAAGCTCTCAGCAGACAGTATAATTTTCACCAGGGGGAGTCTGGCAAGTGATAATTGGCTTGTGACACCTGTCACTGTCGAGGTTGCTTTGATTTTTAGTATCATCAGAGGTCCCCTAGACTTTGCTCTTATAAAGTAACAGTTAATAGCAGCAGCGTGTGTATAATGAAAGATACGCAGCTGCTCTTCTTCATTCAAACGGACTACACTTTATGAAATGGTTACGGCATTGTTTAGGCAGCTCGCAATTAAAACTAATTGTGCCGTCTTTTTGTCGCGTTCTCGTGAAAATGATTTTAACAAACGAGTCTCAAAAATGACACTGGTGCTGCGGCTGAAATTGCTGGCACGCGAGATTCAAATGGCTCCGCGGTGAAAATGGGGATTCGTGTCGAACGGTTCCAGCTACTAGTTCTGACTAGCCTGCCTTTTGAAAGCTTTTCAGATACATTAACACATCAAACTTTGTCTGACTATCTGTCATGCTCCTTTAATTTAACCAGGCCTCATCATCCTCAACGCCTGGTATGGCAAGTTTGTGACGGACAACAGTCGAAAGCACGAGAGGGCAAAGGTCATTGATGTGACTGTGCCACTGCAGTGTCTGGTGAAAGACTCTAAACTCATCCTCACTGAGGCCACAAAGGTAAGTGCAGTAAGATTTTCTTTACAAAACTTTACTGTAAAGAATTTTTTTTATATTGATGTTATTGTGTAAAGTATTTTCCGGGTATTTAGAACATCTATAAATGGTAAATATGTCTCACAGTGTAACAAACTAATGTCCTCAGTGTGATGCTGGTGCGTGACTTCATGTTGTCTTTCCAGTCAGGGCTCCCTGGCTTCTACGACCCCTGTGTGGGGGAGGAGAAGAGCCTGAAGGTGCTGTATCAGTTCCGAGGAGTCATGCATCAAGTCCTGTCAGGAGACACGGAACCACTCAGGATACCAAAGCAATGTAAGTCCCACAGCACAGAGACATTACTGTAGCTTTTAGCTTCATCAGTGCGGGGTTTTATGATTCTGGTGGATCCTCATATTCTCTCCTGGACTGTCTAACCTGCCCTCCCCCACCACCACCTCGTTTCAGATGTTGCCGGCAGCAGGGGAAATTTACTCGAACCCCGAGCGTTTGTAGATGTGTTTGATGCAACATATGTTAGAATGTTTAATCTTCGCTCAGAAAATATCTCCCAGAAATCCACTGAGCCTCGTTTACCTGCCAGCACGTTTATTTCTGACTTCTTTGTTCTCGCCTCCACCGCACAGCTCACAGGATTGACGCCGACACATAGGGGCTCCTCCGCTGACCAAAAAGACTCATCTCTCAGCTGACTGACAGAAGGCGGAGACTCCTGTTTTAGACACAACACAGACCGAGGTCCCTGTTGTCAAGAAGTTGTGCATTTACCGTTTGTCTTTATATTCATTTAAATATGCAGAGCGGAGTAAAAACATCGCAGACTGGATTGATCGTAATTCAGTGTCCACGGACAGGGTTGTGGCCTGCTTGAAATTCTAATGTGACACAGAAATCAATGGCTACCATCTTATTTCCCAGGTCTTTTAGCGCCCTTGGTATCCATTTATTTTTGGTATGGCTTGTAATTTATGATCCAGTTCTTTGTACTGTATTGTACACAAACTGCAGTGCCTATATGATTGAAGACATGAATGCACCTCTGTTTATTTGCCATATTATTAAAATCAGTCTCTCTCATGTTGTTTCAACTTTTTTTGTACTTTTTCCTGCCCAACAACTCAACAAAGAAAATATATATTTTTCTGTAATGCTTGTAAGATTAAATATTTTTCATTAACTTTGAGGGAGGGAATTAAAAGGAAGACAATTCACATCTACCAGTGACAAAAAGGTGAAAAGAGCACAGCTTCAAATTGAGTTGAGCCTTTGGAAACTGAAACTTGGGAAAGTGTTGTTGTTTTTCTCATTTTGAATATATTCTACATGGCAGTCATCTTCAGTCGATGACTCCATGCAACTTCTGCACTTACCCTGTCAGACAAGCTGTGCCTGCTCCATTATACTGTCGGTCTTCTCCCTGTGATCCTTTTCTTGATCTGGGGTGAGATGTTCATTAATCTTCCTTCACTTCACTTGTTTGCCAGTTAGTGTGCTATAAATAGAGAGCAGTGGATTAACTGGCTGCAAAACCGAGAGTCTTGCTCCCCGTGAAGTATGCAATCCCTGCCTTTTCAAGAATCCTAACGAGTGGATCATGCAAAGAGGACCGACATAATGACCAAACGTTCCTTTATTTTTCCCAGGATAAATTATAATGAGAGATATGGTTTGATGATTGATTTTAACCAATGACTCATCACCGA
>JBAJHX010000041.1:12972988-12991640 GCA_037176925.1 Amniataba percoides
CAAACACTTTCTGCTCACCTTTTCTTTGACGTTCTCAAACGAGGAAGGCGAGACGACTGAGAAACAGACTAAGAAGACATCTGTCTGTGGGTAGCTTAGTGGTCGTAACCTGTCATAATCCTCCTGACCTGTTAGAGGAGAGAAAAAGAGATGGGGAGAGAGTTAGAGAGAGAAAGACAGCGATGCAAATTTACCCACCATGTGACAGACTGGTAAACACACTGATCTCAATGAGGAGCAACCTGAGAGAGAAAAAAACCCCAAACAAACCCACACAGTCTTACCTGCTGTATCAAATAGGCCGAGGGTGTACGGTTCACCCCCGATCATTACAGTTACTGCATAGTTGTCAAAAACCTGTGATGAGAGAATAAACAGTATGTCATGACACATTTAGGGCTTTTTTTTAATTCTGTGGTTGTGAAACACACCCAGCTGACTTACTGTTGGTACATATTCAGAGGGGAATTTGTTGGTGGTGTATGAAATCAAAAGGCAGGTTTTTCCCACTGCTCCATCGCCCACCACCACACACTTGATGGTCTGCATCTCTGTGCTTTCTGATCCTGCTCCGATGGCTGCTGAAAAGAGGAGACAACTCATCAGCACATTTCACATCTCATGTCTTTTAAATAATTTGTCACAGTAATTGAAATAAAGGATCCACCTTTACCATCAGCTGATGATTTGGGGGGTGGGGTGTGGGGGAGTACTGTGTTTTTCCAAGCTAGTTAAGTGTCACACCCCATCACCAAAAAAAACTGTGTATAAGCTAACGATGGCTAATGACAACATTTACCTCCCGCTCACCGCTTATCTTACCAAACAAACTTAGGTATATTTAAAGAGGACAAATTGGCCAATCACACTGAATAACAATACGTGTTTTTATAAATGCGTAGCAGTGATTAAAATTGTGTTTATATGTCGGTCAGCGGGCTAAGCTAACGCAGCGCTAGCATAGCAACCGGCCGGCTAGCCCGGTCTTGTTTCACTAACACCGGCTTCACTGCGGCTCCGGATATCACCAAAACTACATCCTAACTTGTGTTTATGCATTTCAACCGCAGGCAAATGTGTAAGAAAACGCTTGAGTGTCGTACCAGTGTCCCTCCGAGCCTCTCCGGTGGTTAGCAGTGTGTTTCGCCGGGCGTTGGCACCAGCGAGCAGCAACTTGCAGACTATCTGCTGTCAAGTTAGACAAAACAGCACCGGAAGTCACATAAAAATTTCAAAACTCTCTTCTCTGCCTTTTCAAAACACAAAATACAAGAAATTTGTCTTGATATTTTGGTGCAAAAATGTATATATAGTAAGCAGAAAAGTAAATTTTTCAAGTAAGAAGTAAAAAAACAAATGACGTAGATAGTACAAAATGGCCAATAAACAAACAAACAAAAAAAAAAGATAATGACAACACGTTTTAGTCATTTATCCTCCTCTCTCGTAGCAGACAGTCTCTTTTAGGCAGGTCAGTCACATTGTTAAAAACAATCATCATATCATAACACAGACATACTTTGGACCTTTATTGCTGCACTGTCTAGATGTTAGATTATTTTTTTCCCCCCCCATAAATATTTCTTTTTACCTTGCTGAGCCGTTGTCTTAATTTTAACGTGATTGTATTTCTATTTCTGGAGGAGTCAAATCACTTTCTAAAGCGGATTTTGGCTTTGATTTTTCCATACGCGCGCCTTTATCCGCTCTTACTTTGAAAGGTATCTTCCTCTGGGCGCGGCGGCAGACTTGACGCGAGCTTCATCTGAGCGGTTCCTGCAGCAGAAATGGTGACGTCACCCCACAAGCCCCTCACACCTGAATGTGAGCTCGAGCTCTGCAACAGCAGCACCCACACAGGTAGAAGGATGTGATGTAGTCTCACAGGACAGACTTAGATCAGAGAAAATATGTAACCTGGGTGATAAACACGCGTTTTGCATTTAGCTGAGCTGGTCGAAAGAAGTCCACACTGGCAGGAAAGGATGAAAACCTGCATGATAGAATACAATAACTCTCTGAAATGCTGCTTATTGCTGACACTGGGTGTAATGTTTGAGTGTTGACTCAAACCTATAGTGTTGGCCCTTCCACAGAAAACACTGTGACTGTCTTCCATTTATCTTCCTCCGTTTCAGGGCCCCTCACTGTCACACCATCGTGACCCACTGGGAAGTTTGAATCGAGCGGAGCCTCTGTTAATGTCATCAGTAGCACCGTTGTTTTTCTTATTCTGACACATCTGCTGTGGAAAAGGCCTCAAAGGTGTCTCTGACGTCTTGTCCGCCCCCCACTTTCTGTACATAGGGGGGATCTAACACAGTACTGCCAGAGACCGAATGCTCCGCTCAGATGAACCGAACATTACATTCTTCACAAAAATAAGATTTGATGCAGGGTTATTGCGTTTAGCGTGGCTGATGAACTGCTAATATATGCCGTTCTCTGGAAGCAAAGACCAGCAGACACAATTGTCCAACTTCTTGCAGCTACAATCAGTGGAGTAACGAAATCTGCTTGACAAGGATCACAAATCACCACTGCCTCTTTTGGAGAATAACAGACCTTTTTTCCTGGGGAATTTGAATATAATTTGACTTTGATAATAACTGGGAATCATCCGTTTGCGTGAAGTGAGAGAAACACTCACTTGCAGGTATCCCACCTCTGTCATCCCTCCTCAAATTAACACAAAATAGAGCAGAACATCACCGCTGTTCGACCTTATTGCCAGTCCATGTTTTGTCTTTGAAAAGTGGGACTTTGGAAGAGTTTGGCCTTCATTTATGCATTTATGGAGAGTTTTTTACTCTGCATCAGATTTTTTGGAGTATAACACTGACAGATTCTCAGTTAAACGGTGTTAATTTCAAGCTGATCAGGTATTCAAACGTAGAGCTCAAAGTTATTTTAGGCCCTGGCACTAAATTAATGAGGTTTTAATCATTTAAATACTAAGAAAAAAAAGACTGAAAGTCACTTTTTCACTTGGTTTATTTTTCAGTTTAATTTACACACTGACAGAGTGTCCAATGGAGAAATGAGTTTGTGGCCCCAGCATGAATGTGTCTATAATTCACCCATGATTTGAAATGACGTTTTGCTGGAGTCACCCATAAATGTTTGAGTTCTGAAGTTGAATTTGTTCATCGCTCTTGTGGCTTCTCGTCATTCTCCTTGTGGTCTTCATCCACACAGCTGCTTGCGTTAATAACAAACAGCACAACATAAAAACAAAGAGGATCCAACGCAGAGTCGCCCACCATCTGATTAGAACAGGAAGAAAAATGAACCGTGATTTGATTTATTGCCTTTGTTGTACATGTTGTATAATTCTTTACATTAATTAAAACAAATTATATTAACTGTTGCTGATGCTTCCTCAAATATCACTCAATGACAACACAGAAATTATGCTACATTATTTCCCTCACCTTACTTCAGCTTGTTCTGGTATCAGTAATGAAGTGGCTTGTATCATGGTGGCTGTTGTTGTTACTGTGAAAAAAAGAGACAATTTGCTTTAAAATTCTGTAATCTACTGACTGATATTCCTCTTATATATTGTTAACCTATGACACCATCTGGACCCAGTGTTGTCTGATTAAATACACGCTTATACACACTACAGGCCAAATGTTTGGAAGCAACTTCAAGTTTGTGTTCATAATGCCTTTCTTAAAAACCAGCATAAGTTATATGTATTTACTGCATGATCAGCCTTTGTTTTCATTGATCTGCACCATTTTCCTCAATTTACCTTTAGGTATACATTGATGTTACCAGACCATCGCTGAATAAATTTCAACAAAAGAAAAGAAGGGCTTAGTTTTTAGGGTTGAGAAGATTTGCAAGGGTCACAACTTCAGTGCAAAAGTAAAAAACAAATTTGCATTACTTACTTTAAGTTTTTGGCTTTTGATAGTCTGAATCCAAATATCCCAGTAAATCTCATCTGTGTTCAGATCTCTGACAAACTACTGCAGAAATGGCTAGAAAGAAGCAACTGAATAAAGAAACAAGAGTACAGATTTGTACACTGAGGAAAGAAGGATATACTGAAAATAAATTGCAAAATGCCTAATGCTGTCCAACAAAGTTACTCTTCATATAATAATCATGTTTGTTTAGTTGCAAAGTATGTCAGTGAAACTATGATCTTTTTTTGGTACAAATCTGATCTTGCCTCCAAACTTATGGCCTGTAGTGTCTGTATGTACAATACATATTTTTTAAATATTTTTACATCCTGTTTCCCTCTGATTTTATAAAATGTAAATGACATAATTAAGTTCCCAGACTTATCCTTAACAACTGTGACAAGTTAGAGTGGGTTATACAAGCTGTTGTCTTTCAGAGTCAGTAAATTCAAACATTACTATCAAAGCAAGAATATCAAGCAGCCATAGCAGCATTGTTTCACATTGCCTCAAGTGTCTGCGCCAACTTAGACAAATTATACCTGCATGGGAGACGATGAGCCTGACACCAGTGTAGATATTTCTTCCAGGCCTGGCGATGACACACCAGTACATATTCTCATCGCTGTCTCTAAGAGAAGTAATAGTAACATTGAAGACTCCAGCCTCCGTGTCATCTACAATGAAGCTTCTGTTATTAGGCCTCTGCTTGGGTGTTTTCACCACGATGCTGCACAGCTCGTATACCGGCCCTTTGCACCAGTACTTTGTGCGTTTTCTGAACCGCTGGTCGTACCGACAGGACACCGTCACAGATCCTCTGGGCGCTCCTGTTACCTCCTCTGGAGCCGACAGCTCGAATGAATCCACCGTATGCTTTGCTTGCCAGAGGAAACTGAAAACTGGAGCTGCAAAAAAAAGAAAAACATTTCACACAATGCAAGTTAATCTTTCTGTCCAAGTTGCTCTGCTCTGCCACAGTATTTTAAAAAGCTGCTTTTACCATAGAGGAGGACAGTAAATAGCCCTGCCATCCTCCTGATGGGACTGAAATGAAGCAGAAGCAACACATGCGACAGTTAGGGGCTTCCTTATATTGCTTATATGCAGTGTGGTTATGTAATCAGATGGTTCATTGGAAACCAAATGTCGTAGATGTTTATTTACGCAACCCTTTTGTTGAAATCCCACAGCACGTCTCACTTGTGTACTGTGTCTCATTGGGAAAGACGCCAGAGTTCAAGCTGGAAGGCCAATGTATTTACTTAAACAGCAGGTGGCACTCAAGACCAGCCTGGAAGAAGACATGACATGTTCACTTCTGTACCAGTCACCTTGGGATCTATAATTTTCTTCGGCGTATGTTTAGAAAGCTATGTGGAGTAAGACTGCGGGAGGAAAAGCAGATGAGAATATTGCAGTGTTTGCATTTTCTCACGACCAGTCTTCCTGTCTGCTGGATAGAAATCTGCATTGAGAAAGACTACACAGTCACTGAGTTTATTTATCTACCTCACAGTTGTTTCCTTCCCCAATAATCAATGATAGCATGTAGCAGAGTCTAATCAGACAGTGCAAAATGTTTTCAAAATCTAATTTGGTGATATAATCTGCTGTGGGACAAGCAATGCTATCTTTTAACCCACTGATTCACACCCATTGCATTTGTCTGTGCACGTCCTCAGGCTTTCACTCATCTAATTTGATCCTTTGCCGTTTTGTGCTTGTGTACATTTTTAATGGCTTAATGATGATGTAACGGGTGCCATGTGTTATCATAAAAGATTGCGCCTTCAGATTTGTTTTTTGCGAGCTTCGATATTTCAAATGCATTTGACTGCGGTTCAGGGCTGCAGACACGAGTTGACTTCAGATGTATGTCTCAGCTCATGTTTTCTTTTATATCATCTTTATTGTTCTTTTTTTCTCAATGACAGTGAACAAATTGCTCAGTTATAATATCTATCAGAACAGCTAACAGTGATTTTAAATGGTTGCAATGTGAGTTATTAACTGAGCGGCCATTTACCAAAAACATTTACAGAAGCAAGAAAAATCATTTCACTAACAAATACCACAAGGTGAGACTAATTCTGAGCAATCAGAGCTGACTATGGATCACACTGACCTTCATGCACGGCATACTAAAACCTTACTTTTTGTTCCAGTCTGTGAAATTAAATATATATGCATATTTTATATTAATCTGTTGTTAGTAAGTTCTTTTAACAGCACAGATTCTCTGAGTTTAGGTGGAAACTGGAATGATGCCAGTGTCTTCTTAAAGGTCAGGCCATGTAGGAAAAAGCAGAACTATGCTGATGACACATGCACTGGTGTTGGGGAAGCAAGGGAGGGTTACAACACCCACAGGCATAAATCTGTTTTAAGAAAACTTCTTTCGAAATATGGCTTATTTAACCTATCAAACCCATGCAAAGGAGAGGTTTGCTGTATCACTGGGTCACAGAAACCAGATGGAATAGCTTCTAGCACTTATTATGAAACCCACTTTGGGTTTGTGAATATTCAGCCTACTTTTGGATGGGGTCACAGTGTTAGCAGACTTTTCTTGTTAACTGAGCAGATGTATAATGTAAGTGCATGTATGATATGTGACAGATTACCCTTTGATTTGTGCCTCGGGGAAGGAATTCTCAAGCGCAAAATGAACTTCCCTGGGATGATGAAATGACCTTGGTGAAAACTGAAATTGGACTGTTTTTCACATTTCACTATAAAATGAGTGGATAAATGAAAAATCCAGTTTTCAGCACCCTTGACGTCTATTTGACGTCTTTTTTAAATTTTCAACAATCACCACGAAAAGCAGATTTGTCTTGGAAAAGCAAATGGCATTACTTTTGCGTCTACCTTTAAGTCAGCCAAGGTGTTTTCCGCTGACACCAGCATATCTTTCTTTAAATATTACATAAACTGTTAAAGATAAAGAGGTCTGCTTTATAATGGAAGCTAAATGATTAGATAAGTTCACCATTTACCGTGTGAATGCTTTTGATTTCGACACAAATCCCTCTTCATGACATATCACGATCCTCTCCTCGGCACGATTAGAGTTGTCAAACATATTTATCATCACAAATCTGCAGTCTGCATCGTTTTTCAAAGGCAATTTTGCTTGTTGTTTTTGTGAGTTGATTCCTAATGTTTTATGACATGAAGGGCTTATTTGAAAATGTAGCATAGATTTATGCACTATAGACAAATCACAGCCAAACATCTGTTTTTCCTCTTGTTTTGCTGTGATTCCATTCATAGATATATGCTACTTTGTAAATAGGATGTAAACATTAAAACGTTTCTCTTCCTGACTAAGAATATTACAATTTTCACAGACGAAGCATGGTTGGTAAAATACAAACATTTGTGACATATTCTTCAGTGGTCTTTTGGTGTTTTGTGTAACATTTAAGCCACAGGCATTGTGTTTGCTTTGGCATATGCTTGTTTTGGACAAAAAGAGTCCTTCAGACAAGGAGAAAGTGGGCCTGCGGAGAATAGGCCTGGACTCGTGATAAGTAATCACCTATTACCAAGTGAACACATCTGATAATCTTTTCTGAAACAATCTTTGGTAAATAAACACCTCTTTGGCAGGTGTCCTGTTTTCGTTATGTCTGAGCAAACTGGATGTGTATAAAAGTGAGTGCGCCTGTTAGATGACCTCCTTGTACAAGGTAATCATGGCTAAAGTACTGTTTGTGACAGGTGAGTCAGTGCTGCTGTATTTTAAAAGATTTGTCTCTTCTGAGTGTAGCAGATGGTCTCTTGGTAATTGCTATTTCCAGGATTTGGATATACAGCACACTGCATCCCTTTTTAGGAGGCTTTCTTTTCCCAGTAAATGTCCTTGTGCTCAAATATGACCATGTGACTTTTAATTTCACAGCTCTGGCCCTGCTGCTGCACGTGCAGCTCGGTAAGCAATCTGAATGCAGGATACAGCGTGCACGTTCATTTCTCGTTCAGTCAGAAATTGCATTGCATCATGTGTTTGGTCCGTAACTAATAGATTTCTTTTGAATCAAAGGCTCATCCTTCATACTGTCATGCTATTTCACAAACTGGGCGCAGTACAGGCCACCTCCAACTATTTATATGCCAAATGACATCGACCCATGCCTGTGTACCCATCTCCTGTACGCCTTCGCCACCATAAAGAACAACCAGCTGGCCACCTATGAGTGGAATGATGTGGAGCTTTACGGTCAGTTCAATGCCCTGAAGAACACGTGAGTCGCTGAAAAACCCTTTCGTGTTAAAAGAAATATTTTCTTTACAGAACAATAAAAAATGACTAATAAAGCACACTTATGAAAGGTAGAAAATGTTTTATCCCTCAACAGGAATGGCAACCTGAAGACTCTCCTGTCTGTTGGAGGCTGGAACTTTGGCTCCACAGGGTGAGATGATTTACTGATGCATGCACTCTTTACAGTGGAGATCCTCTGTTTCAACACATCTGACTTCCCCCCCCCCCTCATTTTACAGGTTTTCACAAATGGTTTTGAGCCCTACCAACCGCCAGACCTTCATCAACTCTGTGATTTCTTTCCTGAGGAAGTATGAGTTTGATGGGCTTGACATTGACTGGGAGTATCCAGCCAACAGAGGAGGCTCTCCTGAGGATAAGCAGTACTACTCTGTTTTCCTGGAGGTTTGTTTGTCATGTCTGCTTTCTTGCTCTGTCTCCAGTCTATTTTTTCTCTCTACAGTTTATATATTTCTTAAACTGATAGTGAATATAACTGCTCAAGCGTGCCTTGAATTTTTGGGGCCTTTATAAATCCCCTGGGGTTTCAGCTGTGCCTGAGCGATTAAAAGACACATAAAAGCAAAGCAGCTCACAACCTGACCATGTTACAAATTGTGGATTGTGAATCCTGGAGTTCAGTTAACACTAAATATTTCATATCTGTTGACATTCAACAGGAGATGAGAGCTGCCTTTGAGAATGAGGCCAAGCAGAGCAACAAGGCTCGTCTTCTGATGTCTGCTGCTGTGGCGGCTGGAAAGGACACCATTGATTCTGCTTATCAAATTCCCAAGCTCGGCCAGTAAGCATTCAAAGCAATATTAGTGGTGTGTCCAATCTCATGCGCAGCAACATAATGGGTCACAGCTTAAAGGAACAAGTCTGAACCTCAGCCCTTCACCCTAAATTATCAGTGTCAGCTTGTTAATGTTGGCACGCTAACCTCTTCCCATCTTGTTTCCGAGGTCCCTGGACATGATCAACGTCATGACATATGACTTCCATGGCTCTTGGGACCCCATGACTGGCGAGTGCAGTCCCCTGTTCAGAGGCCCAGAGGACCATGGTGGCTTCATCTATTTCAATGTGGTGAGTAGTTCTGAACTTCTTGAACAAAGGAGTAATTAATCAAAATTGAGCACGTCTAAAGAATACACCTATAGTTTATCTGCAACGTTAAAGCATTCACAGAAGCTATTTAGATCCAGAGCTCTGCATATTTCCGATTCCTTCAGGACTATACCATGAACTACTGGAAGAGCCAGGGAGCCCCAGCTGAGAAGCTGATTGTTGGTTTCCCCACATATGGCAACACATTTACTCTCAGGAACCCTGCTGACCACGGAGTTGGTGCACCCATTTCTGGTGCTGGGACTCCAGGGAAGTACACACAGGAGGCTGGAGAACTTGCTTACTTTGAGGTATGCTTTCTCATTGTTGCAAGTAATAAAGAATAAGATTGAACGTTCATGATGCTTCAGTGTAAGGTAATAATCTTACACTTGACAATCTGCACGCTTGACAACAAAGCAGGGTTGATTTATCATAGCATTGGTGGATAAAAAGTGAATATGTGTCTTGGTTTTGATTAATGCATTACTTTGTCATATTACAGATCTGTGGCTTTTTGAAAGATGGAGCAACTGAGGTTTGGAACCAGGCCCAGGATGTGCCATATGCCTACAAGGGAAACCAGTGGGTGGGCTATGACAACATCAAGAGCTTCCAGATCAAGGTAACAAACATGCACAGAGTACTTGTTTTGCCATTTGACAGGCCAGTCTGTTGGCTGTTGTGAATTACCTCTGAGCTAAAAATATTTCCCAATCTCCATAACCTCAAGGCTAATGTGAGGTTTTTAAAATGTGAACTTCCCTCTTTGCCACAGCAGAATGTGGCAAGACAATGTATCAGACCTTTCATATTTCCCTATATGTGGCGTCATTGTGTTAAGGTCTGGTTTTGACCTAAAATGCCCCCTGCACCCTCTTGTGGCTGTCTGTAGGTTGACTGGGTGACAAAGAATAACTTCGGAGGTGCCATGGTGTGGACCCTCGACATGGATGACTACTTGGGCACCTTCTGTAACCAGGGAAAATACCCACTGATTAATGTTCTCAAAAAGGGCCTTAATCTGGAACAAGCATGTACGACTCTTAATACCTTTATCATCGATTATGAATGGGAAATCCGAATATTATTCTCAGACAAATGATCCCATTAAATAACTCATTTGCTGTTTTTCAGCCTGCGCCCCACCTGCCACTCGCCTTCCCCCAATTGCAGGAATGAGCACGACCGCTGCCTCCAGCAGCGGCTCCAGTGGCGGCTCCAGCGGCGGCTCCAGTGGCGGCAGCAGCTCCTCCGGTGGGGCCTCGGGCACCAGTGGCATGGACAGCGGATTCTGCGCTGGAAAGGCTAACGGCATGTACCCCGACCCAAAAAACAAGAACCAGTTCTACAACTGCAGCGCTGGCAAGACCTACTTCGAGAACTGTGCTTCTGGTCTGGTCTTTGACAGCTCTTGTTCTTGTTGCAACTGGGCCTAAAGCTGAAGTTACAGATTGGTTAACTGTTCAAAGGCTGGATGACTGTTTTACATTTGTTCTTAGTTCTCAGGGGCCAACTTCTCTGAGTACAAAGTCCTTACTACACTGGATGTTTAACAGTGTAAAACCTGAAGGGTGTCTTCTTGAATAGTTAAAGGAAAGGAAATAAACATCTGATAGTTGCCGGTGTGTTGTGTGTTTCCACTGTCTTTTCTTTGTTGTTGATTATAAAATGTAGTGTGAGAAGTGTCCCGGTTTCAATCAAAACAACACTACGTTCATCATGTCATTACAATTGTTTTAATACACATAGTATACAGTATGTGTATTTCTGTGTACAAATGCTAAAAGATATTCATAAATGCAATTAAAACAGAAACATTTGCCAACTCTCTACAAGTAATCATAATTATAATAATGGTTAATAGTAATAAAACATAACACAAATCCACAATTTGATGAAAACTGTCTGTGATTTACAAAATAGAAAAACAATCTGAGTAAGCACATTATTTACTTTGCCATTTAGGGCACAAGAACTCTAGTGTAAGCCATGATTTTATAATATCGCCCCTCTCAGCTGCTTTCTTTCTCCTCTTTCTGTTCTGTATTGGCAGATGCGTTGTGCTCTGTTGCCTTTTCCTCCACCATTGCTGTCTTTTTCGTTGTTCCTGTTGGTATGCAGAGGCAGTTGGAGTTGGGGTGGGGTGGGGGTGGGGGGGGGGGTAATGAGCATGAAATTAATGAAAACAAATCTTGTATAAGCGTGCTTGTTGATACTGTACCTGTGAGGTAATTTCTGTGCATTCGATGGAACAGCAGGAGACCAATGAAGACGATAAAACCGATGCAGGAGATTATCATTCCACACAGCAGGAAGCTGTAGCTGCTTTGAGTCTGCATAATCTGGGGATGAGATAGCAATATTAAACTATTGAACATGGAACTAAATCTCCAGTGGGCTTGTTTTTGCAATTATTAGTCTAATTCTCAATGTCTGCACACAGTCTTTTTCTCTAATAGTAATAATGATAAAGAAATTTAGACTTACTGAGCCAACCAGAACCTGCATTACCATCTCTCCCATCCCTGCACTTGTCACCAGGACTGATGTTGCACATCCTGCAAAAAGATTTTAAGAATGTTTATTTCCTCTTTGCTCTGATTGCATTAGTGTGGTATCATCATTGTGCTATAAAGATGTCATTATACCCTGGTAATCAAGGATGTCTTCAGTATAAGCAAGCATACAGGGGAATATGCTGCTGAGGAAGAGCCCACATAAACACGTCCCGACAAACAGAAAGATACCATTGGTGTAGAAAATAAGCAGCATCAACATAGTCACAATAGCACCTGCCTGTAAAGATGAGAAAGTTTTAGCAATTTTAGGATTTCACCTTTAGGGTTCACTGTGTATCTATACTTTGATGGCACTGTTAATGTTTCATTAGGTTTACCAGGTTGAACATGAGCAGTCTCACAGGCTGGAAACGGTATGAGAGAGGAATGGACAAGAGACGTCCAGCAGTGATTGCTGCCCAAAAGATACTGGGCAGGTACCCTGCCATTTTATGAGGCAGTGACAGAGGGGGTAACACACCATAAGTATACACAAAGCCGGCAAATGAACCCTGAAAGGGAAAGACAGATTGTGTCACATACTATACTTACTGTTCTTTACACAAAGCTGATTTTGTATGCACTTATAACATTTTATGTGGAACATAACACGTGAAATGCACGTCATACTATTTATCTGCACCCCTTACTCACCATAATACCATCGGTCATGAAGAGCACCATCCCACCGAGGATATGAATCATAAAGAAGGATACTGGCAGCCCACGCAGGTTATCATTCTGACAGCAGCTAAAGATATCCCCATGACCTGCAACAGAGTGAAAAGTCAGAAATGACAGATTGTAGCACACAAAACGACATTCATAGTGATTTTTTTTGGTCATCTAAACTGACTTAAACCCCACAGAGGAAATATACATTATTCATCTTAAAATAGAGGGTCCTGTATAAAAAAAAGAAAGAAATCCCTCCCTCCCATCTTTACCTCCAGCTTCGTGTTCTCTCTGCTCCTCGTCTGGGCCCTCGGCCCCCTGCTGGTTCTCCATTGCCAGTTCATCTTTGTCCAGAAGACGAGGAGTGCTGCCTGGGCAACATGGGATCAACTGTTCCCGATACATCAGGAACAGGACTGCAATAGGCACGGGCAGCTGAAGGTGTACAAATAACAATGTTATTGCTTTTGCCATTTTTAACCATTAATTGAAATACCATATTGTTGTAAAGCATTGAAAATAAGCACATCTAGTACTCCTCATCTGTTTTTGTATCTCACATTGATAAGCGCCATGATCCAGAAGGCATAGTGCACACTAGACTCCCATTTCTCTCCCTCAAGGGGCAGGTGGCTCTGAGTTATGTTGTGCTCTGCAATCGGACTGTTTCGCAGCATGTTCCTGAAATGATGCATTATCTCGGTCCCATTCGCTGTGTGATTCCCACAGTCCATCTCTGAGAGGAAAGGATCTGCAATCAGTGGGCTCACCAGGGCTCCAAACCCTATGAAGAAGTGAAGAGCCTGCAAAAATGTAGAAGACAAAGGGCAGAGACATTACTTACTGTGTTTTTTTATCATATAATTAGCCAAAATCTTCACGAAATACACCTAACGAACATACTGTGCAGAAAATTCTTGCTAACTTGCTTTATTTGCTAAGAAAGAGGAAGGAAATACTTGTGATACACTCTAAATGATCCCTTACATAGCATCTGAATCTGCTATTAATTATCTTTTAAATGTGAATGAAATTTATAATGAAATACAGGCACTGCAGAATTTTTACCTGTAAGAAAACAGCTGAGTCCTTCTGATAAATGGTCACCAGCTGGATGTTAGCAATGGTGTCAATAATGCCCATCGCCAGCCCAGACACAGCCATGGCACTGGCAAGCAGGAGGACATTATTGCACAGAGGGATGATGGCAAATATTACAGAGATGGTGAGAGCAGAAACAAATAAGGCCGAGAGAGCACTGAACAACCTTTAAGAAAGAAAGGAGACAAATATTGTTGTAATGACAGTCAGTCGCTCTTGGATTATTTGCGTACATCAAGCGGAGTCTGGGAGGTGACCTGCATGGTACTTACGTCCTCTTGAAAACACCACCAACCGAGCTGCCAATCAACAAGCAGAACTGCTGAGAAAAGAACACCCAGGTGATCTGACTAAGTGTTGAGTTAGTTTGGCATTTCAAGTCCAAAATTGTAGGTCCAAGGAAAGCGATACAGAGTCCGAAGCTGAAGAAAACACTCCAGTAGGTCAGTGTGTGATGGAAATTCCTTTTAAACAGAGTTACAATCCGCTCATCCACAAACATCTTAGCCACAATAAATATAGCTGCACCTCAGTGAAAGGGATTGGATTTTTTTATTGCTAAATATTACAATCTCAGTATTCAAGAGCAGGTCTGTGCAGCTGTGTGGATGCTGGTGGTGTACTGAGTTTCTGGATCTCTTTTAAAGCTCTTAGCTCCCTCCTCTTTGGATGTCCTCTTGAGTTAATGGGTGAAGTGGAGATTCTTCAAACAATAATAAAACCATTTCAATTGTGTCAATGATTGCCAATGAAAAAAGTGTCTGTGTTGAAATGTTGCTCTGCATTCATAAGTCACAGCACTTCCAGCCCTATCAATGGAAAATGTGTCATTCAGCAAGCGATGACGCATCGGCTTCTGGTGGACACTTTGTCTTTTCTTTCTCACCTGGACCACCCTGTGGCACTTATTACGAAAGAAGCTTGGATGTTAGAAATGCATAGTATGCTATAAAAGTACCACTAAAATATAGTTACAAAATGTATTTCTACTCATGTAGACTTATTCCAGATCACGTATATTTTAAATCTTTTCAATATATGCTTGTTCTTTGAACAGCAATACATTTGATGTTTTCATTAGTTTTACCCATCTTTTTTCAGTATACCATTACTGGATATGTTCTGTGTCTTTCTTTATTTTCACAACTGTATTGTTATGACTTAATGGACAGCAATTGGTCTGTTGGTTGGTCCACATCTTGGTCAAGACTACACCAAGCTATTTAGTGGATTGGCATAAATAATTACTTTAGTGATCCTATTTCATTCTATCACAATCATCACATGAAAATTTCAATTTATTCAATACGCTTTAGGACCAAATACCCATGTTTAGTGCCAGTTAGCACAATTATGGAACATGACTGCATGCATGCATGCATTGTCACAGTGATATTAGCGTTTAGTTTAAACCACTCTGTCCACGTATGGACACACATAGCTGCTAGCATGGTTGTACACTCTTAATTCTTTTCATTTTTCTTTTACATATCTCCTTTGTCGGTCTCTGAAAAGCATTTCAGAGAGAGAGAGACATGAAAAGAATTTTTATTAATGTTTATTGAAGGAGTCTTCAATTTCTTTTCTTTTAAGCATGTGTGTGATTCTGTTTAAGGGTGAAATAATAATAATGTAAAGGTTATAATAATGTTTATCTTGACCCAGTCTGCAAACTCCAGACGCTTTGCAGCTCAAGCATGGTTTACATATTTGGGTTCTTCAACTAATCTTTGGATTTAAAAATGTGTATTTCATAATAAATAATGGTGAGTAATGTGTTATAATACTTAACCCTCAGTGGTTTGAATAAAAGACAGGACTTAATATCTAATCCCTTTAATGATTCCACGGGACAAGTAAAGCTCTACCGATTGTGGCCAAATATGGGCTTCCGGTTGGGATGAAAATTATGGAAATCACAATGCAGGCTTCAGTGAATTTAGACATCTTTGGTCAAACTTCCCTTTTCTGAAAGATCCTGACTCCATAAGATGCACCACAATTTCATGTACTCTATGTTTGCATGATGAGCAAAATGTGCAATTTTAATGGTCTCAGTAAATAAATATCCTAAAAATGTAATTATTTTCATGTACCTTATCTTGTTGCAGTAACCAAATGAGCTACTTCATTTGTCTCTTAACAAATAAGTATGATGCATTTCTATGTTAGCTGCTTCCTTCTCTGCACTGATATGAGCATGTACAGGATTTGCACACTGTCACCCAATATGACACATTTTCCTCTGACTGTATCTTTCTACACGGTGTTACATGCCAGAATAACGCAGACCACAGAGCTGAACTGTGTAACTCATTTGCTGATCTGCCCAGCAAGGTGCAGATGCCGGTCAGGTACTAAACCCTGTAAAATGTATGTGTTTACACAAAAGGCATTCATTAACATCCACTTCCTTTTTCTCAAGATATGGCAACACAAAATGTCTTCTTCAGGTAATTGTCAACTTGTGATCTTAAACGTGTGTAAGGGGGTGTTAAAAATCAACAGCAACTTCCAGTTACTGAAGTAGGACATCGGTTTTTGAATGAACTTGTCATTTTCCTGGGTTAGATTAGCAAAAAAAGGACTATGTTTGTTAATTAAGGAACAAAAAAAGGGCCATCAAAATCTGTATGTGAGTAAGTCAATAAGCATATAGCTGTAAACCCAGCTAATTTTCTTTTCTGTATTTTTGTTGAGCAGTTCTACTTAGTGTTGAGCAATGTTATCTAAAATAGTACTGAACATTCAAAGATGCCTTCCAGACATGTTAAGTACAACTTAGAAATACTCTACTGGAATAATAATTTGTGTCGAATATGTTTTTTCCAGAAAAACCTTTCATTGCAACCACATTACAACAAATTACAACAATCCAATCCTTCTCTCTCACTGAAAAACGTAACAATCTATGCATATGTAACCCCTCTTATTTCACTATCGATACGTGCACCAGAGATTTCATGTTTCTGCATTGCACATTGAACCGTGATTGACGCCTAAATTAGTTGTTACGTTGCAAAATCGAGCTCTTTGCTACTCAGATTTCCTCAGCAAATGAATCACAAAACAGCCTTCTAAATTCAAACACAGGCATCATTCTGCACAATGAAGCTCAGCGACAACACATTTTTGAGAAAAAGGGACCTGTTACTTTTCAACAGTTTCAACACTAGATGGTGTAAAAGTATTGCATTAACTGACAATTTATGATAGAATCAGTAGGGTTTGCCTCTGTAGAAATACTTTACCTGCTCTTTTGTGAAATAACTGAAGTACAGTGATGGAGTAAACAACTGATTCACATACTATTAATTATAATACAAAATAATCGTTGTTAAAATTTCACTGATAAAGTTAGTCTTCTCTCAAACACGCTCAGAGGTCAGCGTCTCTTTCTGAGCCTGCCACACGGTTTGTTGATGGCAGCCACATAAAGACACAAGGCATCAGCAGCAGGGTTTAAAGTGGGCAAAAACAGCACTGCCTTCCTCCTCTCTGTCTCATCTCCATAGGCTGACATTTAGCCAACTCTCAATCAGAGGCCCGAGACAGTGCCAGGACAATGTGACAGGAATCATAATCTGATTGCTCAATTTTTCACCCTCCCTCTCTGCTCTTCTCCCACCTCTACTATTTGCTTTATCTATATACTGTGAGGGTATGGAGAAAAGCACATGCTGCCATGCATAATAAAAGATGAGTAAATGACTTGGATTACAGTGCTAATACCTCTAAAGCCCAATGTATTTCTTTATAAGCCTGTGGATGTGTATATTTAATCATACATGAATGAGCAACATAAACATTGAAATGCCTATGAGAAGGACGAAGTCACAATATGTTTGTGTATTATCACTTGTCAAGGCAGGCAGGCATACGTGATTCAGTATATGCATTAACACAAGTGGGGGGGATTAGCTGAAGTAGACATGGCACAGACTCCTCTTAGCAATAAGAAATTTATCTGTCACCTATCCACATCTCTTCAGTCACTCTTGGTAGCCCTGGATTGAAATGCCCTGCAGTGCACCCCTTATACCGCTCCTCAGGCCCAAAATAGAGCCAAGGATATGTGGTATGCAAACAGACGTGTCTGCAGGGCACAACAGTGCTATTCCACAAGGCTCTGTGCTGTCAAACTAGCTGCGGCTGAAGCAGTTAAGACATAAAGCGCTTGTGAAAGTTGGGGCACGAGGAGATCAAAAAGTTATCTAAGCGTAATTATTCGGAGAAGTTTTAGACAGAGCGAGAAAATGAAGTGTCACTTTCATGTGAAATCATTTCTGTAAAACTGATTAGAGAGTATTCTCTCTGCAAACTAAGAAGAAACAAATCCATAGATGCTGAGCACAGGAATGAAAAGGATCTCAGCTTCAGTACTTTGGTCTTTTATAAAGACTAAAACTACGCTTTTGTCTATGATTACGAGACACTGTTGCATAGCTTAGTATGAATTTGTTTAGCCAGCTACATCGTTACAAACACGATTTCTCCCTGCATCAAGTTCACTAGCAACAATTTTCAAGTGAACTGAATAGTTTCATTTTCATACTGTATGTTGGTGTTCAGTAGGAATAGACAGTGGATAAATATGTACCATATGTATGTATGAGTGATACATGTGGTTAGTGTTTGATTTAGTTTGGGGAAAAAACTGTAGCTTTGTTTAATTTCCATGTCACAAGATTTTTCTACATTGTGCTGCAGCTAAGGAATAGTAAACAAAAGAAGGCATTTTAAACTAAAAAGATGGTAACGCTGAAAGATAAACACCCTGCCTCACATTTCCGAGGTCTCATCGTTACTTCAGATAAACCTGGACTGTAGATTTAGTCTCCCATCATTTACATTTGAAGTGCACTAGAGTGGGATCTTGCACAAAACAGGAGGAATGACTACAGCAACAGGGACTTATCCTCTACACAGCCATTATAAGAAAAAATTCATAATGAACATTTAGCAGATGCATACAGTATCAACATTTTAACTTTGCAAATGCATTCATT
>JBAJHX010000041.1:13001452-13021785 GCA_037176925.1 Amniataba percoides
TATATATATATATGTATATATACACACACACACACACACACACACACATATATATATATATATATATATACACATAGAATGAACTACCTTTGACAAGTGGGATTCCCCATAGGGAGAACATTTAACATGTGACAGTAAAAGCACATTTGTAAATAATATTAATGATGGCTGAATTATATTTAGCTGTGACACTTTAATAGAACAGGGCGTGTATTTGCACTCGGGTATGAGTAGTCACATGGCAGCTAATTAGCTCTTGGCACCTGTCTCCTTTGTGGTTGAATGGATCAATAACATGACTATCTCCCAAGAGATTAGGGCTTGAATCCCAAGGAAGGCATATGTTGTCTTTTTTTAGACTTTGACTCATTATTTTTTTAAAATAATTTTCAGCTTAAGTTTCATAGAGTGTAGGCTATAACATTATTGGTTAGGTTAAAGAAAGATAATGGTTTGGATTAAAATAGAGCTTTCCCCAGCATTAACCACATGTTAGAGAGCCTAAAGTATTTAATGTGTACCTGGGTACAAATAGCATCATTGATTACAAACACCTGGGTGCAAATAACATCTGCCTTTATAAAATGGAGAAACTATTATTGTGATTATTAACACATCCACATTCTACTATAGGCTAGAGAATTTTGTTGGATTTTTAATTGCACTAAATAATTTCTTTTTCATTTTGGCAACTCTGAACTTCCATACTGAGTCACTGGGTGGCTTTCACTACAACAATCAGCTCAATAGCCAGCTCATGATTGCCACTAGTTATTAGATACAACCATAAAGCCAATCAAAGCAGAGCAACGCCTGCTTTTGCTTTTTTTTTTTTTTTTTTTAATTATTGACAAGTTTTATTGTCATAAAAAGGTTTGGATTTAAAAGAAATTAACTTCAAAGCCTGATGAACTCACAATTGGCTTGTAGATTTACTCAGTGGTGGCGTGGGAAGTGTCAATCAAGCAGGCAGTTGCAGCTGTTCACAGTTTGAGCCACTGTGACTCTCAGACCTCTACCAGGCTGTGTGGACCACATCTGACTTCAGGAACCTCTTTAGACGAACATATATATAAAAAACAAAGATCGGCCGAGCACTTTCCTCTGATCTGTCCTCTGACATGCCTCTGTTTCAGGAGGACCCCGCTCACTTCTCCATTTCCAGACTCAGGTCGGACCTGGTGGCGCACAACGTCGCGCTGCCGCCTGCCAAGAGCAAGAAGGAGGTGTACGTGGAGCTTCACCTGCAACACGTCGACCAGAAACACGCGGCGGATTTCTCCAGCGACGAGGAGGAGCGAGCTCAGGATGAAGCAGTGAGCAGATCCAGCTTGTCATCATATCATTTTTTTTATTTAAATATATACATTTACATGTAAAATTGAAAACCCTCTCATTGCACCTTTCTGTCATTTTATGATGATTGCACTGTAATCATTAGGTACTACTTTCTTGACATATCTCAGAAAAGAAAAAATAATGACATCATTACACATACGTCAGCTGGTTTTATGAGCGATGCTGCCTTCAGGGACATCAACGATTTTTTTTTTATGTGATAATGGGGGCTCGTCTTTGTGTATAATATTAATCAGAGTGAGAGGAATGGTCAGCTGTGGAGAGGAGGAAGAAGGGTTGGAGAGATCTGGGTCACTGGCTACCAAACAGTCCTCTCAGCTTGCTTGTCGCATGTGAGGCAGCTGTGTGGTTGGTATAGACTTACATGGGACGTTGTACACCTGTCACCCTCATTTATGTGGGTCAGGAAGGGTGAGGGGGTTTTGGGGTGGGAGGGTGGTTAAGATTCAGAAACTGCTGCAAGATGTGACTCCAAGCTGAGATATTGATCTGGAAGGATTAATCAATTCATCAGGATCAGGTCTATTGCAAAGCAGGCTTTTACATACGAGGAATTTATCTTGGTATGTGGGTGCGAAAGTATGAGTGGGGAAATCAAAGGGTGAAAGCAAGTACTGCAAATCAGGGGCATGAACTGAATATAAAACAGACATTAAAAAAAATATTATAAAATTGATGAGTAAAAAAAATATTAAATGTCAGCTGATTTGATATTCAGTCAAGCTTTTCAGTCATTTCTCTTGCAAAACATTTGGTTGCTCCAGTGGCTTAAATATAATCATTTTTGCTATTTTTGCTTTCAGTTTTATATAACAGTCAATTGGGCTTTTGAATTGTTGGCCAGGAAAAACAAGCAATTAGTTGTGGAAAGACTATGGAGGACTTTGATTAGCATTTCATAGACTAAAATATAAACAGTTTAAATCACTAAAAAAATGAAAATAGTGGTTAGAGTAAGTGTTTTTCAGTAGGAATCATTGAAGTTTTTTAACCTGTTCCTCTCTAACAGAAGATTTGTACTTAAATTACACAAATATTTAACAGATTCATTAGGTGCAGGCTCCAGCTGTTTGCTTCATCTCTGCATCCCACACCTGGAAAGTGCTGGGTGCTTGAGCTACGGCCTTTGGTCTAAATTGGGCTCATTTTGTTTTGCCAAGGAGGATAAGGAGGAGGATGCAGAGGACGCAGAGATGCCCGACCCAAGCGTTTTGACTGACGACGACCTCAAGGCCGCACTGCTTGCACGTGGGGTCAAAGCAGGGCCCATAGTCGGTGAGGCTGCACTGAATACTGTCATGAAAGTGATTTTCATTGTAGAAGTTGGATTTTTGTCAATATAGTCAGTTTTGTATTTTAATTGAGACATAACCCTTCACTATATAGTTTTTTTTTGGTCTTTTCTTGTTTGCTGTAGTATTATTTGTCTCTGTTAGCCTCCACCAGGGCCTTGTATGAGAAGAAGCTCAGAAAACTGCTTCAGCCTGATGGACACGACGACCTGAATGGTGCAGAGAAAGGTGTATTGTACTCTGACAGCGAGGAAGAGGAGGGAAATGGAGAAGAAGAGGGTGAGCAAGACTCAGGTATGTCTGGGAGGGGTTGTTGATTTAATCATTCGGACTGGTGTCAGATAATCAAATGCATTATACAATTTTCTGTGACAGGCTCTGAAGAAGCCAAAGAGGAGACAGTTGAGCAATCAGAGGAAGCCCAACAACACAGCAGTCAGGTGAGAACACTGTAGAAAAATCCAGATATATTTAATTAAATTATTTGCAGTTTCTCTGTTTAATTAATTAAGTTTATGTCTTGAATTGTCTGGGGGAAAATGGGCTATTGCTGCCTCTATGTTGCTGAATTTAACAGATGGTTTTTCTATACTTTGCCATTATAAGGTGTGTATTGAAATATATCTTACCTATACTGCCACCTAGTGGTTACAGATTGCAACTGTAAAATTGAAGCATCGACTCTTTGGAGCACATGAACACTTGCATTTTGAGTGCAGTGTGTTTTCTTGTATTTTCAGACTGGTGATTTTGTTTACCCGCAGTGCTTTTTACCCTCATCAAGGCTGGTAAATATTACAGATATTCATATCGTTTG
This sequence comes from Amniataba percoides, assembly GCA_037176925.1. NCBI lineage: Eukaryota > Metazoa > Chordata > Actinopteri > Centrarchiformes > Terapontidae > Amniataba > Amniataba percoides. The sequence goes on from JBAJHX010000041.1 coordinate 13,004,921, forward strand.
CACAAAACTCTGTCAAAGGCAATTCCCAAGGGTCGCTGACTTGTGTTTTTTTTTGTCTCTGTTTTATTGGGACGGCCTTTTGTAGCACGCTCCTCGAGCTCCTAGAAACAGGGAAGCTAGTCCCAGATGGAATTCGGGGAATGCATTAAAATCATCAGAGCGGAGTCGGTCCCGGTGCTCGCAGATTCCCGTAGGAATTAGTAGAGCATCCTCTGTAGATCAGCGCTCAGGATTAGGATCAGGGGTAGGCTGGTCTTATTTCACTTCTCTTGTGGATTTTACATTCTCTGCATTCCTCGCTGAGACTGGGCTTTGGTATTTCACTGGTGTATGGACTGTGGAATGAATTCTACAGGTTTGTGCTGCTGTTGTCACAATGATAATAAACCTTGCAGGTTCCCTCAGGATCACAGTCAGTTATGCCCAGTGGTTGCTCATCATTTTCCTCGAAGGCCTTCAGCATCACTCAAATGGTTGAAGAGGAAAGTGGCACTTTTTTTTTTTTTTTTTTTTGTAAATGACCCTGTTTTTAGTTTTTTTAAAAATTCTTTTGTCATGAGTAACTGCTGCTGGAAAGCTCGCTCAGTAATGTACATTCTCACTCCAAACAACAGATGGAGAGTCGGAGGTCACTCTCTATTAGCACAGACGCCGAGAGAGAGCTGAATGGGAGCAATGTGCAGGAACATTGGTCGCGGTCCAGCGGGGTCAGTAGTGCTCACATTGTTCAGTCACGCTTTAAGATGAGACTTTGATGGTGGTTAAAGAGGTTCACTGGAGGTGGGAGGAAATTCAGACTTGAGCGATTCACTGGATCATAATCTGCTACGTCTCCTCTCCTTAGCCGGACATGCCAATTGTGAACAAGCGCACCATGAAGAACCAGACCCTGTACTACACTCCCAAGACCTCCCCTTATAAACGGAGAATGAAGGCACATACCTCCTTTTGCTGGCTTTTATTTTTCTGTCTTTACTCCACATCACTTGATGGTGGGTGTGTGTGTGCATTGTCTTGCAAGAACACACTCTTTCTCAGTGTAACTCCTTTGATTTGTCAGTGGTGCCATGCGTAACGCAAACCAGAAAATTTAACTTGAAAACCTGAACAGCTGCATTATTTTAAGACTGAGTGTGTATGTGTTTGATCTCTGGTCTTTAGATTAACGATCACCCTTTTTCTTCCTTTCTATTTGATCTTCTGGGACTTGTCTGAGATATATTTTTGTTTTCTCTGCCACACATTATCAGTAATTTCCTCTTTCCTTTCTAGCTTCCTCGGGAGCCTGTGAAAGATGTTCTCAAGGACATGTTTCCAGATGCTGTGACCACACCCACGGGAATCTAGTAAGCACCATGCCAACACCATCACAGCTTGCCAGTTTGATAACTCTGCACATATCACAAAAGCACAAGAAATGTACAGGAGGTTTTTTTTTCTCCTGGAATTTTGTGATTGGATTATCGACACATCTTCCCTGTTGTATTTCAGCGCCACTCGTCGGAAACCCATCAAGGGTGCGGCGGGTAGACCTATCCAGTATGCGTACCCGGACACGCCTGCCAGTCCCACGACCCTGGAGAGACAAGAGGTGCAGCGCCGCCTTGTGCCCATCCAGATACAGATTTTGGTCTTCATCGTTGTGGCGTGCCTCCTCTACCTCATTTATGTTTGTGTCGAGGACAGCTCCTTCAGTCCGTTCTTGGCCTTACTGGAGGGTCTAAATCAGGTGTCTGACAATGAGGAGGGGGCTGAAACACAGGACACACCAGAGCTCATTGCACAGGAGTAACCCTTTTTTATTTTTTTGTGATGGAAACCATAATGACATTGTCTCAGGATATCTTTTGGGAGCACACATTACTTTAAATGCTTTGTTTTGCTGTTTACTGTGTTTGTGTGGCAGCAAACGTCAAAAGTATTTTTTCTCACTTTGCTCATGGATGTACTTTTGTCGCTGCAGTCGAAACAATTCCTAAATCACAGAGACTCAGTTGAGATTTTAAAGGGCTGAAAATTCTCTCAAATTTGAAATTAAAGAGAATGCTGCATTTCATTTTCTATTTCATAAAGCAAATAGTGTAAATTGATGGTGCTTTTTCCCTGTATGTACTTGTATTTATGTATGTATGTGTTCTTTTTAAAAAATACAAACCATATTTCAATAAAGGATGTTATGCTTTGTATTTTTTGTGCAAACAATTATACTAGAAAAATGAAAATGAATATATACAGATATAAACAGACGACTCAGTTGAGATATGAGAATGTTGCATTTTGTTTTCTATTTTCTAAAGCAAACTGTAATATGAAGGTGCCTTTTCAATGAATCTGTGTTACTGTATGTATGTATGTGAGTTGGGTTTTTTTTAAAAATCTACAAACCAAATTTAAATAAAAGATGATCTGCTTTTGTTGCATACTTTTTTTCTGTGCATCTGATTACATTACTAAGTGAAATTTAATGCATGCCGATATAAACCTCTGTAGAGATCTTTCACATAGTCAATACAGAAAGACTAAGTTGAGATTTTATAGGGGTGAAGATTTACCTAATTCAAAAATAATGTGAATGTAGCATTTCAAAGGGTGCTTTGCTCCATGTGCATATTTTTTCTTTTCTTTTCTTTCATTTGACCAAGTAGTTAAGTTAAAATGAATGCATGCAGATATAAAAATCAGTAGGGTCTGGCATATAGTAAAATAGCTAATTTCAATTGAGATTTTAAAGGGCTGCAGACTTTTCTTATTTGAATATGTGAATGCTGCATTTTAAAGGATGTTTAGCTACATACATTTCTGTGCAGCTGATTGCACTTTTTAAGTGAAAGAATGTGTGCAGATGCAAACATCAGTAAAAATAGACAGATCCAAATGGAATGTTCAAGGGCTGCAGATTTTCTCAAGTTTAAAAGATAATGAGCACGCTGTATTTTAAAGGTTACATACTTTTTTCTGTGCACCTGGTAGTGCTACTTAAGTGAAAATGAATGCATGCAGATATAAACATCAGTGATCTTTCATACAGTAGAAATCCACTTTTCCTACCTGTCATGTGGAGGATCAGCAGTGCTTGTCGTACGTGCAGTTCGTGTTTGCGGCCAGCAGGTGGCTCTCGTTCAACAATCTCCTCTTCGCTGTCACCACAACACACGGACCATGACGGACCGGGGACCAAAGTTCAAAATATTTAAGTTTGCGAAGATAATCGTCGGTACCTTCCTAATCACGACTTTGCTGCTTTTCACCGTCGCATCCATCAGGACTTTGTCTCTGGACGTGAACGCCGGGCTGCAGCTCGCAGCCTGGGAGAAGACCAACAACATCTCCCTGCTCATAGACCAGCGACAGAGAGAGCAGCTCCTGGATAATTTTAAAGGTCAAAGTGAACATTTTGTGTGTGTGAATGAAATAAATGTGTGAAAAGCGTGCCAACCATCTGTGTCCATCCATCTGCGCAGAGGCGATCCGGGTCCCGACGGTGTCCGTGTCAAAGAGCGACATCAACACCACCGCGCTGCTGCAGTTCGACAGGCTCCTCCGCAAAGGTACAGCCGAGAGGACACACACACACACACACACACACACACACAGGGATTTATCCCTCATGTGTACCTTTATTTATTCGTACACACACTTGGAAATACTCAGAGTTTAGTTAAGGTGACGGTAATTCAACCTGACGTTCAGTTTTGATGCTAAGCGCTGCTAAGCTAAATGCAAACTTTAGCTAACTCGAGCTACCAGGTTTAGCTTAAGATAAACGGTCAGTGAACTTTATTTAAATACTTTATTTAAACACCGAATACAAGAGGTTTATTTACACGCTGTACATAGGGATTTTATTTACAGACTGTAAAATGGTCTTTACTGATAGACTGTTAATAAGAACATTATTTACAAACTATATGAGGACTTTGCTGACTGTATATCAGAAGTTTAATAACTGACTGTATATACCGAGTGTATTTACAAAATGCAGCCCATATAAAACTTTATTTAAAGGCTGCATGTAAGAAGTTTATTTACACACTGACTTTAAGGATTTTTACTGACTGTATATGAGGACTTTATTTGCAAAATGACTTTATTTGACATATTACAACTTATGTTTAAGAAGTTTACAGACTGTGTAAGAAGTTAAATTATAGACTATGTTTGCTTTATTTTAATTTGCTTGCAGCACTCAGCAAAGATAAATCCATTGTCATTACATGTTTGCAGGTTTTTTATGATTATAGTCCCAGATATCGCTCTGCAGGTGTCAGCTGACTTCATGTGCTGTATCAAAGGATAGCCATTTTTAGTCCCTAGTATGGATTAAGCTCCTGAAACACTACATCCTCTGTTTTTTTTCTGTAATGCAACCAATAGCATCTTTTTGTTTGACCCTTACTGATAGGAAAACACTGGCATATTTTAAACGTCGTGCCACATAGTCCAACACAGGCTCGGTTTAAATATATCCTCAGGGTTAGTTACAGAATAAAAAATACAACTGTTGAGTTTAAACTGACCGCAGTGTGTATAAATCAGTTTTTCCTCTTCATCCTGTGTCAGCCTTCCCGACAGTTTTCTCCTCAAGCTTGGTTGATCATGAACTCGTGGCCAACTACAGCCACCTGTTTCGGGTGCAAGGATCGCAGCCTGACCTGAGGCCGTACCTGCTGCTGGCTCACATCGATGTCGTACCCGCCTCAGAGTCGGATGGCTGGGAGGCCCCGCCGTTTTCTGCCGAGGAGATTGATGGGTTCATCTACGGTAGGGGGACCTTGGACGACAAGAGCGCTGTAATGGTGAGAGAACGTGTGGGGTTAAACAGAGTTGAGCTGTATGTTTATTTACGGTTCACACTGATTCTTGATTTCTTGCAGGGAATACTTCAGGCACTGGAGTACCTGTTGATAAAAGGTTATTCTCCACGCAGAGGATTTTACATTGGCCTTGGTCATGATGAAGAAGTACGTCAGCTATTACTTTAAGTCTTATTTTTTTTAACTGTGAACTTAAATAAGATTTAAAATACCTTCTGTATTTCTCTTTAAAGGTCAGTGGTGAAAATGGGGCGATGAACATAGTAAATGTACTGAAGCAGCGTGGCGTGCAGCTGTCGTTTGTCATGGACGAGGGCCTGGCGGTACTCGATGGAGTCATCAGTGGTCTGGAGGGACCTGCTGCTTTGTGAGACCCTGCTGTGCTGTAGTGTAACAACTCAGGATGATATTTAGTTGATAGCATTTGCGTGGTAAAAAGCAAATAATATGGTAGTTTCTGTGTTTCTTGTTTGTGTGTTGGTGTTTTGTAGAATTGGGATAAGTGAAAAGGGGTCCGCCACTGTAAAGCTTAGTGTGTCTATGGCCCCTGGTCACTCCTCAATGCCTCCCAGGGAAACAACCATTGGCGTCTTGGCTGCCGCAGTCAAAAGGTGAGAGGACATCTTCAAAATGTGTTTAATTAAATTTCCCTAAAAGAAAATCAGGTCCGTTGCTTTGTTCATATTTAAAATTTTTTTTTTTACTCATGTCTTTACCAATACTCTACATTTACAAACAGCATTTAACTGTTTCACGTTTTCTTCAGACTGGAGGAGAACCCGATGCCGAGGTTATTTGGTCTTGGGCCTGAGCGTGGAACCTTTGAGCATCTGGCCCACAAGGTAAGAGGAACTAACTAGTTTTCACTACTCATTACATCTGGTACTATACCAGACCTCTCCTTGTTGTCAGTCAGTCACTCATTCTTTGACTTTAGTTCGGACTCCCAATGAAGTTTATAATGTCGAATCTGTGGCTGTTCTCCCCACTCCTTAGCAGGTAATTGCATCCTAAAATTCACTTTGCATGTTTTTTTTTTCAGATTGTGTCCACTGGAATAAATCAGTCAGTATGTTTCATGTTGCAGGGTACTTGAAAGAAAACCAGACACTAATGCTTTTGTAAGGACAACCACGGCAGTAACCATGTTTAATGCAGGAGTGAAGGTATATTTTAAAATTATGAATTAGAAGACAATTTAAGTGAAATTAGATTTCAAGCTATTTAGTTTTCTTTAAAATACATCCTGATTCTTTACCATCACGTAGGTGAATGTCATCCCGTCCCTCGCTGAAGCCTATGTAAATCTACGAATCCACTCAGCACAGACATTACAAGAGGTAGAGTCTGAAATTTTATTCTCTTTTTTTGAGAATTTCTGTTGTTTCATTACGATATTCAGAGTTGAAAAAGATACATGCTTTCTCCTCTAGGTCCTGGACCTCATTCAGTATACAGTGGGGGACCAGCGAGTGAAAATAGAGCTTGTTGAGGGATTTGACCCTCTGCCTGTCAGTTCTACTGATGAGAAGTCCTTTGGCTTTCAGATCATTAAGAAAACGGTACTGGACATGTTTCCAACAGTTACCGTTGCTCCAGGTAGAAACCATATAGATTTAATCTGATAAAAATGTGATTATTAAGTTATTTGTAGAGCTATTGATGAAACGTTTGAATGTGCAGGTATCTGTATTGGGAACACAGACAGCCGACACTTCAAAGACCTGACCAATGATATTTATCGCTTTGCCCCCGTTTGGTTTAAACCAGGTGATCCTCAGAGGTAAGAATCTACTGTCACAGTGACTATAAATAGAGAATTACCCCCAAGACAGACCTAAAGGTTAAAGTTTCTCATGAATGAATACTGTACACTAGGACTAGTTTTATGTATAGAGCCTCAGCATTAGTTGTTAAAAGCCATTAAACATTTTTTTCTTACATACAATGAAGGAACATTTTTTTCTTTTTCTTAGATTCCACGGCATCAATGAAAGGATTTCCAAAAAGAACTACGAGGAGCTTGTAGTATTTTATTTCAATCTGATTCAAAATTGTGACATTAAGAAGCTCCCTGAGCCTCACAGCTCGGTCCATGAGCTCTGAGGAGCAGGCGGTATAGCTAACAAATTAAACTACAATTCAAAATCCTGTTTTTTTTAGTCTGAATGATTTCGCTTGACTTACTGTGAAGTCACAAAATTTCAGCTAGAATAATGTGATTCTCCATTTCAGAGCCAGAAGGTACAATTTTCCATTGTAATTATAGCATTACATTATGCAACAGACTATTTGGCCTAATCTTATGACATACTGCATGTCATACTGTATTATGGCCTCATTGCGACAAGATAATCAAAGGATAACCAGGGAGCTGCTTTGTATTTGTGATTAAGATTTTACTGTAGACTGTTGCAATGATTTTTATATTTTGTTTGGTGTAAAGATGAATAATGATGGTTTAATTTAACAACTAATATTTTTTTTTTGTGCTGCTAATAATACTGTAGTACTTGAAAACTTGAACACATGATTATGTTGGTACATATCATTTCAGTGCATTGACTGCAAAGTGTATTGGGTGCTCATAATGGACAACAATAAAAGAAACTGCTTACAGTGGAAACACTGAATTGTGGTATTAAAGATTTATTTAGTTACTTCCTTGTGTTGAGTCAAGTACAGTAGCTTTTAAAGAGTGCTCCGTTGTCTTTGATTTGGCTCATGAATTGAATCCAGGTTTATAAATGTGATTTAAATTGCACACGGGACATTGTTTAGAAATACAATCAAAACTTAAATGATCAGCTTGTTGTCATATGATGATAGATTAATTATGCAACACACTTAAGAAATTACCATTTCACCGTAATACACTTTACTTCAATTAGCATAACAAAGGCATTAGAGTTTAGAAAAGAAATAAGAGAAGGCAGTACCTTTGCCATAACAGTGAAAAATAAAAATAACAGCGTCAAAGTACATTACCACCAATTTTTTGGGGGGGGTTATACCCTGTATTGTTTTTGTAGATGGGGAGAGAGAGGGAGGCAGACCCCAGCCGGGAGTCAAACCAGGGTCTGCTGCACCAAAACTCAGGCCTCAGACACGCGTGTGCGCTCTGCCACTGAGCCACCTGCACCACAGGAATAATAATATTAATGGTGCATGGCTTTCTATGACCAATTGCAGCATTGGCAGCTAGAGTTGAAGACTAAAGTAGAGGGGCATTTTTGGACATAGGTAAAGTTATTGTAGCAATTGTAAAAAGAATTTGCATCATTAGAGTTAGGATAAAGCCCATTGCTCTTTCCCTGGCAGAAATTTGCATCAGTTTTCCCAGCAGTGGTGGTGGTGGTGGTTGCAGCAGTAGTGGTTGTAGTGGTAGTGGTAGGACTAGTTGCAGCAGTAGTGGTTGTAGTGGTAGTGGTAGGACTGGTTGCAGCAGTGGTGGTTGTAGATGTTGTAGTGGTTATAGCTGAAGTTATAGAGCCAGGCTGGTCTGCATTCTCAGGTTTCTCAGTAGTGGTCATGACTGGAACACCTAGAGTTAGAGAGGTTTGTGGAAGGTGTGTCACATACTGTAATGCAGTTTTATACGATCGTTACATTGTATTACTAAGCCTAACTGTCAACATTTCACTCCTGAAATACATTCGCAGTCTACAAGACTCACTACCCACTACAGGTACAGGTGCCGTAAATTTCCCTGCTGTGGGACGAATAAAGGAATCTTGAATCTTGAATGTCAGACAATTCACTATCTTTGGGTTTACCTGAAACCAGAAGATTATGCAGATGGCTGATGAGAGGGTATTTGCCATTTTTACAGAATTGCCCTTGGAAGTCATCCATGTCCATAGCCCAGACAAAGACACCTCCAAAGTTGTTTTCTGTTATGTAGTTGACCTGAGGGAATACGAGAAAAAGGTCAACAGGTGAAGTCATAATATCACAGCAGCTGTTTAACTGGATTTTTTTTAAACCAGCTGAATTACTGAACTGTAAAAATGGCTACCTTAGTGTCAATGCTGTCTTTGTTGTCAAACCCGACCCACTGATTGCCTGTGGTGCCATATGGGACTTTCTGGTCTTCAATCCAATGTATATTATTTTCGTCAACATACAGACAAACCTGAAATAAAGGGTTGAACGTTTTTAATACAATTATTTGTGACACCATACACATTAAAAACATATATCATTACACAATAGATTTTAAATAGATTACAGCTTGCAGTCTCACCTCATAATAAGACCAGAAGCCTTGTTCCTGGGTGTAAGTGCCTGGGGAACCACCACCTCTGGCTCGTGCTCCAACCTCACTGGACTTGGAGGCCAAGGTAAAGGTTCGCCCAAATGCAGCAAATCCCAAAAGAAGCTTTTGAGCAGATGCCCCCTTGTTTCGCCAGTACCGCATTCCAAAGTCCTAAAATGTGGAAAAAAATTATATGAATGATGAAACTGAGCAACAATTTTTACCCTTTTTCTGGGCACATAAGAATAACAGAAATGCCATTATTAGTGCCCAATACAAACCAAAGATATATTCTATAAGATAAAGGTCTGTGGGGTTTGTAACACTGTCTATCCTTGTAACTCTCTCTAACCTTTTTTTTTATGGTAGCTGCTTGATGGAGTGTCCTCAGATCAGTTCATAAAAAAGTCCATAAATACTATGTCATTACTTAGATTGACACTGTGCCGTGATGCAAGCTGGAAAAGTCAGTACTTTACGTATCCCCAGTATGTTTGCCAACAATGCGCACTTTGTACGTATAGATTACGAAACCTCCAGCTGTACAATATCCCAGAGAACAGGTTTATGCTGTTATCTGTAGTGATAAATTTCATTCACATCAGCACTGAAAAGTCGCAATTCAGAAACATTGTTCTAAGGGATTCATGACCTTAAATTCACAGCGATGATTACAATGTGTAAATACAACTGGAGAAATTATACATTGAAAGAAAATTCAGCTTAATTGTTTTCTCAAATGCACATCTCAACTATAATATATAGATATTAAAAGTTTACTCAGTAATTTAGCAGAAACTGAAAAAAATTAATAACATTTTTTTTTTATCAGTACATCTGGTATATTGGCAAAAAATGTTGTACTCACAGTATTTAACTCACTGAGGTAACCAGTTTCTTGGGATCTCTTGAACAAGGGACTATGATGTCCTGTGACTGACTCCCAGGAGCCATGAAAGTCAAATGTCATCACATTAATGAAATCCAGGTACCTAAGAAATGACATTATCATTAACAACACATGATAACAGCTAATCACAAGAAAAAAATCTGTACAATTAGAAATAAACTTTAAGAGAGGTTTACTTGTCAATCTCTGCGACTTCATAACCAGTAACCAGTAATCTGGGACGTTGAGTTTTTTTCCCTTCACTCTCATATGCAGTAAGGAGTTCCTATACATTATAGAAACATAGGTCAGCCTGACCTGAAATTTTACATATCACATCATAACAGTATGCATCATGAATAGCATATTTATGATGATGTCTGTCTCAGGAGGGGAAATTACTCATCTGACCTTGCACAACAGTGTGAATCTTTGTTTGTCTTGAGGTTGGCTGCCTCGTGTTCCAGGAAATTCCCAGTCCAGGTTTATCCCATCAAACCCGTAGTTTCTCAGTAGTGCGATAGATGACTGGATGAATTTGTTTCTGTTGCCTGGTGTTGACACCATGTCGCTGAATCTGAGCGTAGAAACAAAAAGACACGCTGAAGAACGCATGCCTCAAATTGTACTCAGTTAAATATGTCTCTGTCATGTATCTCACTTTTGTGTGCCAAAGTTCCAGCCACCAACAGCCAAAAGGGTTTTGAGATCTGGATTCCTGTGTGAGAGCATAAGTCATGCAAAGGTTTTTAAATATTTGAAAGACAGTCAAGGACAAGTTCCACTATAGTTACAGGGGAAGGCACTAACCTTTCTTTTAGTGCATTAAAAGAGACATAATTTTGCTTGTCACTCTCCTCTGCAGGGATCAGCTCATGGGCGTAGTTAATGGAAGAAAAGGCGTAGATCAGATGGGTACACAGGGCTGGATCAATGTTTGACACCTCAAACTTCCCATCACCTGATCTGTATTTGGACCAGGAAGTGTAGTAACCCACCAGGTTGGACGACGAGGCTAAAACGTATAAAACATCAGCAAGTTAATTAGTTATGAAGATCCTTGTTTAACAGCGCAAATTATTTGGAGACTTATTTTAAATACTGTTCAAATTTTTAATGCAGCATATGAACTTACCCAAGCTGGTGAAGATGAAACAGAGACCTTCAAAGTGAAAGACCCAGTCAGTTATCAGGTGAAAACAGAGCTTTTGGAAATATCAGTTTGATCAGTTTAAAAAGTGCCTTACCTGCTATTAAAATTAGCTTGCTCATGTTTTCACTGAGGGGCAACAATAGGAAAAAAAAGAAACATTAATTTAATTTGATTGTAATAAAGTTACAAGTTACAGATATGACACAACAAACTATGTGCAACTACAAAGAAAACAAATGTCAAGGATTTGTTCCTCAAGGAACAAATAACCCGACCAAACAAAAATACCTTTTGTGTCGGTGTTGTCATTTGATAAGACTAAGAGTGCCATTAATGTCCTGGCCCTGTTTTCATTGCGCTCTTCCATTGTATTTTCACATACCTTTTTATCTGGATAAATGATTTACTGAATGACCAAACTGTGTCTGGAATTATTAAACAGTATGACAAAGCTATATCTACATTTCATCACTGCATCTGGCAAAAATTAAGCAAAAGAGACAGAATGTGACTGCTGTTTTCATGAAAAAAAAATTAGCTCAACAGACTAACCGCAGACTTGTCAATATAACCTCTGATAATTAAATATAGGTGTGAATTGAGGCAGACAGAAAAACTAGTTTGACAAACGTGAGCCAACTACTCCATTATTACTTGCTCACACTTGCTTGTTGATTAATTGTAAACACTTTTCCTTATCCTTATCAATTAATCTAATCATATCTTATCAGACTGTAATGTTTTAGACTATTTGAATTGTATGTGTTTTGAATAATGATCATCATCAATATTTTCTATGAGATAAAAAAGAAAGGTAACATCAAGTTCAGTGTCAGGGGTATATCTATTTTCAGTATCATTTTTGGCCACTAATCATTAGTAAGATGGCAGGATTAACATTGTGACCTTAAGCTATTTGGATTTTAATCTTTTTAGTTGAACCTGCAATCAAGAATGAACATCCTGCAACCATGTTGGGTGTAATTTTTTATCAGTTTTATGTTAGCCCTCAGTGTGTTTGCTAATCCATGAATTCATAAAGCCTAAAAGTCTTTGCTAATATAATTATTCATTTTATTACTGACAAACTGCTTCAGTAATGACTTTACCCTTAAAAACTGTATATCAATATGAAGCGACTTTAGTTGAAAACAAAATACTATTCCTATTCCTGTAATTAACACTCATAAAACACTGCAGAGCAGAAATAGTAGAGGGAGTGTCTTGTTTTATAACATTGTTAGACCTGATTTAGTTGTATCTTTTAGTTTTCCCTTTTGTTATCTTTTCTTTCTTTTCTGCATCGATGGTTGGGTTAGATTTCACTTTTCCATCCATCATTTCTTACAAATAACTCATTTTTATTTGTTTTTTTAGTTTGTTTTCTCTATTTTTGGACTACAGTTCTGAGATGATTCAGAAAAGTTTTTTCTTTTTTTTCTAGCTCTAACTTAGGAACTACACTCACAGCTTGTGTTTTCTCTCACATAGTAAGAACATATATACATACAAAACAATACATTGACTGCGGCTGATCAACAAACTTTGACAAAGCATTATATAATACAGATAATGTTGTGCTGAATAGCGCCTTGACTATAATGCAGGCACAGAACTTAACTGCATGCCAGTACCATGTCATACACAGATAAGCCAATTCATTTGATTATGCAATCGTATTCAAAGTTCTATTGTTTGTCGTCAGTTATTTAGAAGCCAAAAATATCAACGTTAATGTAGAAGCTCTGCTTTTAGATGAATGATTCCTTAGAATGATATGATTTAATTTAGAATAGCAAAAGGGATGTTTGTATTACTCCATGATTTACCCTGATATAAATTATGCCAGTATCACTCAAACTGAAAGATTTATTTGGGAGAGAAAATAGTTATTGGAAATGTATTTTGTGTTGGTTACAGAGAACACAGAGATGACTTTTTACTAAATTAAATTGTAGACCAAAAGAAGAATGTGTAGGCAAATTCAATTTAATGTCTTTCGGGAATAGCACAGTAGGATATGTTATCATTTTATTATTTCCATATGGAAGCTACTTTATCTGATCTACTGCCTGTTACTCTGTTCTCGTTTCCTCCTCTTTTAAACTGCTCTCACTGTCTTAGCTATACTCATTTATTATGCATGAATAAATAAATCTACTCCTGGCACCTGTACTCTCCTTTATTCCTCTGTTCTTCACACATTTCTTCTTAACACATTTCATGTCCCACTTCCTCTTCACCAGTTTTTTCCATAAGTTTTCCTTCCTGTCTTTTCCTGTTCCTTTCCCTTCGTCTCTTTCTTTTTCACTCCTCCCTTTCCTATCTCTTCCTCACTCCTCAAATCCAGCCATCGATTTCTGACATTTTACTGCCTTTTCAGCTATACTAGTTAATACTACACAGTAATAGACTTGTGAAAAATAATTTAATCATCACAAAGCCTACTGGCAGCTACTTGAACCTTTTAAGGTGGAATGTTTTACAGCATGTCAGTCAGTACTTCAATTAACACCGTAAATCAACACATAAATGTCAATATATCCACCTTGACCTTTCCACTTTTGTTTATGTGCCCGCTTGCATAACATACACTGAATGATAGTCATGATCAAGTACTCAGCGGAGCATCAGCCTAGTGCATTTTGCATGTGCTTTGCGTGCATGGGTACATTGTTGAATGTGTTGGTGCCATTATATTGTTTGCCTGGGTAATTGAGCAGAGAGGACATTGTAGCAGTCTGACCTGTTTGAGATGTACGCTCGATGGAGTTTCTCAGAATCAGTTGAATGGATCCTTAATGTTTGGTGTGTTTTCTCAAGCGACACACCACTGCCCGAATTATGTCAGTCATTTAACTTAAGTTTAGATCAATGTTTTTGAGTTGTGACATGATGATTACAGCACGGAACAGTATGTACTGTCTTCTCTTGTAATATTTGTTTCTAATAAATCCAAACATAGTCAACTGTTGTTCCGCCACCTTATTTTCTGGCAGCTTGTCAAAACTAGTTTGACAACAGAGACATGCCACAGACATTCTGCAGAAATTGTGTGTGTGAAATCATATACAGTAGATTTAGTTTATATTTGTTTTTATAACACCGAGTACACAGAGTAATGGTATAGCTGCACTACCACAGACTGGTGCAATAATACATTTAAAAATGTTAAAACTCAATGAACTAATATTTCTTTCTAAAGATATTGACAAAGGTTGCAGATTCTATAAAGCCCTTTAACAGAAAGCCTTTTTTCTTTGCCACTTTTGTATTATCGGTTCTAAACATGACAAAATCAATGCGGAGTGAGTAACGGAGAAGCTAATTTAAAGTTGAAGAAGTCAAGGAACCTCACTCATTGATTTCTTTCCTAAGGTAATGTTGAGTGAGACATAAAATTAACCCTTTAGGCGCCATGGTCGCAAAATTGCGACAAGCGTCATTGCTGAATTAAACGGGCCATAGCTGTAAATACGGATCTTAAAATAGTTATCACTTTACACCAGGAGATGACAGACACCTGTGGCTTCAATCTGAGCAGCATTTGTGGGCATGTTTATGCAGACTTTGGAGTGTAAACAGAGAGAAAGTCCGCCTCAGTCGCGGGGACGCGGAGGTGGTTGTAGTGGGAGCGGAGAGAGAGAAAGACAGCGATAATTTAGCGATAATAATAATGCCGAGAGTTTTTCTGTTGACAAAGTACTTGGACAAGTACTGGCTGACTCAGATTCCGCGGAGGAATTTTCACCCTGTGACGACGATGTTCAGTCGTCCGGTGAGCGCGAGCCTGCTGGTGCGTCTTTACGCAGCAGGTACACGCTGTGACAGTCACCAAGCAGCACATGCTTCACCACAGCATGGCCGGGGTGGGAGAAAATGTTTCTCAATTACAATTTGGCTTTACCTCTAACCATTTTCAAGCTACAGCCCTTTGGAATCTTGATATCAAAATTACATATTTCCTTGAAAAAAAAATCTGGCGCTTAAAGGGTTAAGGGACCCAAGATGGGCCTTGAAATCTATAATCTTTAACATAACTTTGGTAAACCTCAAAGGATTTTAGTTTACAGCTATTTTTTTTGTGCCTATATACAAATTATATTATGGTATGTAAAGAATGATGTGGGACAAATAGAATAATACAGTACCATGCAAACAATACTCAATACTCATTTAAGGATATTTGAATAATGCAAATTGAGGTCTTAATTATCTTAAAATGGCAGTATTTGTAGCTTTTACACATGGTAGCAATTTTATTCATTGGTGATATAAAAATGATACTTTATTGGGTTGTGCAAGTAAGTGTGAAAACATGCTTGTTTGTTTGTTTTTTTAACATTGCAGTGTAGTTCATCTCCCAAAGCAGTAGGTGGCTCTAATGTCAAGAAACAACAAACACAGACAAGCATTGCTCCTTTGTCATCTAATCCATACCTTTATTGAATGGCTTTTCCATCAGAGTGAGTTAGGCAACTTTTTTTCACTCCATATTGTGTCTTTTATCTCACAACACCTGATACACAAATAACCATAAATACAGAAAAACCAAACACAGAAACTAAACTTGTAGTATTTTATTAATGTGTTGTCCTGTTATTATTAGCTTATTGTTTTATTAATATTTGCAGCATATTATGATTTAATATTCAAAAACTGCATATTGCAACGACAACTGCGTCACTGTGTTGGACAAGTCCAATGATACAGTGTCTAAACCCACAAGAACACACCCATATAATAGAGATAAATACACCAACAATAACATATAAATGCAACAACCTTATAATTAGGAGAGGCATTTCAGTTTAATGATGTCCGTTGACAACAAAAACATACACACCCAGCTGGTGTAGACACACCAAAGACAACAATTTTAAATAGACATTACACTTTGTTTTATTTATTTATTTAAATTTTTTACAATAAGAATAATATTGTACATTGAACATTGGTGGATATAAATGGGAGGGCAATGCCACTCGTTTATGTTCAATGAGTTGCACATTGATGAAAGTCCTTGTAAATAAATGTTGAAAAATTTGGGGTCATTACCTTAATGCACAGTTTTATTGATTGATAATTGAAAAAAAAACCTGAGAGGTTTTAGCATTTCAGTAGTGAGAGAGAAAGATAATGGTAATCCATCTGAAAATAGTGGTATAGACATGCATGAATCATGTTTTCAAATGTGTCCATCTCCAAAGGGCAGATTAGTGAGACCTAAAAGCATAGCCATTATTACTTAAAGTCAGCTATGACAGAACAGAAGACATTTTACATACAACAGCCTCTGACAAAGCCCCTGATTGGTTGATAAGAATAAATATCATGACTAATTGATTTTTCTATGGAGAATCACAGCAGTTGCAACTTTTCTTAAAGATCAAACCCCCTGGGCACTGCATGAGGTGGGCTGTCTGACCATCACAAAGGAAAAAAGACCCTGGGTCATTAGGGTTGCAGTCAACCCCACTGGCCTTTCCTGAGCAAGGTACAGATACGTCACATCCACCACTAGTAGTTGGAATTGTTGTTGTGGTAGTGGGTGATGGTGTGGTTGTTGTTGTGGAAGTGGATGTTAGTGTGGTTGTTGTTGTGGTAGTGGGTGTTGGTGTGGTTGTTGTTGTGGTAGTGGGTGTTGGTGTGGTTGTGGCTGTGGCAATGGGTTGCGAAATGGTTGGCCAGTCACAGCAATCACAGCTTTGTTTAAAGATCAAACCCTTTGGGCAGTATGTGAGGTGAGCT
>JBAJHX010000041.1:13021885-13033164 GCA_037176925.1 Amniataba percoides
TTGTTGTAGGGGCTGTGGTAGTTGTAGTAGTGGGTTTTGTGGTTGTTGTAGGTGCAGTTGTGGTTGTTGTAGGGGCTTTGGTAGTTGTAGTTGTGGTTGTTGTAGGTTCAGTTGTAGTAGTGGGAGTTGTGGTTGTGGTGGTAGCAGTTGTGGATGTAGTCAGTGGAGTCGCTGTAGTAGGGGCTGTTGTGGTTGTTGTGTGTTGAGTTTTTGTCGGGGCTTTGATAGTTCTAGTAGTGGCTGTTGTAGGTGCGGTTGTGGTTGTTGTGGGGGCTGTGGTAGTTGTAGTTGTTGTAGTTGTGGTTGTTGTAGGTTCAGTTGTAGTAGTGGGAGTCGTGGTTGTGTTGGTGGCAGTTGTGGATGTAGTCAGTGGAGTCGCTGTAGTAGGGGCTGTTGTGGTTGTTGTGTGCTGAGTTTTTGTGGGGGCTGTGATAGTTCTAGTAGTGGCTGTTGTGGTTGTTGTAGGTGCGGTTGTGGTTGTTGCGGGGGCTGTGGTAGTAATAGTATTGGGTGCTGTGGTTGTTGTAGGTCCAGTTGTGGTTGTTGTAGGGGCTGTGGAAGTTGTAGTAGAGGGTGTTGTGGTTGTTGTAGGGGCAGTGGTAGTTGTAGTTGTTGGTGTTGTGGTTATTGTAGGGGCTGTGGTAGTTGCAGTTGTAGTTGTAGGGGCTGTGGAAGTTGTATTAGTAGGTGTTGTGGTTGTTGAAGGTGCAGTTGTGGTTGTTGTAGGGGCTGTGGTAATTGTTTTAGTGGAGGCTGTTGTGGTTGTTGTAGGGGAAGTGGTAGTTGTAGTTGTTGGTGTTGTGGTTGTTGTAGGGGCTGTGGTAGTTGTAGTTGTGGTTGTTGTAGGTTCAGTTGTAGTAGTGGGAGTTGTGGTTGTAGTCAGTGGTGTTGTTGTAGTGGGGGCTGTTGTGGTTGTTGTGTGGGGAGTTTTTGTGGTTGTGGGTTTTGTGGTTGTTGTAGGTGCAGTTGTGGTTGTTGTAGGGGCTTTGGTAGTTGTTGTAGTGGGGGCTGTTGTGGTTGCTGTAGGTGCAGTTGTGGTTGTTTTAGGGACAGTGGAAGTTGTAGTAGTGGGTGTTGTGGTTGTTGTAGGTGCAGTTGTGGTAGTTGTAGGAGCAGTGGTAGTTGTAGTTGTGGGTGTTTTTGTTGTTGTAGGTGCAGATGTGGTTGTTGTAGGGGCTGTGGTAGTTGTAGTTGTTGGAGTTGTGGTTGTAGGTTCAGTTGTAGTAGTGGGAGTCGTGGTTGTGGTGGTGGCAGTTGTGGATGTCGTCAGTGGAGTTGTAGTGGGGGCTTTTGTGGTTGTTTTGTGGGGAGTTGTGGTTGTGGGGGCTGTGGTACTTGTAGTAGTGGGTGTTGTGGTTGTTGTAGGCTCAGTTGTAGTAGTGGGTGACGTGGTTGTGGTGGTGGCAGATGTGGATGTAGTCAGTGGAGTTGTAGTTGTAGTAGGGGCTGTTGTGGTTGTCGTAGTGGGCGTTGTTGTTGTCGGGGGAGTTGTGGTTGTTGTAGGGGCTGTGGTAGTTGTAGTAGCGGGTGTTGTGGTTGTTGTAGGTGCAGTTGTCTTTGTTATAGGGGCCGTGGTAGTTGTAGTCGTTGGTGTTGTGGTTGTTGTAGATTCAGTTGTGGTTGTTGTAGGTGCAGTTGTGGTTGTTGTAGGGGCTGTGGTAGTTGTAGGAGTTGGTGTTATGGTTGTTGTAGGGGCAGTGGTCGTTGTAGTTTTTGGAGTTGTGGATGTTGTAGGTTCATTTGTAGTAGTGGGAGTCGTGGTTGTGGTAGCCGCAGATGTTGATGTAGTCAGTGAATTTATTGTAGTGGGGGCTGTTGTGGTTGTCGTAGTGGGCGTTGTGGTTGCTGTAGGGGGAGTTGTTGTTAATGTAGGTTCAGTTGTTGTAGGTGCAGTTGTGGCTGTAGTTGATGTTGTAGTTGTGGTTGTCGGAGTTGTGGTTGTTGTAGGGGAAGTTGTGGTTGTAGTAGACGAAGTTGTATTTGTGGGAGTTGTGGTTGTTGTAGGTGCAGTTGTTGTTGTAGTGGGATCTGTGGTTGTTGTTGAGGGAGATGCGGTTGTAGTAGTGGGTGCTGTGAACATTTGAATCAAATATTTATATTTCTCCTTGAAGCAGAGAGCATAAATATTTCAGATGAGATTTTTTCACACTTTGTGTGACAGATATTCTTGTGTTACTAATATCATATATATTCCATTAATTAGTATTCTAGAAATTTGTTGTGTTTCCATTACCTGGGACCAGGAGATTATGCAGGTAGTTGATCAGGGGGTAGTTTTCGTCTTTACAAAATTGTCCACTGAAGTCGTCTAGGTCCAGAGACCAAAGGAAAGCTCCTCCAAAGTTGTTTTGTTTCAGGTAACTGACCTGAGCGGATAAAGACATCATGTCAGTCACTAATTTCCAAAATGATTACTTCATCATAGTTTGAGTTAAAAATTACCTTAGTTTCAAGGCTTTCTTTGTTGTCATATCCAACCCACAGGTTGTCTTTAGTGGCATATGGAACTCCCTGATCTGCTATCATATGTGTTGTAAACGCTTTATCACTGAAGCATATCTAAAAAAAATGCAGAAAATTTTAGTAAAAAAAGTGATGAACGTCAGCAGAATCAGTAAACCATTTAGTCCGCAGCAAAGCTCCGGATACCAATCACAAAATGTCTTTACCTCATAATAGGCCAAGAATCCATCTTCGTTGGTGTAGTCGCCTTTTTTGCCAGGACCACTGACTGGTGCTCCAACACCGCTGGATGCAGAGGAGAGGGTAAAGGTTCGCCCATATGCTGCCAGCCCCAAATTCAGCTTCTGAGGAGGTGCTCCCTGGTCACGCCAGTACTTCATGGCAAAGTCCTAAAAAGTGGAGAAAAAAAATTATGGTGAGAGGACAAAACTCAGAAGAAAAGGCAGGCAGTTCGATCACAATTCCAGCTACTTGCAGTGTTAGCGTAGAGTTTGTCTCCAGTGTCGCTGGATGCAGCGTACAAGGGGCTGTGATGTCCTGTGACAGTGTCTGAGGGGCTGTGGAAGTCAAACGTCAGCACGTTGATGAAATCCAAGTACCTGATGAGATACAGAGGAGATCAGGTTCACCAACATTGTTGTTGGTTGTGGTTATGATGACAGCTAATCATGGATATATCAAGAATACTATGGAATTCTTTTTACTTGGCAATCTTTGCGACTTCATAACTGGCATCAATGGTTGCTTTCTCTGCAGAGACACTGGCAGTGACCATTAGTCTGTTTTCAGTTGTTCCCTCAGCCTCAAAGGCTTCTTTGAGTTCCTGTTCAGCACACAAACATTATTTAGTTTCAGGTAAATAGAGTATACAGTATGGAATATTTCTCATAGTGTCAGTCCCAGAAGAGAGATTTAGGATCTGACCTTGCATAGATTTGTGAATCTCCACTTGTCATTTGACTGGCTCCCAGCTTCTCCACGGTACCTCCAGTTAATGTTCACTCCATCAAAACCTATTTCCCTCAGTAGTGTGATAACAGACTGGATGAACTTTGGTCTGTTTTTATGATTTACCATGGCACTGAATCTGGAGACAAAATAGATAAAATAGCACTTACAAGAAGATACTCTACATGTTGCATTTAAAGGCTTTGTTGCACACAACAGAAACATAAGCTTTTTATTTTATTAGGGTCACTTCATGAAATATAAAGTACATGAATATATATATTTACATTTTTGCTTAAAATGTACATCACATTTTATATCTATGTATCTGCTGATGGAATGTTATCATTTATGTCATCAAATACCAGCATCACATCTTGTGGTACTTTATCTGTATAAAACCATACACTATGCATGCTGTTTTAAAGTACAAGACTACTGCATGTTATGGTCAAGAAAATACATATATGTACAAGTGCTGCTTTGCAAAAATGACCTCAGTATGCGTTTAAGTTACTCACTTTGTGGCGCTGAAGGTCAAGCCACCAACTGCCAGCAAGGTTTTGAGCTGTGGATTTCTGGTGGAGCATAAAAGTTATTACTTCACAAAACCCAAATTTGAGCACAGTTTGCATGATATTTAGATTGTAAAACACTGACCTGGCTTTGAGTGCATTAAAGGCCTGATAGTCTTGGACATCCGCTGCGCGGCTGGGGACCAGTTCATAGGTGTTGCCAATGTCCACAAAGCCATAGATCAGATGGGTACATTTGTTTGGGTCGATATCTGAAATCGTGAACCGCCCGTCTCCTGGTCGATTTGCAGCCAGGCTGTCATAGTGACACACCAGCCGACTGGAAGAGGCTGATATACGGGAGGAAATCATGATGCATTTCAATAGCTTTTGAAGTCATCAGTGTTAAAAATAATCCGTATTTACAAGCAATTGGGGATTTAGTGAGATTATTTATTTACTAGTAAGTAATCATGTTTAATGCATGTTATTAACTTACCCAAGCTGGTGATGATCAGGCAGAGACCTTCAAAGTGAAAGACTTTAGTCAGCATTATGTTAAAACAAAGCTTAACAGGTTAGTTCATCTAAATAACAATATAATAAATCTTGGCTTCTCACTCACTTTCACTCTCACTGTCCAGTATGAGATAATGAGCTCTAAGATTTATTTTCACATCCTTAAAATTCAACAGCAACATATCCATCCAGCAATCCAAGAGACAAAACCATTGGTTGACACATCAAAAACTATCTGTAAGGCTAGATACCACTGTAGGTATATCTTTTGTGATTTGGGTGGACAGACCCTCAAGAAACATTTACTTAACCACTGTGCCTTACCTGCAGTTAGAATTAGCTTCCCCATGGTGTTTCTATGTGTATAAGAAGACACAGAAAAATCAGTTTACAGTGCAGATAAAAGATATATAGTCACCTCTCACCCGAAAAAGCCTCATCTGAAGAAATGTCCAAGAAGGAGACATTCTTCAAGCTCTTAGGTGTAAATGTGGTTTCTTAAAATCAGAGAAAAAGGAATACTTACAAAGACAATGGTGAAAGAAGCAGCTGGCTCTCTGTTCTGATTGATGGATATATGGCTGTTCAGCTATAAGGGAAACAGATTTGAGCTAATTATGAGGGTGGAGAGACTTGGAACTTAGACATTAGATAAACTGGTCATCTCACTCAGTTTATAGATATAGATATAGATTTTCACAACAGATCTAACATGCCACAATGTACCACTTTAGTAGGACCAGAAAATCTGGTGTTAAGTTTCAGAGAAGGCCAAGATTGAGTGTTATAGTGGACACTACATACCTACTTGCTGTCAAAGTGTGACATTACTTAGAAAACTTTAGAACAGCTTCTGTATTTTAATGAATAGTGTACCATTAAGTTTCATTCAAAGTCAATTTCAAGTGCTTGATTTTGGAGCTTTTTTGACAATATGTCACCCGAAAAGCCACCTATAGCTAAATAAAACATTTTTAAGATTCAATCATCATAGTCTTGAGATAGTAATAGACACATATATTTTCATGAATGGTCCATGTATCTAGTGTGTTTAAGATGATGACTACATCTACAGCATGAACAGAGAAGTTAATTATACCTTCTTTTTAGTTTGAAGAAAATCGGTTGCTTATTCTGACCCGACCTTAACAGGAAAACAGAACTGTACATCACACAGCCTAGACTAAGCACTAGCTTAAAAGAAATTACCCCTTTTTAGTGGACCCATGATATTGTCGTGTACCTCTGTGAGTAGTGCATAAAGATTAAATCAGTGATCAGAGAGCACCCAGAATCACTGGAGAACATGACAACACACTTAGTTGTTTCAAAATAGAAACTGTGATCAGAGGTGATCAGAATTGAAAGAACGAAGAATGTAACAATGCAGCCATCAAATGTTACAATTATATGTAATTATAGGGAGTGGCATTAGCACATGATATCAGATATAGTGTTCTCAGTCTTCACCCACACAGTAAATATCAATCTACGAACATGAATACACACGAATGTATGAACTTAGATATACATTTGAAGACATAAGAGAAAAACTACAAAGCTGGGATAGGCTCCAGCGCCCCACGACCCTGTGAAACAGAACAAGTGGTACGGAAAATGGATGGATGGATGGAATGAGAAAAACTAGTTATACAAACATATCGAGATGCTGCCTTGTAATTGAACATGTCTTTATGACAGCTCTGAATTGTCAGTAAAACATTTTGTTTCAATATTATATTGCTCTTATTGTCCGTTTAATCCTATAGAAGATCTACTGAGATCAGGTCTGATCTGACTGAACAGGCAGATTACTGTATGGTTATTATGAATCAAGTTTGATGAACTACCTGTGTCATTAAAAAATAATATAATATATTAATCATACTGTTACAGAGATAGAGTTGGTGTTAGCAATGGACATAGTAACCATAAGAAACCAGTGAAAATGTATATTTGAACACAGAGTCATTCAGGTACGTCTTAAGAGTTTGAATGAAGTCAACTGGACTTGTTTGAAGTTCTGGAAGATGTTTCACCTCTCACCTGAAAAAGCCTCATCCGAAGAAAAAGTCCAAGAAAGAGACTTTCTTCAAGCTCTTAGGAAGCAGTGAAAATGTGGTTTCTTAAAATCTGAGAAAAAGGAATACTTACAAAGATGATGGTGAAAGAAGCAACTGTCTCTCCGCTCTGACGGGTTGATGACTGATGGATGCCTGGCTGTTCTGTTTTTAATTGGGCAAACAGCTGACAGGATCTAGCAATTAATCAGGGTGGAGATACTTCATGAAACATTACAATTTCCTGAACAATTGATTGACATTGATTGTCGAAACTGGACTACCCTGTTCTGAATACAAATTACATTCACTAAAATAACAGATGTATGAAAATCTGCTAATGACTCAGATTCAGATTACTTTAAGACTATTCATTGGTATGTGGTAAAAGACGTACAAAATGCCCAGCAAACAACACAGTGGTCCAACTTTGCTTTTTATATATAGCATTATATAATATGTAGAATAATATGTCACATTGAAGCAACAGTTGCTCACAGTTACCTGTCTGAAACCTGATATCAGGGAGGTCTGGAAAAACAGCTAAACTTTTGGAATATATTATAATTGAATACGATGTTCTGCCGCATATTGAAAATATCTAATTTTTTGTCCACCTTTTTAGGAGAAATATATGTAGAAAAATACTACTTACAGTATATAATAAATAATACTTTTACAGGATAAGACATTATCCCACCATAAACTACAGTACTTCAGTTAGTACTAATAGGTTAACATAAATTACATTGAAGCATAAAGTAGAATTTTTTAATAAAAAAATCTCAACAGAACACTCATCTTAACACATTGTCAGTACAAGTTATTGCTATGGCATGATCAGTCAAAAGGTTTGTTTTCATCTCTAGGTGCTGCTCCGTTGCTAATGAAGTTCTTGAAACTGACAAATATGGAAGTGATAACGTCACGATATAAAGGGAGGGATGTGCGCTCATTAGGTAAGACAATGTGACAATACCTGCACAGAACAATGCAGGATCAATGTGAAAGGTACAACTATGTACACAGTGGTTAAAAATAAACCAGAACACACCCTAAAAGCTTTGCTTCAGTAAGAAAGAAAGCAATCATTGATGTCATTAATTGGAGGATCATTAAGGAATAAAGCAGTGTTATCTAGTACCACCCAAATTGGCACACCCAACAGGGTAAACTTTGTTTAAATACTTGGTTATTATTCTATATTAGCAGTACTGAACATTATTTACTGGATTGGAATGCAGTTCAGCAGAACATTCCTCTTTCCTCTTTTCTTTTTGTGTGGAGCATGACACATCTGATTTTAAAAAGAATCTGTACATTTAGGTAGGTAGGTTCATTTTTAGTTTAGGGGTGGCTGAATGGATTGCAGTGTCAGTCACTTTCTTGATCTGCTGAATACAGAATCTTAACATCTAATGGATGCATTCGACATCCTCATCAGTTGTATTAACTGAGGTGATTGCTTGACTTTTCAATCTTAAATATTTCTATTAGAAATATTTTGGTTTATGAGCAAATACAATCAAAGTAATGTAATTCCCACCAACCTCAGTGGTAATGCTAATGAGTGAACACTTGCTAATCTTAAATGATAAATATGGTATGCTTCATAACTGAGAGGAAATATTCCTTTTCTACCTACTGTTTTTTAGTAATCTGACACAGGGATCTCCAAGGCATCCTCTGGCCTGGTATGTCTAGTCAGGGAATCTTTTTTTTGTAATCTCCAGAGAGCCATAGCTCAACCCTTTGTCACCAAGAGTGACTTCGGTGCTGAATGCAACTTGTTAGATGAGATGGATCTGCCTCATTGTAGCTCAAGGTCACCCAAAGGATTTAAATCAGATACTTTGGCATCTCTAAAGCTTCAAGCCCCAAAAGAGACAGATAAATCTTTGCAGCACTACACTGTGTAAACTTGTATTGTCTAATCTCTCTTCTCCTTGATTGATCAAGCTTCAATAAATGCTGTTGTATAAGACCTCCAGGTATCTTGAAACACATTTACTCTAGAGTTACTCTCTAAAAATCAAGAAGCAGAAAATACAGGTTTAACAAAGATGAAATGAGCAGAAGTAAAGTGAAATGTCAGAGTGAAGTGCACTGGGCGAAGGCACAGCAGCAACTGGCTTAAACGTTGCACTGCCTGAAAGGGAGGAGTCTCAACAAACAGTGACAGAAAAGGGCAAGTCATCAAGCACCTCCTCCTGCTCATCACTCTTGATCAGCCACACTACTGTGTACTTCCGATATAGTTGTGACAGCTCAAGCTATACACAGCCAATTCTCACCAGATCAGTCTCTTTTGAAACAGCCAAAAAAGCTGCAAAGATTATGAAAGTTGAGTGTTTTTGGTTCTCACAACTGTCCAGATGAAAAACAAGTGTTAAGCTTTACATTTGGGAACAAAAGGCTTCCACGTCAAAACAGTTTACTGACTTACTGAGGAAGGTGGCCTGGATTGGCTAAATAATGCTGTGATGTCATTTTGTGGGCACAAAACCACAGTTATTTTCACAGGTTATTCACTAGGTACAGGTAACTAAAGAGTCTTTACCCTCTTTCATTCAAAATTCAAATAGTAAAACTGCATACTCCCATTGCCTACAAATAGTCGATTATTGAACGCTGAGATCTATCTTGGAGGGACACTGTAAAATTATGAGTTTACACAGTATACACATTTGCACATGGTTCAGTAGATTCTGTTGCAGGTCCAAAACTAATGACAGCATGTCAACAATTACCTCAAAAAAAGGTAGGGGGACTAATATGAATAATTACAAATAAAAACAAAAAACGAGGAAATTATTGGTTTAGTAAGCGGACCTCCACCGCATCCTGACAGTTTCAAATCAGGGTGGTGTGGCATGGGACTATCACCCTCATGCACCTGCCCCACTGCCACCACCCCATCTCAATTTAAACAATTGATGAATGATCACCTTGGGACAGGATACCACATAAATAAATCCAAAAAGTTGAATAATGACTTTACAATCCGTAGCACACAGAATAATGTGGTCCTAAAGAAAGAATTCAGGGATCTGAGAAGTCCAAAGTCAGATGAATCTTTAACACAACTTTGTTAAACGCAGTAAAAATATACCAGTTTAAAATGAATTATTTTTTGTGTCTACATACAGATCATATTATGATATGTAAGGAATGATGCGGGGTTAGTGTTAGGGTTAATAAAGCAAGTTAAGAATGTTTATATTGCAGTGTAGTTCATCTTTTAAGGCAGTAGGTGGTGTTAATGTGAAGAAATATACTCAACAAACAGACAAGTGTTGCTCCTTTGTCATTTAATACCTTTATTGAATGGCTTTTTCATCCGAACCAGGCAGCTTGTTTCCACTGCCTTTTTGTATCTTTTATCTCACAACACCACTACACAAATAACCATAAGAACAGAAAAAACAAACACAGAACAAAATAACACAAAATGAGTTTGAAACTTGAAGTATTTTATTAAAGCTTTGTTTATTAGCAAATTATTTCATTTATATATGAGTCTTTGTTTTTATACAGTGACAGTAGATTACCTAACTTGTTAAATATTACATTTATATGCAACAAATGCACCATTGTGTTGGACAAATCCAATCTCGCAGTGTCTAAACCTTCAAGAATACACCCATGCAATGGAGTTAGATACACCAACAATGACATATAAATGCAACAACTGCAAAATAAAGTAAATAATGGCAGTAAACAACAAGAAACAAAAACGGGAAAGCCATTCCACATCTAACACTGAAAAGAGCTCCACGTGGATTTCCCATTGTTTTGGCAATTCAGTGGTGAAAGGAAGCTAATGGAATATATTTGAAAAAGATGGTGGTGAGTTGCATGAATCACGTTTTCAAATGTATCCACCTATGTGTAATTGGTTAAGCCTAACAAAAAGCAAGCTGTTTCTGTTGCTGTTTCCCCCATATATATAAGTCAGTAGTGAAGATTCAGAAAAAAATTCACATAAAACAGCTTTTGAGAAAGCTCCCCATTTGTCAATAAGAATGAATATTAAATCTTCCTGATATTAAGGATAATCACAGCATTCACAGCTTTTCTTAAAGATCAAATCACCTGGGCACTGCATGAGGTGGGCTGTCTGACCGTCAAGGAAAAACGACCCTGGGTCAGCAGGGTTGCAGTCAGCCCTGCTGACCTTTCCTGAACAGGGTGTAGATACATCACATCTACCATTGGCATTTGAAGTAGTTGTAGTTTTTGAAGTGGTTGGCCAATCGCAGCAGTCACAGCTCTTTTTATAAATCAAACCCTTCTGGCAGCATTGGATGTAGGCTATTGGACCGGCACAGTTGAAAAAACAGTTTGGGTTGTGAGGGTTCACATAACGCCCATCTGTCATTCCATCACAGATGATGGACTGGCCAGGAAAATCTGAAAGAATCAGAATCGGATTTTCATTATTGGTCTCCTCATCCCATCATATCATCTCAAGGAAAAAGAGGAGATACTGGCAGTTTGTATGGTAAAAATAATTTAGTTAATTAAACATGATTCAATTCATTCTTATGACTAAAGATCACCACCCAAAGACTATGTTATGACCTACTAGGTTATGAAAGTCACCTTCTGCCTTTGGGAAACCTGGAACCAGGCGATAATGCAGGTGGCTGATGAAGGGGTAGTTTCCCTGTTTACAAAACTTTCCGCTGAAGTCGTCCAG
Organism: Amniataba percoides; assembly: GCA_037176925.1. Taxonomy (NCBI): domain Eukaryota; kingdom Metazoa; phylum Chordata; class Actinopteri; order Centrarchiformes; family Terapontidae; genus Amniataba; species Amniataba percoides. The sequence continues at coordinate 13,033,093 of JBAJHX010000041.1, forward strand.
GTCCAGGGACCAAACAAAGGCTCCTCCAAAGTTGTTTTGTTTCAGGTAACTGACCTGGGAGGACGAGGATGT
>JBAJHX010000041.1:13058358-13101179 GCA_037176925.1 Amniataba percoides
CTGTGAAAGAGCCTGAATCTGAGACACACGAAATTGGAAGATGCTAGCGGCAGAATCGAGGAAGGGGGCTGTGAAACCTAGAAACATTATTTTATTTGGATTTGGACTGTTTACTTAAAGTTAATTTAGCCTTTTTTAGAAAAGTTGTTGTTCTTCTAGTATTTTTTTCAAGTCAAACATTTTATTTTGTCATATGTTATAAACTTTATTGAAATGGTTTTCTTTTTAGGCCTTTGTCTTTGTGCCTTACTGTGTGGTCCTTAACATGCTGAGTGTGACCAGACGATATCACTCACATTTATATCACGACAATGGAGCTGCAGCCTGCTAACTTAACACAGCACAAATACTGAAAATAAGGGAAATAAAGATCTTTTTGGTGCATCATGGACTCCTGTACATGGGTGTCCCAGTGGTTATGAAATTATTAGTGCAAGCTATTTTTGTGGGCCCACCCACACCTTTGGACTTTGTTAATTAAGTACCCTTTGCCCCCCACCATCCTACGCCTCTGGCCAGGCAACCAGCAGACCCCAGGAAGTTGCTGGTGTTGACCGAGTCTGGAAGATATCTTGTTGTAAAATGGTGAGTTGTTTGAACTTGTGTTTATCAATGGATTAAGCAAAAAAGAGATATAGCACGTTCAAGAGGCACTTGTAGGTGTTTTTGCTTCCTCTGGACAGCACCAGGCCAGCTGTCTCTCACTGTCTGCAGTCTGTCTAAGCTAAGTTAGTTAATAAAATAAGTTATCTGTGAAACAAAACTAATTATGAAATTTATTTTCAAGGTTCATTAAGGAACAATTCTAAACCATCTCTTTTGAAATGAGGAAACAGAACAGCTGAATTCAACATTGAGAGTCATACCAAACATGCTAGAAATAAATATTTCCACTTTATTTACATTTAAAACATAACTGTAGTAATACACATAAGGCATTAGAGGGTCAAATACAATAAAGCTGTTACGTAAAGATTAATGATTTCTATCCATCTTCTTAAATGGAGATGCAAGTTCATAGAGAGACATGCAAACTATTTTTGATTTTACAGCAGGTTTATGGCTGCTTGCTGGTTCCCCTAATGGTCTGATCTTTTGCCTCCTATCAGAACACAATTCACAAACTGTCTGTACAGATAAATCATTTGTCCTTGGAGATATTTTATTATCCTGCACCTATCACCAACGGCTCTTTTACACTCTCACATTATACCTTCAACAGTATGTATAAAACAAAAAGGAGGCTTTCTTCAGGAGGCTAAGTTCAGCGATTATGTTTTGGCTCCCCTGACTGTGAAAGTATTGCATGTAGGCCTTCTTTCAAACAGCCAACATACAAAAATAACACAAATGTTTTAATTGAAATTAGCTGAAAGAAAAAGATGTAATAACAAAAGTTAAGTTGATCCTTGCAACTGCTTTTATCAACATGATAAACTGATCCAGTTTTGTCTTCTCTAATGTACAGTCGCTCTCTTCAGTGACATATTTGAACTTGAACTTACATACTCATGCATGTATCAGGTACATCAGCACTCAGCATTTTTATTTACAGGAAACGCAGTACGAAACACAAAAAGTAAAGCTTGCTTATCATCAGATGATTAAGCACCTCATCTCGAGTATTGTCACAACTGTTCCACCATTTTCTTCTTTTAATGCGTGAAAGTTTCCCCATATGCAAGGACATTTGGAGGGTAACAGCACCTCAGACTGTTCCCTCCTGCAGACAAAGCACAAGGGTGCAAGCACGGTCAAGCAAGTCACGTGACAAAAAATTGAGTTGAAGTCAGGGAAGCAGTTTGAATTTTGAGTTTTATGCCAGGGAGTAGATGGTATTCATTGGAGAGTGGAGTTCCAGACCTCCACCGAAGTCCAGCTCCCTGACATCTCTCCTGGTTCCTGTGTACTGACCAATGAACGAGCCATCCTCATTGAACGGTATTTCTCCACCCTCACCGTAGTCCACCAGGCTGTCGTCACTGTCTGATCGCTTCATCATTGCCTCCATAGACGGCTGGCCTCTTTGAAGCCCTCTTTCCTCCTCTCTACAAAATAATGCAAGGAAATAAGAACCTGATGCTAGAGGTACATTGTCACATTGTCAGCGCTTGAAGGTAGAAAAGTTGGAGGATTAAAGTCAAACTAATGTATCAATAGATCCAAAAATGCACATGTACATACCGCCGGGGGTAAGGCAGAGTTGAAACACGTGCTATCCTAAAACATGAAGACAGAGTTTGTAAAACATCACTTGTATGAAAGGATTGATCATTTTTATCACATCTCATCATCAATGATCAGCTAATAAAATCAATACACTGTCCAAACTTCCTTCAGTTATATTGTATAAACAAATGAATAAAGAAAGTGTAGTTTAAATGTCAATACTGTCAATGAGTCAACATTTAGTCTTTTCATACCTTTCAAGAGACCTTGAGTAGTTCAGTGTGAAAAAAAGGGGGTGGAGGTTTGGGGTCGGGAATAAAGGTTTAGATAGAAAAGGTAGAATAAATAGAAAAAAACAGAAATAATGTGATCAAAGAGTTATCATAAATAAGACCAAAGGTACTGTAACCAGATTTGATTTGTATCTGTGCAAATTTGATCAAAATTAAAGACACCCTGTGGAGTTTTGAGTTGCCTCCAATTTCCTGCTCTTTCATTGATTGACGGTTGGTGGCAATAATTCACACATACTAGCAACATAATAGCAAAAGGAGTGACAAAGAAACCAGCTAGCACAGATGGATCTAAACTGCAACTTTAAAACATGCCCAAAATCTAATTGGACTAGGTGATAACGCTGAATGTCAACAAAATGTTTGTTTAAACGTCTGAAGGGAACTCAACAGGGCAGCTTTAATTCACCAAACAGAGCACTAATGCACAGCTACAGAGCAAATGGATGTAAATACATGTCTACTGTGTTTTAGTTTTCAACAATGATAGTGCCATACAGTGTTATGGGAAACATAATAGAGTAGTTATTACTATGCCATTATGAAATACTAGTAGTGTAACTGAATTTGGGAACCTGAAGTAAGATTTTGCTAAATATTTTGATAGATAAGACTGTTTTGTAATGTTTTTCTTGTTTCTTTTGTTTTCCACCAGCTGTTTGCTATAATGCTCACCGGTAGTCAAACGATCCCTCCTGATCTTTGTCATCCACCGGCTCCAGTGAAATGTCTTTTTTGTCCCGTACTGAAATTAAAATAGGCCAAACCGTTTTAAGAGATCCAGTGTGGTGATTTGGGGCATAATCGAATATGAGTAAGCGCCACAGTACCTGGGTACTTCCCCCCTCGGCTCCTCTTGATGAAGCACACTATGAGCAGGATGAGCACGATGAGAGCCACAGCACACATAATCCCGATGAACCAGCCCTGGGTGGTGATGTCCACCTGGTCCTGAGCATAAACTGAGACACACACAGGCATGTGCACAGACATGTGAGCACACACATCATCAAAGTCAACAATCCACTCAGCACCTCAGAGTGTTTATTTGGTAGACCACTAAATGTGTTGATGCTTGGAGTGAGTAGTCATTTACTTTCCGTGGTGTAGTGGGGTGACTCCTCAGTATACCATTCCCCTATTCCGATTCGAGTTCGTGCCGCCACAGAGAACCTGTACCGAGTGTAGCGGTCGTAGCGTCGGATAGAGAAACTTGTTACATTTGGAGGAAACTCCTCAACTCGCAGCTCCTCTCCCCTCGTGGCGTTCACTGTGGAGAGAGTGGAAAATTTAGAAGGACTCTAGTTGCTGGCAGAGTGCACACAACTGAGCTATTAAGTACCTTACCTGCTTGGAGACTGCCCACACAAGTGTTCATTACCCTCTCGAGAACATGTTCCAGTGGTATTTTGGTCTTTGAGTGCATACTTAACTGCGCTATTATGTGCTACTGAGATGTGCACTAAAGTGTCATGAGGAAACCTTTGCCACCTTTAGTGAGATAATCCCTCTCCGTTTCTGTTATTAAAGTGTTTCTGCTTTTCCTGGGTGGACTGTGGAATGTTACATTGTGCTTTGAAAAGGTGAAAGAATCTGCAGAAGTATTTGAGAGCATGTCAGACTTTGGGTTGGCATACCTGTCTGGTACTTCATGGAATATCCAGTAATGATGCCATTTGGCTCTGTTGGCAGGTCCCATTCGACATATATACTGTCCAGATGTCGCTGTTGGATCCTGAAAGATCTGGGAGTAGATGGTACTACAAACAGAAACACAGGAGACGAGACACATAAGCTTTGGAAATAAACACTAATTTGTGATTTGCTTGTGTTTTGTAGAATAAATGTATGTTCTATTGTTCTTTGAATATTAAATGGCTTTAATTAAGTGACTTTCCTACCTCCTTCAGGTGTTGAGAAGTGTATATTATTACTGGGCGGCCCCTCATACCTATTGTTTGCCACCACTACATACATCTTGTAGTTACTATAAGGGATGAGCCCAGTCAAGACCCCAGAGGGCTCTGGATCATCATCTGGAAATGACTTAGACTTCATCGCTCTGTTGACCCTCAGCCACCTCAGCTGGCTACTGTCCCTCCAGTAATAGACCTGCAAGATGAGAAACAACCATTTTTTTGGTTAAGATTTTTCAAGAAAAGGTTGAATTCCCACACACAACAACATCAAGTGGTGCAAGTTTTGATATTCATTCAGATAGATGTATGATTAAAATATGTTCATACTGGGAGGAAGTGGGAGCCCTTACTTTATTATTTATTGTTGTTTATTGAAAATGAACAAAATACAAATACAAAATCAGTTAGAACAAAGAAAAATGTGTAAAAAAAAAAAAAAAAAAGAAGAAGAAAGAAAGAAATTGGTTTATAAATGGTTGGATGGAGTCACAACTTTCAAGTGATTTTTCCACACACCTGTTCACCAAACTGTTCTGTTCATCTCTGCTGACTCCATAATCCACATTTTCCTGATCTTAGTCTAACCTTTTCTCTACCTAAACCCAGAAATGAACAGTTATTGCCTCTTCCCACGCCATTATGTCAACTGAACCTTTGTTTTTTTTCCCTCATTCGCTTTTTATAGTTTTTTCGCTATGTCAGAAGTGGACTCTCCCAAGTGCAGTGTGTCATCCATTTCTATTGTTGTCTATCAACAAAAATATAACCTATAATCACAGTCCATTATCCAGCACTGAATTCACAATAGACACACCTTATATTCTTTAAGTTCTCCCATAATAGAGTTGCGTGTCACAGGGTCCCAATGCACAGTCACCTGAGTGCTCTCTATGTCAGACACCCTCAGGTTCAGGGGTGCAATTAACGGACCTGGGGGAAAACAGACTGTATTAGCTTGCAGTGAACACAAAGAGAGGTGATGAGAAAAGGACAGAGTGTAAAGAAATAAACAAAAAACAAGAGGAGGTGTGACGAGAACACACTGAGTGTGTTAATCACCTGAAACCATCCATGATTTTCTATGAGTTAAGATTTAGGTTACAGCATTGTCTGCTTTGATTTATGTCTCTGCTGATGCATTTACCTGATTATAACAGATGACCTAAACACAACAATATAATATGTTAAAGATGACAAATACTATACAATATATAATTTTCTAAATAATACATACGTCTCTTTGGGTGTTCAGTTACATAGACAAAAACTAATCCACGATTAAAGAAAAATGGAAAAAAGTATTGTAACATGGGACAACAAACAGTTACAAAGAAAAAAACTAAATAATTGCATCAGACAATAAAATGCCATGTTTTTCCCTCAGTACAACTCAGTTTCCATCCAAAGTTTGTGCAAATTTTGCATTGAGCTGGGTGCATTGAGATAGTCATTTGGCATTAAATCTCCAGCTGAGTGCCATTAAACTGTTCTGTAGAGGGAGGCTGCAATGAGATAAAGTCATTTTAAAAGCCCCAGACAAACCTTTAAAATCTGAAAAAATAATGCAGCAAATATGGTGATAATATGGCATTTATGTTCATTTGATGTACATCACAGTACATCGTTGTGGACTATTACATTGTCCTTATTGATCCACAGGGATCCGATGTTTATTTCTCCAGAGGAGCAGAAAACATTAATGAAGGTTAAATTACTTCTTGTAGGTTGTGATTTGTATTCTATCTGTTTGCATTGCACTTTGTTTTAATTTGCTCATAACAACACACACACTTTTTTTTCTATGTAAACCAAGTATGTGAACCTTTTTGAGATATTTCTAACTTTTTTATTTAATGTAAAATACTGATGTTTTGAGCACCATAGCACACCAGCCTTGGAGCGTGTAAGGCACGAATTACGCTTCACCTCAAATATTTCTTATATTGCAGTGCATTTAGGTACTTACGGTCTTCGCCAGAGTAACCAATGACAACAGGAGACTCTGGACCCAGCCCAAAGTCATTGACAGCCTGGACTTTGATCTCATAAGGAGTGAAGGTATCTGCATCATAGATGTAGTATTTCAGCCATTTAGTGGTTGCATTCTTCCACTCCTCTCGTGAATCCCTCCTTCTCCACCACACCAGGTACTTCAGGTGGGGGCCGTTCCACTCTCTGTAGGTCAGAGGCTGAAAGCGTGGATTTACAGTGAGCTTAGTCTGATTTCATTAATGTAGAAATGGCAATATTAAAACAATAATAAAACATGAAAGTTTTTTGTGGGGATCAGTCAGCGTTACCTCCCAGCTGATTTCCATGTTATTTCTCCATGTACCTACTCCTTTTACATTCTTTGGGATGACATCTGGGGCTGTGCAAGGAAAAAACAATGAAGACCATTAGCTTTAGAGGAATAGTTCAGCAGTTCAGGAAATGCCCTGGTTCTAATTTTTTTGCAGAGAGTCCAGTGCTGACCAGAGTTTGATGTTAGCATGCTTTGGTATAAAGAAATGAAGCCAGGTTACCTTTCCCCGCTTCCAGTCGTTAGACTAAGCTTAGTTTTATATTTAGTGCACAGACACAAGACTGGTATCAGCTCTCTAATCAGAAAAACAAATCAGCGTATTTCTCAAAATGTGCCTTAAAAATGTTCCACACTTATGGCTGTTTGCTAGCCTACAGTCTACCCCTAGCAACAAGTATGTATTTGAGGAGCATCAAACCCACGTGCACCGCTGCTCTGGAAGCGCATAGATGGACGACTGGGGCGACTCATCCCGATTTCATTGATAGCGATGACCCGGAACTCATAGTAGGTGAAAGGTGAAAGATGCAGAATAACTGAGTTGAGGTTCCCTGGGTATGTTGAAAGGTTTCTCCATTTCCCAGGCAACCAGTCATCATCATCATACTGCACTAAATACTCTGTAATAAAGCAATAAATAGAGAAATATAGGAAAAACGGCCATCAAACACAGCAAGAATTGCCTAAAAACAACATACATAGACCTATGTTTAGTTGATTGGCTCTGACCTGTAACAGGGCTGTGGTTGCTATCTCCAGGGGCCCAAGTGAGTCTTACGGTACGCTCATATGGATCTGACAACTCCAAGTTAGTGGGAGGATCTGGACGGTCTACACACAAAAATATATTAACAATTAGAAAACCAGAACATGTGGTATTGTTAATATAACGTTTTATTTGAAGTGTGTCATACCCATCACCATTAGATGTGCTGAGGCAGACTTCTGTTCCAGTTCACTCTTGATAACACAGGTATAATTGCCTTCATCGCCTCTGTTTACATTCGTTATGACCAGATTTGATTCATCCAGAGAGAGTCTGAAGATTGTGTACAAGTGAGTGAAAGTGGTGAGATCAAGAAATGATTCACACTAAAACACTGACTTAACTAGAAATATGATATTCATAAGCTGATATTCCTAATGCATAAAACAACCTACCTCCAGCCAAGAGTGACAGGCTTTTTGCCTTTCATCCAAGTGGTTGTGACAGGTGTGCTGACATCTGTTTTTACTACACAATCAAGGCGCACATCGCTTCCACGGATGACTTTCATACTTTGTGGTTTTGTCACAATTAAAGTGGGTTCTGAGAAGAATGCATGATAAAATCCGATTCACACAATCTGAAAGTATTCATGTAAAATGGCTGCTATTATCGCCAACTCAAAGTGTTTAAGCAATGTGATTCTCACCTTTGACCTCTATTCGGACTTGACTCTCATCCCTTCCTGCTACGTTGCTGACTATACACAGGTACGTTCCCTGGTCCTCGATGTGGATACGTTTTATTTCTAGAGTGCCATTACTGTAGGTCTTAAAACGGTTTCCTTCAAGAGTCCCTTGTCCATATTTGGACCTGTGTGCATAGATCCAGTAATCAACAAACATACATTGTGAGCTAATGTCTGAACTCAATCTTTGCATTAAAGGCTCAAGCAGCATATTCTCACCATCGCAGGTCAGGCACTGGAGAACCAAAGAAGCGACAATCTATAAAGATACGACTGCCCTCTGTGACCTTGATGAGTTCATTCCTGGGCCCAATAATACGTGGTGTTGCATCTAGAAAAATATGAACATTTAATAATTAATTTCATTACAAAAATGTAATTTGATTTGTATTCTTGGCGTGACCTCTTTATTTTACCTGAATCATTTATTGTACATCGAATGCAGTCATTGATTTCTTATAGTTCCCAAATGCCTCTCACTGACCTCTGTGATTTGTGTGTATTGATAGAAAAAAAGGCATTGCAATGGTGGAGAAAGAAAAGAGAAAGAGTTGCTCTTTACTCATAACTCAGAATATGTTTTGGCTTCATTATGTTATGGTATATTGTGGCCTCTAAACACTCATATTGTATATCTGTGCGGCTTTTGTTATAAAATGCATATACAGTATGTAAGTGTTCCAGCAATCATTTTAAAAATCAATATATAGTCATACTTAATTTTTATCATTACACAACAATGTTGCAGCACTAATGCAACTTTTGGGAATGTCATGACACTGAAAATGAGAGTTTATAGACTAAAACATGAAGAAAGCTTCAAATATACATTCATACATTTACTTATTTGATTTAGATTTTTATCATTTTTATTTATATGTTGTGTTTTAGTGAGTAATCCCTTATTCAAAATCTTGCACAGCTCATAACTTGATAAGAGGAACATGTAAAATTCATAGGTGACTGTTGAGCCCCCCACTGTTGAGTGAGTGTTAACTTACGGAGCACGATGACAAAAGCATTGGCCAATAAGTACCCATATTGATTGGAAGCATTGCACTGATAGACAGCATTGTTTTCAGCTGTCACACTACGTAAAGTCAGCATGTCTCCTGACACCTGTCTGTTTTGCTGAGGTGTAGCAGCTGGGAAAAAAGACATGAGAAGAAAAACAGGCGTTGGTATTGTTTAGATGAACTTTCAGAGCTAGCGGGTCTGCTTTCTAAAATCTTACTTTCAATTGGCTCCCCATTGATGAGCCAGCTGATTGTGGGGCGAGGGGCTCCATCAGAACGGCATACTAAGCGTCCATTTTCCTCAGGTGCCAAAACCAAATTAGTGGGCTTCTCCACCCAGAATGGAGCCGCTGTCAAGTACAGGTATGTTAGTTTTTTTCAGTGTTATGGTACAGAAAGAAGACGACCTGTTTCTGAAAGTGTCTCTCACCTCTGACTCTGACAGTTATTGTGTGTTCAATGTAGCCAATCTTATTTGTAGCAGTGCAGACGTATTCACCCGCATCTTCAAAGGACGCCTTTGGGATTTGAATCAATTTGTTGAAGTACTTTACTTTCTTGGGTGCCGTCACCACTAGGTCCTCACCATCCTTTGTCCACGTGATGCGAGGAGTGGGCCTTGATAGTGATAAACAAGGTTTTACAAAGGACGAATAAACAGTAGCACTGAATATACTGTAAAAATGCTTGAAATATATTCGCACTCACATTCCTCCAGCGATGCACTCCAGGAGCAGTTCTTCCCCTTGTAGCACCAGTATGGAGCTGGATGAGCCTGTGGGAGACAGCCAGGTGGGGGCAGCCTCAGCTACTGTACGAGCTGCAGAGAAAATCAACCAGAAGAGTCACACGCTCTTCAGCCATTCACAAACCACGTCTGACCATGAAACAACACAAAACAACAGTGCGCATTAACTTTAACGGACGAAGAGACGAGCACACACTCACCATAGTTAGTAAGTTTAGTTGGGACAGGTGACAAGTCTTTTTAGGCTCTGAAAAAAAATGGTAGTGTATCGACTTTGTCAGAAGTTAGTAGGGAGAACTGATAGTGTTAACAACATACTGTGTAATCTATTCTGTAATACTGGGTTGCCATAATTTGTATCTGAGGCTAAATTTACATGTTTACAATGCTTTGTTGGCAGAATCAGACATGCATTATAGAGATATAAACTGGGAAACACCACATATATTTACGACTTTTGAATCTAACTTGAACAAAGTTTCCATATGTGAACATGAGGTCAAACTAATTGCATATCTTCCAGTGTATTTTACTTTTGTTTTGTGTCTGTGTTGATTTTCTTTTTCTTTTTGTTTTACTTTCTCTGCTCTACTGAAGAGTAAGAATAGAGACTGTTTCATTTGACCCACAAGAGGCCATAGACCTCTGCGCTGACTCAGGCCAATCCTCCAATTACAAACCTTGCAATTTTCTTTGCTTTAGTTTAGATCAGTGTCTGAAGTTTTCTCATGCAACAAACTGTACACTTTACTCATGGCATAATAAACACTCCAATCTTTTTCATTAAGTAAAGGTAGAAATGCAATAATGTAGGAGTTCTGTTTTAAAAGGACAAAATCTTGCATTACAAATTTCTGGGAACTGTGAAAACTCAATCATACTCACTTGTAAGCACTTTAACAACCACAGGCATCTTCTGCTGGATGACATTCTTGTAGGGAAATCGGGCATTACAGCAGTAATCAGAAGCAGAGTCGTTGAACAGGACATTCGAGAAATACAGATCTCCATTCACTCCCATGGATACCCTGCGGTCCTGCCGCACAGCCTGCATGGTTGGAAAAGCCGTCTGAATGGGCCAGTTGAAAGGTCTCGCATATGAGCCTGACATGAAACATTGTGTTAAAAATAATTCAGTTCATAGGAGATGCATGTCAACATTCAGTAAGATGTCTCTTTGTTGAGGTGTATTGATCTAAATGTTTATGTAACTGAGATGAAACTGTAGAGAGACACACTAACAGCTGGACATCCAGTAAGTTTCAGGTTTCGGTGGGCCGGGTGGAGGGTCGCAGGAAAGGACTAGGGGCAAGCCAGCGCTGATTACCACAGGCTCCAGAATCTCCCGCGGCCACACAGGAGGCCCTTTGCAAAGACAGAGGTATGCATGTCTCAACTGAGCACCAAATACTTTTTTCTTTGGTTGATGAGATACATTAATTAAATCTCAACAGCAAAACTGAGGTTGGGCTCCATACTATTTACTGGCTTTAAGTCTTTTATCTCAAAGTACAAGTCAAGTGATGCTCTATATTTCTCTTATTATTGACAAATCTCAGAAAAAAGACCAAATGACTGAAAATAGTCCCCAACTAACACTCTCAAGTTCTGAGAGACAGACATTAATGGTTTTCTTGTTTTCTTAGGATTTACCAAAATACAGAAAAAAGCCCACCTTGCACTTCTTTTTTGGATCGATTCATAAAAAGTGACTTTTTATTTCAAAGTAATATGCAGTCTTTCCCTGCACAGACTGAGATCACTACATCTGTCAGAGGTACACTGAGAACAGTTGTTTCTCTCACAGTCCTCACACTGGTCTTACTATATAGGCGAAGTCTGATCTTGTTGGAGTATGCAGAGCCATACTCATTGGAGGCAATGCATTGATATTCTGCCTCATACTGTTCTGGGTTGTTCCGGGCATAGATGTCCAGCGTCCCCGAGCGCCTGCGCATCGATGCTTGAGAGTCACGTGCCACATTGTAATACTTCCCATTACGCCTCCACGAGAAACTGCATCATTCAGCAAAAAGTGTGAAAGAGAACAGAAAAAAAATAATTCAGTAAGGTGGTTTGCAAGTACTAATGTCAGTTTTAATAAAATGATTTACCGTTTATCTCTTACATGGGATGAGGGTTTCCTTTGGCCTCACATTCTATGACCATGGTGTCTTTGGGGTCTACAATATGGTCCTTCATTGACTGTTTTATGATGGTTGGGGGCTGCCTAACTGCAGGCAAAGAAATAAATCAGATTAGTATGTTAAAAAAACATGTGTAATAAAACAATATGCATCAACAAAATACAAGTCAAGTTACTGACTCACTTTCTAGAGGGATGTCCAAAGCCAAAACACTCTGCCATAAAAGTAGCAGCAGCGCTGGTTCGACCAGTGTCCCCATCTTTACAGTGCATGGAACCCAGCAGCGCTTTCCACCAACTCTCCCGTTCTTGAATTAGGTAAAACAGATTTTACTGTGACTGTTCAGTTAAAAGATATTTACTGAACATTACATTCATGTCATTAAGATAAATCCAGAACTACTGACTCAATATTAAACTTATTTCCACAAATTGTACTCTACACAAATAATTTGAAATTCAATAATGAGCATCTTACAGAGATGGAAAAAGTACACACATCCTTTGAAGGTAGCTAAATAGCAGTTGTAAATTAAAGCACTCAATTAAAAAAAACTATGACAGTAACAGTACAATGACAGAATGTACTTTCAGTATGAAATTTCAAAGTTCTCATTCTGCTGAAAAAGGTATTGTGTTATTATATTAATTACTATATATAGTTTTTATTTTATAACTGATGTGTTAATGTTTAAGCAGCTTTTTAGTGTCGTAGCTGGTTGACGTGGATCTAATTGTAATCACTTTATGTTCAGCTTGGTGTCAAACAACAGTCAAAAATAGGTGAATCTGCTAACAGCAACATACGTTACACCGAAGGACTGAAGCCAAAATGACCAGGGCTAAGTGGTTGATATATAACAATGTATTTCATGAGCTTTTCAAAAATCTTAATCTGAATCTAATCTAATCTGTGGTACAACAAATGGAAAATTAAGTCAGACTGAAGTTCAAGTACAAGAGGCTTAAAATTATACTTATTATGTATTAAACTTTTTCTACCACTGATATCGCTGCTACTTACATTACCATGATCAGATCCTCTAACAGGATTGTTTATCATCCTTCCACTTTGTCTCAAGTTGCCATAAAAATAAACCATCTGGATGTCTGACAGAAGTAAATTGTACTTAAGTAGATACACAGGGAGACTTTCATAAAACATTTGTCTTCACACTCTTTTCATCTGGTTATTACCATCAATATTTCATTTACCAGTTGCATTAGTATGATCAAAACAAGAAGTCTTCAGTTCCTACCTCTCTCTGAAAAGTCAAATCAGGGCTCTCTCTTCCCCATCTCTGTGGCTCCCCCAATGCATCGATAATTCCAATGACTTTCCAATGACAAATTATTCTTGTTTATGCAGTATACCAATTAATGCCTCGGTCCTCCAAATATCAGGTCAAGAACCCTAAAGAAGTTGATACACTTCAGTAATACAGTTTCTGTCTCTCACTGCCACTTACACTCTGCCCATCCGTCTCATGAATAATGAATGAGCGTCATACGCCACCTACTCCTCACCCACTTCACTTCTGACCAGGCTCTCATAACTCTGAACAATCCACCTCCATCGAACACAGTCACAAACTTTGTCTGCACAGTAAACTAACACAAGTTCCAAAGTGATTAAATAAATGTTTGGATTCATAACTCCAACAGCTGTGCAGGGAATCACAGGGCACTTTCATGAGATTTTCACTGAGGAAGTCAGAGCATATTTTCTAGATTTTTCTTTCTCAAAGCTGAATAAAGTCTGCTTTGACCTTGTTCCCATGTGAATGAGATCAGTTTGGTTTAGAGAAGTGAAAGCACAAAACAATTTGCATTCTTGTTGGTTTCGATGACATCAAAATGTGGGCTTTATTGTTGACTGGAGAGAACTGGGAAACGGAGCATGAAAGCAATGTTTGTTTCTCCCATATGAATTTTACATGTGGCAAATCTCGAGTCACATGACTGCAGCGCAATAGCACTGACAAAGGATGGAAATATTCCACACTGAAAGATTTCTCAGTAACAATTTAACAATTTTTTTACGTTAATCTTCTGAAATACAAAATAATACATCTTAAACTCCCCACACACATGCCTTCCACAATTTTCCATAATGCCAATCACAATTTATCCTCTTTTTGTGATTTTTCTACATTCAGCTATTCACATGCACATCCTCAGGGGACGGAAAGGTCAACACCATTCAGCTGACAAAATCCTACAGGGAGGAAGAGCTGTTTTCTTCTCTAGAAACGGTGCCAGAGATGCAGGAGAAGATGTATTTGTGTTAAACAAAAGCCATCTCACGGCTGTCGACAGAGTCCTGACCTGTGTAGGCTTCCAGGCATCCACACAGAGCAGCATATACAGACCAGTACTGACTGGGCTAAACAATAGCTTGGTGTTGGGGGGAGGGGGTAAAATGAGGTAATGAGATTAAACTTTTAATCAAGGTGTATATTAAGTTGTCTAATAATAATATGGTTGAGTAAAAAAAAATCCAGTTTGTGTAAATATATTACTCATCATCCTAGCTCGTCATCATTTGGATGAGTATCAGAGCACTTGTGACGTAACCACTGAGACTCTCACGGCTCTGTGGCTGATGCTCTGGGTCTTATCCCCTCCTCTGTGTTGCCAACTGAAAGACAACTTGACTTGCCTCACAAAGATGACAAAAGCAGAAACGGGTATGTTAAGCTTCTCGATTCTCTGAATGACTCCCCCCCTTCACCCTGCCCCCCATACATGGCCTGGCAGAGAGCAGTGTTCTGTGCCATGCACCAGATTGCACAGTGAAGAGGCAGAGAGGCGGACAGAGCCAGCTCAGTGACGACAAGAAGGTCTCTATGCTCGCGGGTCTCCTTTGGCACGTGTGCCCAGGGCTTGGGTAGGAGCAGATGGCAATGTGGGAGGGAGCGTTCGACCACACAAGCTGCCTGTTCAGACTCTGTGCACCTATCGTTTGCACTTTGACGTCACTGCATCAGCGAGAGCACAAGCACAGGCCCGAGAGGAACTCCTCGAGTATTTATATTGTTGAGTATACTAAGCTATCACCTCTGTACAATCAAAACGTTGTTATCTCGCAAGCACCAGACACTGTACGGTGAGATAATGATGAACTCTGGTAGCAATGCTAACATACTGATGTTTACCAGGTATATCGTTTTACATGTTCGCCATTTCAGTTTTGCATGAAGGCATGTCAGCATTGGCCAATTAGCTCTAAACACATAATGGAAGTGAGGCTATTGGGAAAGTCATTACTTTTTAAGGTATTTGTTTGTAGACCTTGTTCATAAAGTGTTGGACAAATGACAAAGTTTGACATGATGGTGACATTACAGTTAAGCATTACAGTTGATCTGATTCACTTGATTTAAACCAAATTTCAAGGCAAATCAAACCATGAATTCTAATCTTGTCGTGGAACAAGAAGAAGAAACAGGGGATCACCAAAGTCAGTAAGATTCACTGTGTCAACACGACGAATGGATGTGCACAATTTCATGAAAGTCTATTAAATAATTGTAGATGTATTTCAGTCTGGACCAAGTAGTGGAGCAATCAACAGACATTGCCATTCATAGAGCCATACTCCAAGCATGGCATTGCTATCGAGTGCTATAAATGTGCAAAATCATAAAACTTAAAGTAAACCTCAAGATAAGTTGTTTGTAAAGTCAAAAACTCATATAGTTTCTCAATACAGAAATTGCCACATAAAAGAATATACAAATTTCAGCCAGTCATTCCTGTGGCAGGTGTGAGAGCTGAACAATATTGCATTCACTCTCATACAAATCTGCTGATGTAGATGTAGACCCGTCCCACTTCTCAACCCAGACTATGACATCATTAAAACCTTGACTTCCATTGATATCCATCTTGAATGACAGCTACAAGGACTGAAGCTCTCCCTTATGTGGTCATACACTCTTTACGACTCTAAATACTCTAAGGTGCTCTAATATTTTATATTCACTCAACAAAGAATAATAGGTGAACGTGGTAGGTCCTACCTTTGAGTGTAGCTTATGTGTTTTCTCTGCACCTCGGTCCCCTTTTTCCCCTTGACGCAGTAAAAGCGGACCCCTACGTTTTTCTCATCTTCTCACCGAAGTAGCCACGGTCAGTTCACATCATCATCTTCACGGTGAGCTTCACTTTTCCAGCAGCGTCTAGTTTTAGTGTGATTTGTCACTCCATCATCTTACAGCAGGTGACAGGCAAGACAACGGAGGCTCGCGTGGCCCATCAGGAGAACTGCCCTGAGCCTGGGTCACACGCCTGGCAAACAGGACCTGAGAGCCCTATTATAATAAATCCATTGTGAAATCCACACATAAATATAACGTCATCTCCGCTGTGATGGGAGAAGAAAACTGAACGGACATGTCATGCACTAGTTGGTGGATGATTTAGGCTTTGGGTTTTGGATGGTTTAGGAGCCAGCTCCTCTCTAGCAACAATCAAGTATAGTTTGCTTAAGAGATTAAATAGTTTAGGTATTTTTTCATCTGTGCTTTTGATTTTCAGTATGTTAGTTGGGGGGTGGGTTACTGACCTTGTATCTTCACTCTGGCTGGCACGAACGCACACTCTCTTAGACAAAGCGTTTCTGTCTCGAACAAAGTCAGTCTATTGTGGACAGGGAGGGCACAGCTTCCAGACACATGGGGGGGATTTAACCCATCACATTCGAATGATTGGATGGTTCTCCCTCATTGATAAAGTCTTACCTCATTTGCAAAGACTTTTTTTATTGGTTTAATGAAAAACGGTTTTATGTTTTCAATAAATGAAAAAAAAAAGATCTGACAAGGAAGAGAGTGTTCATAAATATGAATGAATTTATTCAAAATAAATAGTATATATAAAATGCCCAGAAGTACAATAATGATTTATAGCTTATAACAGTCAATAACACTGAGAACAGTAATAATCAGTTGGTGTCACATGTGCACATTACACAAAGCTTGTTTTAATAAAGTGCATGAAAGTGCTTATTTTATGAATGTGCATGGGCCTGTTAAGAAAACATCAAACAAAATGATACATGTAACTGAGATGTGTTGATAACATCCCATTGATTTGGCACAAAGTACATGTATGACAAGAAGTGGACAAAACAGCAGCAGCAGCAGCTTGTGTTTCAAAGCAATTTACAGCATTGAGCCATGCAACCAGTGTGGCTAAAAATGAGTTTGTCTCAATAAAAAACAAATTACTCATCTTCAAATCAGCACAAATCACCAAAGTGTTTTTTACATCAGCATAACATTTTGGTTATTTTTCCACAGCTTTCACATGTGTGTGTCTGTGTACGGGCTATGAATCTACATAAAGACATGTTTTATTCTGTACCTGCTCACACCCATCTCTGCTTCATCTCCCAAGCCCTTTCACTCATCCAGTCTTTAGTTCTGCTGACAGCTGAGCGCTCTGCGCCAAGCACCAAACAAAGCCTAGCGAGTTTGGGCCTGTTTCTCTCCAGGTAGTCCTGGGTGTCTCTCTGCAGCTGGTTCAGGGCCTGTGGCCGACTCTCGTCCAGGGACACCACAGCACTCAGCATAGGGTTGAAGCGGAAGTACACGTCTGGTGCCAACAGGTCGTCTAAAAGGGTGTGAACCCCTTCAGTGTCAGTGGCACTGCAGATCAGGTTGCTGATTTTGGCCCTCAGGCTGGTGGAAGTGGCAGGTCCCCTCTTAGCGTTGTCATAGCGGCCGGTGCCAAGAGACAGCACACACTGGAAGGGCTGGTTGGGCCACAATAGACGGCTCTCATGGACAGCCAAGGCACAGGGATTGTTCAGGATAATTCCTCCATCCTACAAGGACACAGAAATAAATATAGAATTGCACAGGACAAGTACTTTGTTCAGTTCTAACCCCCTCAAAGCTGTGTGTGCATGCTGAAAGAGCCATTTTTGACGTCCTGATTCATATTTTTCCATTTAGCTAAAGCTTGACTATAGATCAGAAAAAATGTAATTGATAACTTTAATATCAAACACCTTCTGTACGTTTATACTTTATACCTTTACATCTATTTTAAGGATAGGGATAAGGATGTCGTGTCTACACTTTGTATACATGATGACCTGTGATCCATTTTTTCTAATAGATTACATAAAACACTGGCTTCTCTGTGCACTTAAGGGTGGATGTCTTAATGCTGGGGAGGACCTTTTACAGTCCCTTACAGTATTTTTATTACACCTATTCCGTTCACACACAAATGTAACTTTGTTCAGTCTCCTACCTGGTGAATGTCACCTTGTAAGGTCAACTCCTGGAAGTATCCTGGGGCAGCTGATGATGCTCGCACCGCCTGCCACATCTGGTAGCCCGAGCCTCCTGCGTAGCGGCTGAGAGAGCCTGGTTTGTGGTTGTAGTTGCGGAAGACAAAGGCCTTTGGGCTGGTGCCCCAGTTTACCACAGCGCTGACTGCTGAAACCTGAGGAGATACCAACAGCACAGACTCTTAAAATGTTTCAATATCTGACCAAACTGCACTTTCAATTCTTGAAACAAGATAATGTTATTAAATATATTTCTGACCACAGTAAGGGGCTCTATTTTAACAGCTGTAGCCTTATCAATCTAACAGTATCAGGGTGACTCTAATGTTCTTACCTTTGGACTCAACTCATGTCTGGCTGTTTTAATAAGGACTCTGTTTCCCAGCTTTTCTCTAAATGGGATGAAAAACAGAAAATTGCATTAGACCTGACTCTATTGCTCTTATTGAAATGTTGAGAATTTACTACCTTCATGCACACTTGTACAGTATCATTAGCATCTAGTCTGTGCATACTGTAATATAGTCTCCCAGGTCTCAGTGTTATAGTAAGAGTGAGTCCAGCCCATCTTCACTGTGCCAACCAGCCGGTTCTGCCGAAAAACTTCAGAGCCAAAACGACGATACATGTCGGCACATTCCTCCAGAGAATAATGGGCAAGACCCAGCATGAAGGCCAGCACGGCACCTTTATTCACCACAAGTGAGACAAGAAAATTATAATAAGCAATAATGAGATGTTTTTGAGAATAAAGTTATTCTTAGTAACTCTCAGCTCTGTTATTTGTTACCTGTGCTCACTCCACAGATGTAGTCAAACAGCTGATGGATCTTCTTTCCTGTCTCAGCTTCCAGTAGCTTTAACACCTGCAAAGGCACCACACCTCTGGAAAAAGCAAAGACAACATGTTGATAAAATGAAAAATATACATATCACGGTCAATTAATATGAGTGCTACACTAGGCTAACCATTCGGAAAATCAAATTAATGCATTTTCAAGCAAAACTAATACAAAATAATTGATCATAGAAAAAGTTCTATTTCTTCCTCAGCTCTAATTCTGTATACAGCATGTGCTCCACCATTAATTAACCATCCATTTATTTACAGTTACCTTGTGCCACCGCCATCAATTGAGAGCACTCTAATGCCACGACCTTTGACTGGATCCACGTAGCCGATTAAGGCCAACGCTTCTCTTAAGGCACTCTGCAGCACCTGGTTTTCTCTGTAGGTTCGTCGCTTCCTCAACAGTGTGACTGCAGTTTTCTCCTGGAAGCACAGACACCTTTAAGTCTTCTGTGTGGTCAAATCAGCTTGTTAAAGGTTTGTGTATGTGACTGTTTCTGCTTCTGACAAACCTGCCACATTAAAGCTTTTGATGATGGGTAACGGATAAGGTGTTCATTGAGTGCCTCCACGCAGGCGGTCAGAGCTTCAGGGGACGAAGCTCGTGCCAGACTGCCGATCAACATTCGCGTCCTTTCCTCTGTCTGCCTCTGGCTCAACATGAACTGAGAACAAACAGTCAGAAATGACTTACTATTTGCTGATGAAACCTGTAGGTGGCCAGTGGAAAAATTAGGTTGTTCATTTTGTGATATTCTGAATAAAAATAGAACAGAAATCTATATGAAATTGAAGAATGAGCTAAGGCAAATGATAAATGAGAGAAAGTTGGTGCTCTAAGGGTCACACTCTGTTGCTATCTTACTTACTGGACTTGTGACCAGTTTCTTGTTACGGTGTCTTTTGTTCTTTATCGGCGTGACATTGCGGGAGCACGTCACTCACCTTTTTATTCAGGATTGCCTCTGATGAAGTCATGGCAGGTTTGGGCTTATCAGTCTTGGTCAAGGGTCCCAGATAAGTACCGAGCAAGTCAGGGATGGCACTTGTGGGATGGCGAAGAAAGTCCATAAAGGACACTGTCTTCAGTCTCTCAGGGGTAACAGATCCAGGGTCCATCTCTACTAGGAGCTCTCTATCAGTGTCATCATCCAATCCACTTTGACCTTTGAAATACTGATTGATGTGACTGGACATTTGGATATAGTTCTCCCCAAAGTTAGTTGCATTACGGCTGCTGTGGAAAAGTCCTCCAGTTTCAGCAGTGCTAGCTTCTTCTTCCTTCAGTTGTGAGATAGCATCTTTGTGAGTTTTTGAGGCAGCATGTGTTGACAAGTGCTCTTTATAAATGTTATTCTTTTCTAGAGGAAGTTGTTCTCTCCTATTTGGATCTTGGTCAATGCCATCGGCAACCTTGGCACCAAAGTATTTATTGATGTGTCTCGCAAAGTGAAGGTAGCCCTCCTCCCAGCTGCCGGAGGTATTATTAGATTCCATGGTTGCCTGATGAGCACCCGATTTTACTTGAGACATTTCAGCTTTGTTAGGATTTATGATGGCAGTGTTTTGAATTTTTCTCCTCTTCTGCCTCCTGTTTGCACCTCCAGTGGAAGACATGGTTTCTAAATGGTCCTGCTTTTGAACTTTTGTAAAACCACGAGAGAAGACTGAGTTAATGTGATTAGCAACGTAACTGTAGCTCTCCCCGAATGTCGTCGCCAAAGAGCTGATGTGAAATAGTTGAGGCCCAGTTGAAGGACTTGTTTCTGAGCTCTCCTGTTTGTCTCTCAAGTTTTCTGTTGTGTCTTTACTCTCAGATATATTTCTCTCTCTGGGTGTCCGCTGACTCTGACTGCGCCTCTGTGACCTGCCAAGATATTGTGGAGTTGTGACGACGAGGCCGGCATTGTCAGCTATAGATACAACGTCCTTTTTCTTGAAATAAATGTTAATGTGTCTGGACAATCTATTAAATGATTGACCAAGATGCCCTCCCAGTGAACTCAAATTGAAATTGCTCTGAGCTTCCTGGAAGATTCCAATTGGAGCTTCAGCTTTGAACGTGTTCCTGTTGGAGGATGAGTAAAAACGCACAACCTGGAGGTGTTTCGCTCCTTTAGTCAAATCTCTGAGAGGGTGGAAAGAGGTAGCGTATATATCTGTGTGGATTACATTTTTAAAAGTAGCTTTTCTTGTAAATCTGGAAGGATGAGGAGGTGAGGGCAGTGAATATCTGTGAAGGTCCAGGTAGAGTGGTGCTTTAGCTAGACGAGGGTACTTTCTGAGAAGGCTCATTAGGTACCTAATTTTGCAGTATGACCTCAAAGTCTTGTTCACAGAACTTGAGCAAAAGTTTGCACTGAGGTATCGACCCATGTTTGACCCGATAAGGTAAGTAACAGCCAATCCAGATGACACTCTTGAGCTTGTGCTGATTAAGCCCACAGCAGCATTTTCAGAAGAAATCTAGAAAAAGTAAAAAAAATAAAACAAACAAACAAACAAATACATAAGGCCATTTAGGCACAGTGGCGATTTGGGGAAATGCTAACATGCTCACAATGACAATGTAACCATGATAATGCTTGGTATAGTATTTCCACATTTATATCCCTGTTTAGTGTGTTAGCATGCTCATATTTTAAGTACAGCTGAGGTTAATATGAATGTAAGTTTTGCAGATGTTTGTTTGATCATTTCAAGTGATATCACCATATTATCACTTGGTGATAATACCACATTAAAAAAATCAGCAGATCAAGTTTACAATTAATCCTTAGAAGAATTTAAAGATAGTTTGCTGAATAACTGACAATGTTGATCTGCTGGTGGTGCAAGAGGTAAAGTCAGGGGACACCATTAAGTCATTAGGATTCATCCTCTGAGAGCTTGAATATGTGGTGCACATGCCATGACAGTTTGATCATTTTAAAGATATTTCAGTCCACAGATATAAATCAGCAGGAGCAGGTAGCAGCAGGATTCATTCTCTGGGAACTGTGAACATCTGTACAAAATTTCATGCCAGTCCACTCAGAAGTTAGACTCATTAGGCTGCTAGCATGATTAAAAATGAATTATCGCACTATAAATGTCTACTGTTTATAAACAAAACTGCACACAAATTACATGAACCTAAATTGAATTATTCATTCAAAACATAAACTTTCAATAAATCAATTAAACAATGAAGACCACCCTCAGATAAAAGCTTTAGTGTCCAACAATCAGGTTAGTTTGGAATATCTGTGCCGCGTGACTGTTAAGAGCAAAGACACATTGTCACATCTATAAATGGGTAACTATTAACAGAGAGTTCAGTGGGAGGTGATTGTGTACAAACATTATGTTCCACAAACGCCTCTCATGTCCACAGTTTCCCAGTACTGTGTCCCCTCATGAATGCAACATGAGACGTCAGAGCAAATTCACCACTACATGACCCGTAAATACCTCTCCACAGCTCTGAGAACAGACAGTTTTGCCCTTAGTTGCTCTCATATCCTCAGCAAAAAGGTGTGTATTTTTTTCTTATAACTATGTTTAATAAAGTGCATTCATTAACACTTTGCGGTGCCTTAACAGAGAGAAAGGTAAATAGCTTGGGTATACTGTAAGTAACATCTACTATGGTTGGTTTTCACTTAAGCAGGGGAAGGTCATGAACCAAAGTAGCTTAAAGCCACTCTAACCTTGAAAGAAAATGTCTCACAAAAGCGTTCACTGAAGATTTACCTGAAACAAACTCCCTGATTCTTCTGTCTTCACAGTTCCTCTTCAGCTAGTTTTCTGTTCTTTGAAATCCAGTACACTACTTTTTTCAAACTGTCAGCAGCACTATTTCACTTTGTTTTGATACTTCATTCAACCTCTCTGTGCAGTGCTTTAATCTCATTGGTTGAGCCGGGCTAGTGGGGGAGGACACGCATGACCACTGCTTCAGAAGACCACACAGGCTTAAAGTCATGTGTTGTCACTGCTGACTGCCAGACTGGGAGTCTAAAATTAGGGAGGGGGGTGACAACTTAAGGGTCTCAGTGAGCTCATGTTAGCCGCTTCTTATGTCACAGTACACACACGCACATACACACACACACCTCAGCAACAGCTCTGTAGTTCTTGGAAACTGAGCTATTTCATGAAATGGCACTTCAATATACCTAGCAAAAGAAAAAAAAAAAAGAAAAAAACCACCAAACTAAATAACTAATTTTCACTATTTTATTTTCCAGCACTGAATCTAAGCCAAATAAAAAAACATACACATAACCTAAGAAATGGGATGGCATTTTATAATTTTTAATGAATAAACTTTTTATGGTTATAATTTTTAAATGAACACTTGACATTTTTACCATCTAAATCCCCCACAAGTCACCAACCTTAATTTGTCTTTGTTCTTACATATAATTTAACATACACAAGGTATTTCATTGATTCTTTGTGTAGAAGGATTTACCACTTAATTTACAGGCTGCAATCAAAAGCCTTAACTCAAATGCGTTTAGATTATGGGAAAGAATAGCAAAATACAAAATGTATGTAAAACTGAAAAGTGTCTGCTTTACATCACAGAGTATATTTTGTAAACATCACTGTTCTATAGCCATAACTTATATAACCTGGCCAAGCACATGCTGTGCTACACTGCAGTGTGCTGTTGATGAAACACACTCAAAACACGAGAGGCTCCGGCGAGATTAAAAACTCCACTAAGCGTCTGCATCTGTCTGCCCACAACGGTGAACACACATCTTTACAGAATAAGGAGTAATACAGTCAGTTCATGCTTTTCTGTTCACTTTATTATTATTATTCAGAACAACTAAATATTGATTTCACTCACTTCTTCTACAAGACAGAATCTACTGTAGATATTTCTGCTCACATCTGTCACTGTGTACAGAAAAGGCAACTTTAAATGAACAGGTGAGTCATGATCAATAATAATATCTGCCAAAGAAAACACCTATAAGGAACAATTTCACTCTAATGTGCCGACATTATTTTAGACTTACGGTGACATCTAGTGGCAGCTTCATGATAGTTTGGTTCTTTATCTGCTTTTGAATGCAGCTCAGTCTGGGACACCGTGTGTGCGACGAGAAATTGACTGCATTTAGCTCCAGCAATTTTCTCTGCACTGGAGTATTTGTCATAGCATGACAGTCTTACATACAGAACACCATTGCTCTCTGTCTCTCGCAATGACGCGCTTTCTCTTCTCTGCGTAGGGCTTAATATTTTTTTCCTGTCTCCAAAGTTTTTTTGTTTGCTCATCTGTCACCTTGCCAGTGTTCTTGTTAGAGGAAACATCAGACTCAGTTTCATGCTCAGATACAAGCAAAAATAAGGAAAGAAAATGTTTTTATTTGACACAGTGAGCTTTTTAATATCACCTGTGCTTTTCAGTCATATTCCTTTGGCTGTTTATGCGATGCTTAGCACAATTATTTATGATTATATAATAATTGCAATTTAGAATATTCATTATATTGCAAATTGATTGCTTTTATTTAGCAATATCAACATATCGTCTACTGGCATTATGTTCATTTTTGGATAATTTCTTAGATCATCATTTTAACTGAACTAACAGAAGTATGTTTAATCACTTACAGTCTCAGTAAAGTAAAGAAATAGTGCTCCACAACAGTCAAGCAGGCAATTTTCCCTTTCAGTTTGAAACAGCTCCAGACAAACCAGGAAATATTCATCCAGCTATTCTTCACAGTTAATTTGTCTTCTTTTCACAACGCCCTGTGGTGCACTCTTCACCACGTCCCGTCCACTTTAAGCGATTCTTGGCAAAGATGGCGTACGATTTGTCCATAAATGGCCTCACAGGCGGCCACATCATGAAGCGACCCAACCAGCCGAGGCCCACTGCTCCGTACATGACTGCAAATGCTGGGACGCCACGGTGAACCTGCCAACACACAGGAAATCAGCCAGTTGGCATAGTATAAAGTCACGTAACATATATTCCACGATAATTTACATACACAACATTACAGTCCTTGTAAAGTCAGTGGGATGGAAGTTTACCTCGTCTTTCTCATCGATCACATGCATTTCCTCCATAGCCATGTCGTAGCTGATGTCCTTATATTTTGCTCCATCGTAGCCTGGGAGGGAGATATCAATAAAATCTACTTTGCCAGGCTTGTTCCTCTGCAGAAACTGGAGGAACCGGATCTCCGTCACACATATGGGACAAAGTCCATCATACAGCACCTGAAACAGAGTGAGGAATAGACGGTCATAAAGCTCTGAGACATTTATAAACAATGTAGGAAAATTACAACCTTTTGTTTGCTGTGGCAATATGTATGCTCCAGAAATATATTCAGTCTTTATGTGTTGACAAGACGTGACAACTGAGGACATTTGTTGTATGTCTGATGACATAAATGTTGGCCAGTATAGAAAGCATGTTACTTATGGAACAGCTTTACAAGCAATTACAATACTTAGAATTTACCCTATATGTTCATTTATTCTCTGACAAAATAAGAGTCTCTTAAATTAGACACAGATATTATCCAACAGATCATTATCTTGTTAGGTTTAAAAAAAAAATGTAAAAAAATCCATTCTGTGATTTACTCCCATAAACATTTGTTTTGGCACTGTAACCACACCAAAAAGTTTCACTTCATTGTCCTTTGGTATTTTTAAATTTGATCTCATTTACTTTATCATAACTAACTGATGAGCCAATGAATATCCTCTGTATTCTCTTATAGAAAACATATAACATGAAACAAAACATGTTAATCGAAAGACAGGCGCCCCCCTCTGTTGGTCTTTTGTAACTGCAACAATCCATTCACTTCTTTAATTTCCTCCCAGAGTGGTGGTCCTTGTCTAGAAAACATCTTTGGCAGGAAGTTCACTCTTGGCAGGGCATGTTTCCCATAATATCAATCTCACATTAATATTATCATAGTTATTATTGGTAGCAGTATTCATAAGCCTTCACTTGTTAATGGTTTTTCAAGTTTCAGTGACATTGTCTAACAAAACTGCCGCAGTTATCAAGACAATTAACAATAATGACAAAACCACAAATAAAGTGCATTTGTGGACAGTACATTGAAAAAAAGTGACACAGAGAGAAACTTACCTTGACATCTGCAGACTCGGAGCTGACAGGCCGGTGTTGGTGTCTGCAGAGGGCGGGGGTCGCTCTCAGTGCCGCCCTTGAGTTTACACAACCGGGCACCCTGTGCAGAGCAGAGCCCAAACACCTGCTCACGTTGGAGAACATCTGCAAAAGTCTTTGAACGCACCACGACTCGGAACTTATACGATGCAACTAAATGACCAGAATAAGCAACTAACTGTGTAAATAAGCGGAAGTGGAGCTGTGTGTGAGCCTGATCGCCCTACACGAGTTACACAAGACCTTTTGTAACACACCTTTTGTCGCCCGCCGCAGCCTTTCAAAATAAATGATAATCAGGTACCTTCAGCGACAAACAGAAAACTTCACCTCACGTCGCTCCGTCCGCCTAGTCCTGAGAGATGAGACGAAAACGTGTACGAATAAATGAATCAAGCTGAGGGTGTTGTGTTTGGTAACAGCTGCTCATCCGAGGAGGCGTGGTCAGTGCGTGACAGAGATGGGAGCAACAGAAGGAGGTCTCATTCTGTTTTTTTTGTTATGTTTTATTTTGTTTTGTTTTTAGCTGTTAGTGGAGCAAAACCGCACCAACGTCCTAATTTTTAAGCCTGTTTTATCACAGGGGATTTATTTTATTTCAGTTGTTGGCCAGCAGTGGTGAAAGAAGTTATTATTATTATTAATTAGTAGTAGTAATAGTAGTAGTATTTAAATTGAGGAGCGGATTGGCTATTTCTTCTAATTTCTAATAGTTAATGAGACACTACCGCTTTTGTCCACAGAGGCCGCCCAAATCAGCACGAAATGAAAAGTTCCCTTGTGCTGCTTTAATGGTAAAAAAGTAACAATAACACAATATAATTGTTACAAATAAAATCCTTGCATTAAAATGTTTAAAGTAGTGAAGCAGCAGCAGCAAGTACAGCAGTATTTGCATCTAAATATGTGTAAAGTACCAAAGAAATATATGTTGATTACATTTAAAACCAATAAGTAAAGTTAAGGAATAAATGTAATGCACTAAAAGGTACAGTATTTGCCTTATAACTGTAATAAAGTAGAAGTATACAGTAGCAGAAAATGTGAATGTCTTGAAATGAGAGAGCTTTTTTTTGTCATTCTTTCTAATAGATCAAACTCATTACTGACTTTTTTTTGTTCATATTCTAAACTAAAGGAGTGTCTGCTTTAATAAGTAATACAATTTGAGCTCCTCATCATCTTAATGAGGATAAAAGGCTTATTTTGTTCACATTCAACAAACAGAGATCCCACAAGGCTTTGATGGCGCATTAGTAACGAAGGCTCAAGGGATGAGTTGTTGTTGAATGTGAACCCAAACACCCAAATTTCCCCCCAGGGAGCAATAAAGGATGAACTTAACAGAATAATTTGTCTTAAAATGACAAGGTAGTATTTTTATGCAGTTGTAAATGCTTATTTATATGGTCAGAAAACAGTTCCAGCTTTCAGCTCAGGTTAGGGATTTTGTGTGTAGCAAAAAGAGAATTGGGAAAACAATTCTGGATATTAGCTCTTGATGTGTTGATGAGGTTCTTCAACAGACATTTTTTTTGTTTGTTGTTGTCATACTATCTATCTATCTGTCTGTTTACACATCTACAAAAGTCTGCTTTTGCTAGGTTTAAGCAATATGTCCGTACATGCTGTGAGGCAATATGAAATGGTCAGACATTAGAGATTTTAGATTCTGTTTATGCAGCAATGTGATTAAATATCATGATCATCAGGTATCCAACTAATTAGATTAACCAAAACCATAATCTGGTTATTTTACTGATAAACTGCTCCTCAGATGAATTTCATTTGAGGTCATGTATATATTTTCGTTATGCAGGAATTTATCCATTTTGCTCACCCACTGCACTTGCACACAAGCAGACAAAAAGACAAAAATACACACACGCACACACACACCATACACACACACATGCGCAGACACAGACAAAGTACAAAGGGCCTCAGCAGGAACACACAAAACTTTTTACAGAGACTAAAAACAAAACGTTGTCGTCTCTCTTTTACATTGGTAGTTATGATTGTCTGTCGTTGATTTTAGCATTTCTATTTATAGATGCATGTTCTAACATCATAGTCTATTGCAGGCTTATTGCTCCTTTTTGCGTGGTCACTCGTATTTATCATGCAAGCACACGTGATGAGATCAAAGGCCTTGTGGTGGGTCTCTCTGGGGGGGGGGGGGCGTCCACTGTCTGGTCCCACAACAGGGTTTTCCCAACCTGGCCAACACGGTTTCAAAGCTTGTGCAGAGGTGAGCTCTTGTGATAATGTCGAATGCATGTGGATCTGTCTTCTGTGATCATTTGCCATTGCTTTGAGAATGCGCAGTTGTTTGTACTCTGCTGGCTTCTTTTACCTGTTCCCAACTACCCAGCCGGTGAGCGGAAGATGTCCCCCGCAGCAGCAACCAATCTAGGCTACACCCCACCAGATGGAGGCTGGGGCTGGGCCATCGTCTTCGGGGCTTTCATCTCCATAGGATTCTCCTATGCCTTCCCCAAGTCCCTCACCATCTACTTTAAGGAGATTCAGGAATATTTTGCAGTTTCCTACAGTCAGATTGCCTGGGTGTCCTCCGTCATGCTCGCTTCTATGTATGCAGGAGGTCAGTAGCTTCCATACATACAACACATTCAAGGAACATTTTGACTAAGCAAAGAACATGTATCATGTTTTTTTGTTCATCATTTAACTAAAATAGGTACAGTCTCTGTACATCTTTAGAGAAAAAAAACACCACAACCGTGATGTATTTCTCTCCTCTGCACAGGACCTGTGAGCAGCATACTTGTGAACCGCTATGGCAGCAGACCTGTGGTTATGGTCGGTGGGGTCATGGTTAGCTCTGCCATGGTGCTCGCTTCTTTTGGCACTACCATCATGCACCTGTATCTTTGCATTGGAGTCATTGGAGGTAATTTTCTCATGAATTATCATACTGGATAAGGTGGGGTTCATTCAGAAACATTTTTAGGAATTTCACTGGTAAGGTTGCTGCTGTTCTTTGTACACTAATGTTTGCTTTACGCCGCGCCTGGCTGTGACTGGCTGACGCAGGAGGGTGCTGGTTGTGGCGCAACTCACGTTTAGAAGGAGGATTTCTTTTTTCCTTTTTTTCAAATTCTCAGGGCCAGTTCACGATTATCACTGTGTGGGGTTATCAGGGGGCTTGCTATGCAATGTGCGCATATTTACTTAGCTCACAATTAAATATCCAATCCCTGTTGGCGCTATCAGAGCAGTACGTGGATTTGAGTTAAACTGTTTTTTTTCCAAAAGAGTTTTATAGAATCAGGTGCCTTAAAAAAACATGTGATCATGCTACTGACAGCAAGCAAACAAACCTCTCAGACTTTAAACTTTAATCTAGTAGAGATGCTCCACCTCCTGTGGCACAGAAAAGTGAACTGAACATGAGAGAAGTGTCTGATTTTATCTTATAATCCTCACCGCTGTAGACATAATTCCTTTCTTACAATATAATGTCAGAAATTGTCATTTGGGCTGCAACCCTAATTTTATTTGATATATCATTTTCGTCACTAATTCATCTGCAGAAGAACAGAATCTGCAGGTATTCAGTTTCATTTGCAGATAAATGTCCTAACAGTTGGTTAATGAAATATTCAACCAATCATTTCCTTTCCAATACTACTACAAGTTTCTTAAATTCACTCATTGCAGAATTTTACAGCTTTGTATCATCATGTTAAACAGTACATTACTGCAAATAACATTGCATAAAAGTATTTCATTTCTACAGCAACTGCCACTATCTACCTACCATAAAACAATCATGGTGCAAATGAGTTTTAAAGTTGAGTTAAAGTTTTACAGTAAAAAGTTTTATGACTAAGTTTGACTTCCTTCCTAAGCTTTGTTTTAATCTGTCTGCCATTTTACAGAGACATCAACACCCAGCATAACAAGTTGTACTTTACATTCATAAAGCATGATCCAAGCAAAATCCATTATTTATGACATGTTAATGAACCATTTTAATATTTTAACAGGTTTTGGCCTCGCATTCAACCTACAGCCGGCCCTGACGATCATAGGTACCTACTTCCAGGTCAAAAGGCCTATGGCAAATGGGCTTGCTATGACAGGAAGTCCGGTTGTTCTCTCCACTCTGGCTCCTCTCAATCAGTTTCTGTTTGATTCTTTTGGCTGGAGAGGGAGCTTCCTCATTCTGGGATCCATTGTTTTGAACTGCTGTGTAGCTGGTTCTTTGATGAGGCCAGTCAACAAAAATGCCCGACCGAAACCAAAGACTGAGCCAGCTGAATGTAACGGGGCATCTGCTGAGGAAGCTGCTGCTGCGGACAGTGGTGCACAGTCAGATAACCTCCTGACTGAAGAAAACCAAAATGAGGGCAAGAGTCAGGGCTGCGTGCATAAATTCATAGATCTCTCACTTTTCAGACACCGGGGCTTCCTCATTTATCTCATCGGTAATGTAATCATGTTTTTTGGCTTTTTTGCGCCTGTGGTTTTCCTGGCTCCGTATGCCAAACACGAAGGGATTGATGAATATTCAGCAGCGCTCTTACTCTCTATTTTTGCCCTGGTGGACATGTTTATCAGACCAGTAACGGGCTTCATAGGCAACACTAAGTTGGTTAGGCCAAGAATCCAGTACTTCTTCAGTTTTGCAGTTTCATACAATGGTTTGTGCCACCTTTTATGCCCATTGGCGTCAGGGTATGTGGGTCTGGTTGTTTATGCTGTCTTCTTTGGTTTGGGCTTTGGGATGGTTTCTGCGCTGCTCTTTGAAGTTCTGATGGACCATGTTGGAGCTCAGCGCTTCTCCAGTGCAGTCGGACTTGTCACCATTATTGAGTGTGGTCCAGTGCTTCTTGGTCCTCCACTTTCGGGTTTGTGAAATTTGGAGACTTTTCTAATTATAAATGCATACAAAGACTGCGGGAACTCATAAAATGCTGACCAATGACATGTCAACCTTCTTTTTCAGGAGCTCTGGTTGATATTTTCGGGGACTACAAGTACATGTACTATGCATGTGGAGTGTTCATGCTGCTGCCTGGCATATTTTTCTTCATCATGCACTACTACAACTACAAGAAACTGGACGAGGAGCAGAGGCAGAGTGTGATCGTGGAGATGAGGACTTGCGAGGAGACAGTGCGGCTTAAAATGAAACAGGACGATAAAACAGCGCATGAAACAGACAGATGAACTTACTGACTCTGATTTTATTTTAATGGATGTGAAAAGATGCCACTGAAGAGCCTTTACAGCAGGATATAAAGCATATAGGGTATTATTGACCAAACATATTTTCTACTTTGAATGAGGTCGTTGGACCTTTGCTAATATATGTGCAAAATCAACATTTGATATTTTAATAGTTAATTTATCAATGTTATTATTATTGCATTATGTGACAACTGTAACTCCAATGGCCTTTGTTCATAAATCATCCACAAATGCAGCTGAGCCTCCCTGTACAATTATCGTAATGGCTCTATAAACTAATATAGCTCCTCTTTGTTTCTTCAGTGGCTGAATAAAAAGTCATTTTCCTGAGGGGCTGATATGAAATAATGAGTCAAAACCCACACCACAGTGCCAGAGACTGTTTATTATCCTCTTACCACTAGATGGCACTGGACACTATCATGTGAGACCTCAAAGTGCAAACACATCTCCGCTATTAAAACTGCAATTAAGCACCAGACATCCTTGGTGGTTTGGTTCTTTACAGCATTTCTTTCCAAAGTCTTGGTCGTGACCCTGCCGTCAGCTGCCAGATATTATGAATGGGTCGCCGAGGGCATAGCAATTAAAAATGAGAAAATGAAATGTCGGTTGTAAAGACTACAGACTATCTCTCTTAAAATACCTTCCCTGAAATCCTCCCCAATGCTGCCAATGAATTTAACTCCCACTGTTAAAAGAAAAAAATGTTTTATTCAGTCCTTACGTTCTCCTCTACAGTAAAGTACATTTTCAGCGTCTTGGGGACCTGTGAGAGGTTTGTCACTGGGGCATCACTTTAGTACAGCCATAAAAATTCATAACTTTACAAGTTATGGAAATGCTCAAGCTTTGAACTTGTTAAATATGTGCAGGGAACCCTATGTGCATTTAATGATAAGATTACATTTGCATGTGTAGGTGAAGAGCTGAAATGTTTTGCATAGCCTCACTGACATAAAAAAATATTGTGCACTTGCCCAGTACGTATTTCTCATATGTGTATCATGAAGAACGTAATAACACAGGATCAAAGATTCTGACTCATCTACCGCACAACACAGAGAAAATACCTGGCAGCATATAGAATTTTATGATGATTTTACGCCAGGTAAAGTCATCCCACCACAGGTCAAACCTACTATTTTAACATATAGTACTTTAGTATTAGGCCTGAAGAGCCTGCAATAAAAAATACACAGTGGAATCATTCAGCAAAAGAACAATGCCATTATTACAGACGTATGCTTAAATGATCCATTCTTATCATGTCCCTGCAAGGTGCATATTGACTTTCTTTTAAGATGGACGAAAATTGCTTAAGTGAGGCAATCAATAAGTTTATTTATAACCTTAGATAACACTATCTAAAAATCAGATAAACAGTGAAAGTCCCCAGCTAATGGGTGGGTGGTCTTCTCTTTGAATCCTGTTTTAATTTCAAACAACTAAGAGCCACTGGTTCAAAACTAGTCCAATCTGGGTCAATATAACACCAGTGCGATACTACTTTGTATAGTCGGTTGTTTTGACCCAGTGTTGGTGTTATTTTTTCATTACTGCTGGGTTATTTTCTCAAACAGGTTATTTTGATCCTGTCTTAAATTCAACATGCTCAGCTTTTAACTTAAAAATGTCCTTGAGTCCCTGTGAATGTCTTTACTATATCTAATATTGTAGCATATATAATGATATTATGTCATTACACTGCACTATTAGATTATTAATTATGTATTGCTGAGGTGGAGATACATTTTTACGCTTATTTTGTTGCCACAACTACCTAAATGTAAACTGAGCTTAACATTTTTTGTGTGATTTGAAAAATATAAGACCATAGTGATAAATAACTGTCACAGTAACCCAGATCTCAGTGTGATATCTTGAAATGTGTTGCTTTGTCCAAAACACAGTATAAACTTTAAAAATATATGTATAATTTTACTGTAAATTAACAGAGAAAAGCAGAAAATAAAATGTATTTGGATTAATAATGACCATCAATACAATCTGATCATTCCCAAGCCCAATTCCCATATATTGAAATACTGATACTGAATTTTACAAGATAATGTGTTCAGAATGTAATTTTTAGATTATATAGTAAATGAACTAGTTACCATAGCCATGGTGAAGTAAAAAGACCTAAATGTAGTGGAGTAAGCATAAAGTATCATAAAAACTGTGGATATGACATCACAATTGCAGAGGATACACTTATTATTGGCAACCAGGAAAAAACAGTGAGGTATGTTTAAAAAATAAGCCAGAGTAGGCAGAGTTTGTAACCAAACAATATTTTATCATGAATAAACAACCAAACAGTACATAAACTGGGCAAATTTTGACCTAGTGATTTTTAGTGTTATGGCAAGCATGAAAACTTTATTTATAGCTCTCTATAAATAAGGTTTTCATATATAACATATATGAATCAATATGATTATGCAGATATGAAAATTATGATGTATTGCAATGGAAAGAATTAATGAGTGGACACAATGGGAGCGAGTGAAGACCTCCAATTAGTGGCTGTTCCCATAAACTCTGTATCATCTCCTTGCTGAACAGCTTGAGCATAATCACTGTGATGAACTGTGACTGATGTCAGTAAATCTGACTTTAATTGGGACCAAGAAGATTGAATCCAGGCAGCTCTGCGTCCAATCCCTGTGATGACTGCCGCGCTGAGACGTAATGTTTTACCCGCACTGCTGGTTTGAGCAGTTGCACCCCAACTTCTGTTTTAACCACACGGCTGGGATGTCTGCAAAGACAGGGAGTGATACTGTCTATTTAATCCAACATGTTTGTTAATAATCTCTGCTAATCTTCTTTACCCACAGCAGCAGAACTAATCTGTTCTCACAATGTTTACACTCAGAGGGAGGGCAACGTCATGCGAGCACCACCAGACTTTAGAGTTTATTCATCAGCCCCGTGGACGAAGCTATTAATGACACATCGCTGATCTAAAATAAACATTGATAGCCAGGACAGCTAACATGGACACAGGGCATCTTGACATGTTCTAGCAGGGAGAGGAGCGATTGCCATGTCAGTCTGTCCAAGGAGCTCTCAAGGACTGAGTCACACCTACCAGAGACTGGAGACACCATGTCCTGGAGTGTCTTAACTGACTGTCGTCCCTGATGAAACACAAGATTTACTGAGATCATTCGGTGAAAACACAGCACAGAGTACCACCTCTCAAAATCAATAATCTTTGCAAACAGCTAGCATAACGTCAATGAAGGTCACCTTGATATTTATGTAGAGCAAAATCATCTCTAGTTCTCAGATACTTTTGAAAATTAGATTTTTTTCTTGCACAAGCAGCAAACATCTGAATGTGTGGAGGGAAAAACAGAAGAAGTCTAGATTTGACTTCACCATTCCCAATCCCCAGAGGGCTGCTTGAATCAGATGAAAGATATCTGTTCCACAGAACACTCAGATAGCTGATTATACCACTGTTCATTTTGAAGGGACATTTGTAAACAGATAGGCACAGTGAGCTGTGTGTTGCAGTGGCAGAGACTAACTAAGTACATTAACTCAGACTACCGTGCATATACAAATTTGAGGAAATTCTACTTTATGGTATATACAATTGCTGCTACTCAATCACTGCAACTCTATGTTTGGTGTTGTTACTTATTGCAAAGTAACAACAGTAAAACATGCTGTACTTTAAACTAGGTTTTAAACAAATTAATATTGATTAATTCACCAAAATCACTTGATTAGATAGAATAATTATTACATTTTATCTACTTATTTGTTTGATTAAACTATTGTTTAGCCTTCAATCCATAAAAAACAGTGACTGTTATGTAATGTTTACATTGTGTATACATTTCTAGACTTCCCAGCATTCTATTATTATCTTATATTTAGCCCCAGGTATAGTGATAAAATGCTGCTCAAATGTCAGTGTATAAATAATCATCATGTTCTAATAATGCAAATAATAAAAACAATAATCTTGACTGTGAAAGGGGGGACCACTCCTTTGTGATAGCTCAACGCACAGCATCTTAAGAAAGCACCGGGCAACAGACAAAACCCAAACAAATTAAGAAAAACACCTTCATCAGTTGATGATACATGAATAACCTTTAGAAAACACACTGCAAATACAAAAAAACAGTGCATAATGAAAACTTGTTCTTTAATGCTCTGAGTATGTTTGCTCATAATGGCTCAGTATTTTGTGAAAAGTGAGAGTGAAATCCTGAATTATTTTTATTTGTAGTGAATTACACTTTAAGTGACATATCACATTGACATATCATCACCTTGAAAAAGGTGTTCTTGTCAATATTTGTTAGCAACACATGCTTATTGACACATCCAAGAGTCATGGACACTGTTTGTTTCCTTTTGATGAACGTGTATATTTTAACTCAGCTTTTGGTCTCTACCTGCTCCTGATAAAAAAATCATGCCTCCTCAGCTGTTAAATGGTGTGCAGTATTCATCAGCTGTCATTAACATAGTTGATCTGGCATTTGGAGATCAGCAGGTTGTGTAGAACAGGTTATTAGAGCACTTTCGCCGAAAAGCAGCTGCCTGCTGCACAAAAAAAACCCTAAAACGCTGAGAGTGAAGAGAGTGAATCAAAACAGTAAATTTGCAGGTTGGACAGCTAAACAATGAGACTTGTTATATAAAGCTCCTTGAAGCTGAGGGGAGCTGCAGAATTAGGTGATAACTCACTACAGGTTCATCACCACGAGCAACTTCTTTCACATTGCTGTCTCGTTTTCACGTTGTCATTCGTTACATTACGACTATAAAATATCAATAACATCTGGACATAAAGAATCTTAATATTTCTTTTAGCACTGGTGTATTCAGCTGGGATTGTTTAAGAAGTTTTTAGGGAAAAGCATGAAAAAAAAAACATAGTGGAAAAGTGAATCTCAACAATCTTTGCATGAATACCATTTTTGAATGTTTATGTCTTCACAAGGCCAAGACGGTTTGGTATTACAGACGCTCAACCCGGGAAAGTGTGCTGTTGCTGCTGCTGGACATCAGCCGTCCTCGTGGAATACAAATGGGACAAAAGCAGAGCCCTTATGAAGGCGGCCATTTTTTTAACTCAAACAAAAGAGGAACTTAAACCCCTAAACTACTCAATCATGACTAATGCTTGTAAAAGAAATTGAGTCGCAAAGCAAAAGGACCTAATGAGATTATGTTACCCATAATTAACTATCTCTGAAACACATTTCCCAAAACAGAGAACAGTACGTCTTTTTTGTCTGCCGTCGAGCCTGAGACTGTGCGAATTATCATCCAAACACACATTTACCCCACTTTTCAGAGTTGACAATGCAGAGCCCCTGACCAATATCCTTAATCTGCCACTCAAAATACATTTAGCCTTTGTGAGAACAAATGTGCGCTGTTGAAACACTGGTCGCGGAGACTCTCCGCTGCCTATTAGAACCATTGTTCCTCTTTATCTGGCGAACACAGACAACCACTGAAGCTTGCATGTCTGGGGACGGTGGTGCTGTTATATGCATATTACAGAAAGAATACAAGGATTGTGCTGTGGATTATAATATAGCTTTTGAATACCACACTGAATCACACTGCTATGTACACAATTTTGATTGAAGAGCTAAAAGGCAGGGTGACACAAACATCAACATATTTGTGCACACATGCGGCGTGATGTAATCTGTGACGTGTGGATGATGAAAAAGCGAGTGGGCTGTATTATCGGTCCATCAGGGCAATACACTTGAGTGACCAATTCAACCTGAGAGATAACATTGTAAGTTTCCATTTAATTCCTCAGTCTTGATTTGGAAAATTGTATTGAATCTAAGATAGTTCCCAATCCCCTCTCCTCCCCCCTCCCCCCACATCTGCAGACACCTGAGATAGGCACTGCAGCGCCATGTCCTCGGGGATCGACACCCTGGCCTGAGCTGAGACTGAGAGCATGACAGAGAGACTGGGCATGGAAAAGGGAGAGGAGCAGAAATAATTATAAGAGCAGCTGAGGCGTATCGGCTTGTCCTTGCCTCAAAATGAAAAGCAGGATGAAACATGATGGCGCAAATCAACTGAAAGCCCATATACAGTACCTGATTCACTCATAACATCTGTGTAATTACACATCAGGAATCTTGTCATACCAAGCTCCTGTTACCAAATTGTGTCATCTGCACAATTCTGGCCGGCAGCCAGAATAATTAAGCCTATCATTACTTTTATCTGAAATCACTGATGAGCAGGAAGCAGTGATGATGGTTGCTCTCTCCGGGAATGTGGAGGGGGGTTTCTTTTGATACCCAGACCGCACCATATTGTTTTATTGTTGCTCGCCTGTGCTGAAAAGGTTTTGAGTACACTGGCCTTTGTGGCCGCGAATGAGCGCTACAGTGGCTGAATTGAATCAATGTCATCAGGGGTCCTTTGTGTTTCAAGGACAGTCTCTCCTGAGTCTCGGGCTGACATGACGAGGTTGTTGACTGTCACAGTTGCTTCACTAAGCCCACCAAAGGTGTGTGATTAAATTCTCATTCTTTCCCTAAAGAGAAGTGGAGCCATTTAGAAACCTATAAACCATATGGACAAGTCAATAAAACGTCTTTAAAGTAGACTCTATTGGTTCTCTCTGAAGGAAATGACAATAGAAACTAGATTTCTTTTTTGTCCAGCTCACGGTGTGCATGAACACTTTTTCTTTTTAGCCTTATGTAGTTCAGAAACTGTTCTAAGAGTTTTCAAAGGCTGCATTGGAGGAAAAAAAGCTATTTAAATTTCAGTATTCAGGTTGCTTTCTTTAGTCATTTTTATAAACTAGAATAAACTGAATTCAAGTAATGAAATTAAACTGCTCTCACAGACTGAAAGTGGTGGTACATATTTCTGACATTGTTTACTGGTCCAGTGGAAAAAAACAACAAATAATTCCCAGCTATAGCTATTAAAAACCACATCCATGAGTCACACTGGGTGACATGTTTCTACATTATAATGAAGATGGGCACTGTAGTCTATTTTGAGTATTAGACCGTATCTAATACTCAGGCTAGAGTAATGTTTGATAAAAACTACAGTGCGCAGCTGTTCAAGGAAATGATCTGACCTTTGAAAAAAAAAACTGTGTACAATAGGCTATTTGTGAGCTCTTTTTAAAGTTGTATGTTCTCAGTAAGAACTTACAATCCTGGGGCTGAGTGCCACACAGAGGACAGGTTGCAGTGTTGAGAGTCTTGAGAAATTATCAAATCTATTATTGGTTTTGGTCCTTTCAGGGGATTTTTTGCAGCACAACCTCTTTACACAATAGAAAATTTGTAAAAGAGAGATATTTATCGGGGCCGTTCCAAGCTGTTTAAAAATGATTATTGGCCTCCAATACAACTACTAAGTATGGTTTGGTTTAGACACAAGGACAACTAGTGTTAGTGTCGGGATAGATGGGTGTTTGATTTTAGTTAGTCATTATAACATCAAAGCAGAAATTGCTGTCTATGGGAAGTCTAGAAGTTTGTTGAACCATCGCTGCAACGACATTACACAACATTTCCCCCTTCGCTCCTGATGGACAACACTCTTAATGGCCACAGCAGATAGAGGCCTTCTTTGTCACTTAAAGGTTTATTGTTCGGGGGCATTTGCTGAGATGATTAATGCTGCCATTTTTCTTGGAAGAACAGTTGTCGACAGTAATGAAAAGAGCACAGAATAATTCTATTCTCTAAGTTTAGACAGCATCTGTCATTTAAGAAAAAGCCCCAAAAATGTATTTCCTTTCAAATGACATGTCCTATTAGTAATATTTATGATGGGAAGGAAAGGAGGAAGTCCAATCATGGTATTATAGTGCAACAAAGGGATTGAATGGACGGCTCAACAAAATGCTTGACATGAGAGGCCACTTTTCCTTTCCTGATGACGCTGGTGTTTTCTTGTCCTTTTGTTCACTTATATGACCCGTAATTATCAAGGACACCACTGTGTTTATGTGTGAATGTGCACGTTGCTAAATTAACTTTCTGTCTTCGTACCAGACACAGATTCCACACCACTTCAACAGAGCAATTGTTTTTGTTTTGTTTTCCCTCTAAAATCAGTCCAGTCACTCCTGTTCCTGCCAGGCAAGACAAATCAATGATCGACCTTAAAATGCTTGCAAGTGCATTTGGTTATCAAGTATTTGTTGGTTCTGCAATATGTGTGCAGGCTCCACTGAAGCCTAAAGTAAGAATTAGAAATAATTTCCTTTATTTCTTCTATGTAGAAAATTGCACCTCAAAGAATTATGTGGCACACATTTTAGGAGGTTTTAGTAAACAGTTGCAGTGGCATCTATCTTTGTAATGGCGGAGACTTAGAGCTAATGCAACAGAATGACAAACAACATAACTCACAAACCGACTCCTGTGCAGCCAGTCAGCTTTAATGTATTGTAATGTATTCATAAGGTCGTTCGGTGGTGATGGATTGGCCGGGCTTCAGAAAGTGGGAAGCTAATAAACAAATTTGTTAAGTCTTTATCTTCCTTCACTGTTGCAGCTCAGGATGCATGACTGCGTGCACAGCCTTAAATATGTCACTCACACATACTTTTTTTACAATCAAATCAAGAGGAAAGCAAATAAGATATCTAATACGGCATGTATGGTGCGTAAAGATGATTTAAAGGCCAGTTCTTGCGGCAAGCTAAATTAAAAGGAAGGCCAATGTGAAATCGTAATTTTTGTAAAATATGAGAAGACATGTTGAAAGATGAGACTTAATAAATGAGCTTGTTTTGCAGTTGAATAAAACTGCTTACATAAACAACCGAATAAGCAAAATATACACAAAAGACCAAAATTAACCTCATTATTGCAGAGTGAAGAGCATGATTGCAAGCGCAGGCAGCATTATACAATACCCTGTTTCAAAAAGCAGCCCTCTCAGCTGTCTAAATAGGATGATTGCTGTTGGTCTGAAGGGTCCTTCAGCGAGAGGAGCTTCGGAGGAAAGAGACAGAGAGAAAGAGGCAGCACATGTGGGAGGTGCCAAATAAAACATCACTGATTAACTTGTTTAGTACAGTGCTGTGATTTTGATGTGTGACTGTCTGCGGCCCAGCCTGTCGTCTGTACACGCAGCTACAATTTGTGCACGATGTCCAATGGTGGACGATTTACAGCCTCTTTTGATGAAGGAAAAAAGAATAGATTTCTTTGGCCTACTGGTCTTTTTTTTTTTTGTTCTCTTCTCTTTGAACAGCGGCAGCGTGCGCGGCCAGGTGAAGGACGGAGTCAAAGGAGGACACCCTTTGTTGCAAGAGGCCGATCCTTATTATCTCTGAACAACATGATGATCTAATTATCTCCCAGTATAACTGCAGAGTATATGGCTAATAGCAAGCATTTATCAGGACTTATTAATTGAGGCAGACTCCCTCAATTAATCGGTTGTTCTGCCTATCGTCGCGAGACGCAGCTCAATAAAGCAGCCTCCTCCCTTTCAAAGCATTTCTGCCCACATGACAGTCAGCGGTAATCAAATTCAGATATCTCTTTTCTGTTTGTATAATTCAAAGAGGTTCTTTAATGAATATAACTTCTTCATTTTTCGTTCTGTTTTTCTAGCCAGGTTCACGCGCATTATGAAAAAGGAGAAACCGCTCTCGTCCCCTGTGCCTGATCCAGAGCTTCTTGCTGTGGATTAGCAACGCTCATTACAGCCCACATCTATTCTGTCAAGCCCGTGTAAACTGGTTCATGACACTCAGTTTAATTTGATTCACCAATTATTTTTCTTTCTTTTTTTTTTTTTTGCAAGTGACAGCTCTTCAGGGGAATGATTATTTAGAGTGTATGTGTATTATACCTTTCCTCTGTTAGACGTTTCCAGTCATGAATGTTAAATAAAAAGTGTTTTTATTAAGAGACGAGTGACAGCAATTCCTTTAAGAGGGGTCAGAGTTGTTGATATCATGTCTGGTGTTGTCATGACTTCTGTTTAACAAGTGAAGGTCCTCATAAAATGGTGGTGTAAAATACAGTAGAGAGAACAAAGCTAGAGGCCCACTCTACACATCTACAGTATATGTTGTTTTCTGTTGTTGAGTTATAGCAATAGCACACAATGGATGATAGGACCATAGACTTATCAATAATGCATAAGATAGTAAGAGAAATGACAGGCACTCTGCTGGTAGGTTCTCTCCAGAAGTAAGCCATAAATTTGCAGGGCAATAATAATGACTCTTCTCAGGGAAATAAAGGCCACCCTCTGCTCCCCATAGTCATAAACCTGACTCACTCTTCCATTGGTTGGAAGAAAAATGCTTCCTCTCCCACCACACAGGAGTCATACACAGGAGGTACTTCAACCAGCCAACTTGATATGCAATCATCTCTCTTTACAGAGGAAAGAATACAATTTCAGTTTTTATATTAGCTATTTTCCTATTATGCCTGTGGAGGTGGGGAGAAATAGTGAGCACGGTAATGGTGAAATGAAGTTCACTTGAACAGCTCCGAAAAATATTCAAAAAAGATTTTCAGCAATTCTTTGGATTCGGACAACTTCTAATCCCACTGTGTGTCATGGGGTGAATTGAATTATCCCAGTTTACCATGTAGGCTATCATTTGTTATTTTTTCAAATACAGGATTCCTTTGTTTTTCCTGTTAAAGAAAGCACCGACACAACCAACTATCTCTCACATTAGGACGTCCCTCTCATCTTTAATTTGCTTTCTCATTGAGAGTTATGTGAGATGACTGATAGCGCTCTCATATCTGTTTGTTAAATGTGAAACTGGACCCCGGGGACAGTTAGCTCTGTGCCAAGCAAAGCTAACTGGCCATATAACTCCATATTTACTGTACAGATATGAGAATGGCATCAATTTACCTTATACAGTTTTTGGAAAGAAAGCAAATGAACATCCTTTCAAAAATTGATATCTGCTGATGTATAACTGATATATCTGATGACATTTCTGTCTATTTTACAACAAGGTAAGAATATACTTGCCAAAGCAGCTCAAGATAGACAATAGATATAAGATATAAAACATAAAATAAAGATGTTAAAAATTATATAAAGTCATTATAAAATAAGCACACTATGTACATCCTTCATCATCCTATATCATATATGTATGTATATATATATATATATATATATATATATACACATATATATATATACACACATATATGATAGAAGACGACGCAGTAT
>JBAJHX010000041.1:13101279-13185421 GCA_037176925.1 Amniataba percoides
AGAACGCTAATAGAATAAACACACGAGATGTATCTTTCCCCGTCCTATATAACATATATATGTGTATATATATATATATATATATATATAGACACATACATATATATACATACATATATGATATAGGATGATGAATGATGTACATAGTGTGCTTATTGTACTCAAGAAGACTGATATTGCACGATAGAAAAAATTGCACTTACATGAGTAAAGTGATTAAAGCGACCACAAAATGACCAAAGAGTTGTTAATGTGACAGTTTTGTGGTGATAATAACAGCAGTGTTATGTTGTGTCATAATTACCATTCATATCTAAACACACAGAGCGAACTACATAAAATACTGAAAAATAAGGTTGAAATAAGGTTACATGAGGATGAGTGTGATTTCCATTGATTTTTCCTTTTGAAGGTTTTAAGTTATTGCTTGTCTACGTAGATGTGAAATGGATCAAATTCAGCTTTTTTAGTCGCACCAAGCACTCACTGCTCAAGAATGCCAATGTACTACACATTACATAAATGTTTCCTTTTATTTTGTTGCATCTTTTTTTCTTCAAGTGAGACTTCTTTCATATTCCTGTGCAATAAAGCTTCATATTGTCTTCACAGTCAGGTAAGATGGGATGTTCTTCTCATCTGTAGCAGAGTTGTCTAATACCGCGCCATCTATTAACTTTTGACCATCCAACCATCAGATAACAGAAATTGCATTATCGCTTAATAGAAAGGTTTTTAGCTGACCTCTGCCTGTGTGGTTCCTCCAGCTGTTCCAAGTCATATTCAGTCAGCAGTGGCCCAGAACAAATACTGTGCGATGGAAAGTGCCGGGGTGGGTCTCCATAATCAACTCTAGCGAGCTGCCTTTATAGTGCAAACAGCAGGTATCAAACAGTTTAGGGTCCATTTGTTGTGCTGAGTGCTTGCCGCAAAGGGTTGCATGAGACACTCTGACCTTGTCAGGAGGGTCAGACTGAGATTTCTGCCAAATCCCTTTAAGACTGCAAAGGAGACCAGCGGAGATCTCATATCTCTCGCACTGATTTCTTCCTGCATCATATTCCTTTAACTTGCTGACAACCACACTGAAAAAAACAACAGACACAACAATTTTCTATCCTTGTATTAATGTCAGTTTTGAAAGGTTGGAATCTCTCTGTCTCGTACCAGTTTTCAGACCAGTGTTTGGCAGGAAATACTAAGAGGATGCGTTTATGAATTCCAACATCAACCAAAGTGCAAGAACAACCCATCTACAAGTCTGATCTGGTGCATGCAGCCCTGATGTAAAACATATGGCTGTTAGAGGAACATGACCAAATTATTATGTTCACACCATTCAGGTGCTAGCTCAAACGTCTGAAGGGCAAATATGGTTTCATCTACAGGCATCAGAGGAGGACTGGCAAGTTCAATTACATACACCACCACAATTTTTTGATTGTCATGTGATGTGATGGAGCCAACATGACTTCAATGCGCCGTGTCAACCGTATGAGCTGAGGAGGACGAAGTAAAGGCAATGAAAATGATTGATTGTGTGACTTTGTGGAGAAAATGTCTTCTGCGAGATTCTATCCTTCTTCGAAATCCCCCTAAGATGCTGTTAAATGTTTCCATATCAGATTTGACGATCTTAAAAACGGCAAATGCAAGAATCGCCCATCACACGGGGCACATGCTGTCCATTTAATCTCAATTACTAACACGGCCCCGCGCACTTAACCCAGATAACCGCTGATGGCCGATGACATCTTTAAAGGCAGGAATAAAAAGCAACCTATTGTACGATGGTGTGTGTTTTTTTTTTTTTTCTTCACCTGGATGCCATGAGAGAGAGCAGGTTTTACAGTAGCAAATCTCAGGAGGCACACAGGCAGTTACTGGAATGGAACGGTGAAGCTCTGAGCCAGAAGGCAACAGCATCTGCTCTCTCTGGAGACTGTCATCAGCAGTTTGGGCTAAAAGAATGGCTACTTATGTTGAAATGTCTACGTGCGAGCTCTATTTTTTTTTCCTGCCTGACACTGCAATACTGTAGTCCTCTTTGTTAAT
The DNA here is from genome assembly GCA_037176925.1 of Amniataba percoides. Taxonomy (NCBI): domain Eukaryota; kingdom Metazoa; phylum Chordata; class Actinopteri; order Centrarchiformes; family Terapontidae; genus Amniataba; species Amniataba percoides. The sequence continues at coordinate 13,103,335 of JBAJHX010000041.1, forward strand.
TTGAAAAATTCATAATGTGCATGCGATGACATTTGACTTAATGGTGGGATCAAATAGTGTAGCTCTCAGTAAATGTCAGTCGGACTCAGGAAATAATGGAGGAAAGAGGCCAGTTCCAGTTTTTAATTATATGCCTTAAAAAAAATAACAGAGCTGGGCGTGCATTACGTTTGAAAACTGTTGGCTTTTTATTCTGCTTTTCACCTGAGTTTTCTCATATCACACCTCAGGTGTGGAAAGGTTTGTGTCTGGGAAGTTAATGAGTTGTTTCGCCTGAGAGAAATGTGCCTCACTCTTATCCACAACAAAGATATAATGGAAAAGATTAATATCCTTAAAAGAATCTATTAAATGTTAAGATCAACTGATGTAAAAGGTGAGACACTCAATTTCCATTAAACATGAGAGGCTCAGCGAATTGAAAAACACACCACTCAAGACTTCAGTTATTTTAATAGCAGTTTGGGCTGATTCTACCCACTAAGACATTAATACTCCACTGAATAAGATTCAAAGGCCAGATTCTCACACTGCCTTCTATAAAGATAATCTTATTTCCTACTTGGCTGAACTTGAGAGTTGGCTCATGCAGATAAAGTAGACACCAAGCGTTTCCCATTGACCTTTCCCGAAAGGAGCAGAGAATGCTTCAGAAAACAAAAACACTCAATGAAAATGCAAATGAATCACTTGAAAGGCACCCCTCACTATTTCACTGTAAGTAATTCACTGGCAGTGATTTATTGATCTCTGAGACAAGATGTTTGAGCAACAGCGAGATTATATCTCCTTCTATTGTTGAAATCTTTGAAACTATTCCATGTGAGGACATTTGTGAAATGAATGCCTGTAGAAATGTATGACTTTTATCCACAAGAATCCCCCCTCCGCCTTTTGTATTGTTCAAAAAGCTTTGCGTGGGGATGCGTGACATGATCTATGACATGTTCTTTACGTCTAATAGAAATCGGCCTTATGGCAATGGTGTCGCTGTAATCAACAATAATATCATCTTAAAATGTCACGTGTTTTTTAGGGCAGCTAAACCTTTACTGATCCCTGTTATGACAAGAGTGGGCACAGCTGAGGGGGAAACTAAATAGAAAACTGCTCCATAGTTCTTCCTGAGACATCTCCGGCTCTCCCACCCTGAGCAAAACACAACGATTTATTGACATTTTTACTCTGCTAAGACACCCTCGGCATAAAGTAGCAACCAACACCTTATCTTGAAGGCATGCCATTTGGAAAGGAAATTTGACACGGAATCAGACAGGCGTTAAGAGTAGACCCATATTGCTGCCATTATTTGTAAAATACATGACTTTGTGGTGTCTTTCTGCAGATGTGGGAAGAAACCCGATGCTTTAGATATGTCTCTGAGAATCTCATCACTGTTAGGTATGTAACATCCAGGCCAAGAGCCCGTGGGAGCTTATGGGCTGTCTGCTTTCCGGCCACATCTGTACTGACCGTTTTAGATTTAGGAGACAACTCTTGTGAACATTCTTACAAAAATCGTTCTCTTTTCAGGGTTACTTTTCAGAGAGCAGCCGTCAGAACCTTTCAGGGAGGAGCCCATTGAATCAGCAGTGCATGAATCTTCTTCAGACAGAAACTGGTGGTCTGCTGGTCAGGAAAAAAAAAACATTTTGATTGGTTTGTTGCACTGCAAAGTTGATAGATACACATCCAGGGGCATTTGTGGTGGGGTTTTTTGGGGTTTTGTTTTTTTTAAAGAATTCCAATAGTTTCACAATAAAGTTTGCTATTTTCAATTGAAAAAATACATTTGTAATGGTAAACACAAGGAAAGAGTTGGTTTTGTACTCTTTACTTGTGTTGTGTACAGTGTGCAAAACATTTACATGTATAGCTTCCACAAACACTAAATAAAGAGTGAATGATCAATAGAAATCATTTAATTAATCTGCATTTTCCTCACCCACATTTATTAAAGGGACTGTATATAGCAATTGACATGTATAAAGCACTTTTTCTGAATTTTGCCAGTGTGTGAACAGATTGTAACTTAAAGAAAAGTGACTTTCCTGGTTGACTCGATCACCCTGTTGATTGATTTCTCTGTAAAGAACTCAAGAACGTTTACACCTCCAGATTGTCTTCCACCTTTTCAGCTCTTACTAACAGTACAGCTCACATGCAGCTGACACCATCTCTATTGCACTGATTCATATTCATAAAGAATTTAGATGATGCCATTTTTGTTGTCAATAGAACGACAACAATGTTAACACAGACCTGATCGATCCGAGCATTATTCAGAAAACAAACATTTAAAAGTTGCCCGTTTGTCGTCTTTCTGATATACCCCGCAAAGCATAAATTCAGATGTTTTGCAAATCGGCATCATGATGTAGTTATTACTCTATATCTTTTTTATCTTCTTTAAATGCTTTGTAAAAAGCAAAATTGTCAATGAATTGATCTGGCACATTCTCTATATTTTACCTTTCTGTGGTAGAGGGCTCCATTCTAGCAGGAAATTACTGAACACTTTTAAAAGTACAGAGATGGTTTGTTTACAATACGATACAGAAGAACAGCAAAGAACCTGTTTTCAGTGGGTTCCAGCCCTTTTCCACTTATTGACAGAGTGATTTGTTTTCACTTTAACTCTGCCCAACTTTATTACAGAGCTTTACTATGTTTACCCAGGAATTCAGAGACCTACTATTTGCCATTCAAGGTTGTCTCACATTAGAGACGGGCAGATTGATACTAAAATGATCAGTGCTGCCAATACCGAGTCTTGTCAGCAGTAACTTCAGTAGATTCAAAGCCAAAAAAAAATCTCTAGATACACGACAGTCCTCTGAGTGCATGCACTCTGCTTCCGTGCTGCCACTGCCTCTTAGGTCAATGAATTAGATCAATAAATAAGTGCTATTTACTGTTAAAACTGCTTTATCATACTTATAATGAAATGACTGCAGAAGAGAAAAATGCTTGTGATTGGCAAATCGTTCAGTGGTGGGATAATGACAATGTACTGAGAAGTAGGTTATCAAGGATGCATTCATCTTAAACGTCATGACATGTTGTTCTCCCCTGAATGATAGTTGCCTGTTTTTGGTATTTAAGAGTAACAATATCAATATCAGTGATACCTGGTGAGACTGGTGTTGCGTGGTCTCAGATCAAATCACCCACCTCTATTCCACATATTTAAGTCGGACTTTGTGAACACTTCTTTCCAAATGTTATGGGTAATTGCCTGTGTGTGTCCCAGGAACAAAGGTCAGGGATATCATTGATTTCACTGGCTCCTGTGTTCGCCAAGAAATCTACATATTTCTTAATAGACTCCCCATGAAACAGATGGCTTGCTTAAAGTTCAGTCCTTGTATGTCAAAGCAGTATCAACATGGGAAAAGCTCTGAACAATTAATGACTGCCCCATCTTCGGAAACTATTGTTCTGCCCAGAACAACTCAGCAAATTATGCTATTTGGCTTCCTCCTATATCTCCCAAATCCCCTCTGCACAGAGTTGACTCTGCCAAAGCCTCAGACATTAATGCCGTGTTGTAGTGTGCCTACATCTCAAGCAGTTTCTCGCTGTTCCCCTCACTCTGGGTATTCTTCACTCCTTCCTGAACTGGGAATGCACCCTGTCTTCCTGAGCAGGCGTCAAAATAAAATGTGAAGTCTTTATGCCGTAGAGATGGCAATGTGAGCTGCAGGCCTTGGGCATGTTCTGCATGCCAGTGATAAAAAAAAAAAAATCCAGACACAATGCAAAAGTAGGGCTCACCATGTCGTGAAGGTGGAGGGGAGTGGGTCTGTTTCCCCCCCACACACACACAGATCGGTGATGATTTACACCAAATAACAGCACTCGCCTCCCCTTCTTTGCAGCGATCACCTTTACGTCTCCATCATAGACAGAAGAACTCCCCCACTGTAGGTGAAGATTACCTTCAGCTGAATGGACATTATTATTTCTCAACACAATCCGCTTTCAATTTTCTTTTCTGCTCAGCTTGTGAAAACATGTTCTTTCCTAATCTTCTTTTATGCACCTTCCTCTAACAACACAAAGGTAAGCTAAGGACCGAGACTCTCTCCCTCCTCGCGTGCATGTATCTGGTAATTTAACATCCTGACTTTCTTGTTAAGCTTTTTTTTTTTTTAATAACTTTTAATCACTGAAAACAATTAAGCACGTTCTTTGTTCTCTTTATGTAGGGCAGAGTAGAAAGTGACAGCAACAACAACAAAAAAAAATCCACTGAGAATTAAAGGAAATGTTGCCTCCAGAGAAAAAAAGAAATCCTTTCTAAATGTAAATAATTGTTAATCATGTGGTCACAGCGACGTGAGCTGTGCCAGTTGCCCTGATTTGCATTTGTCAGAAGCATATGATCAGGTGGAGTTCCACCATGCCATCTAATCCAGAGGCAGTCTGGCTTTAAGACATGTGATACAGTCTTTACACTCAGCCAGGCTGTACGGGAACATTTGTTTCTTAGTGCTCGCTGACGGGGGACTCAGCGAGAGCTGCTGCTCAGAGGCTGCCTCTCACTGGAAGGATGCAGACGGTGAAAGAAGAGATTCCACTACAGTTAATTAAGGAGCACTCTGCACGTGCCTATAAATGCGAGGGGGCAAATGAATTCAGTGTCAGTGGGAGCAGCTCCTCGAGGGGAAGCAGTGATATTTCAAAGGTGGAATTGAAAGAGCTGTAAATCTATTTCCCTGACTCCGGCTTGACGGTCAATTCTGAATCACTGGACTGTTGCTATCAAAGTGTGGAGCAGGGAGGCAGAGTCAGTGGAGTTCCCTCCTCGAGCCAAATTCAGAGTTATTGGATGGGATCAACATGAGCGGCATTATGGATGGATTTATGTCATTCTGTTGAGATATTTATATACTCTTTGTTGGGTTGCTCAGGTAAGATTTTCTTCTTTCTACACTGGGTTAAAAAAATGAATCATGTCATTGTCAGGAGATTTAGTCTTTTGCATGAAATTGCAGTATTATATGCTTGCCATAAAATCTGTTTGGATTTAAATGTGAAATTTGCACACATGGTGGTACTCTATGAGATAAGACAAAGGATATCTTCTTCTTTTATCCTATTCCATGATGTGATTTAATATGGATTATACTGAGAATTGCTATTTCATTTTAATATGTTTATTTAACCATTCAGCTATTTTTTTTCTGAATTATTATAATGATGCTCACAAGCACAATGAACACAAGACTGAAAAGTAACCTGCACTCTGGATAGAGCAGAATTGGGAGTATGCATTTCATTTATGAGCTTCATTGTATTAATTCACTGAATGCATGTTTTTTCCTCCCAAGATTTGCTAAAAGTTTTTATGCACCTGATAAAATTACATCATTTGTTTTGTAACTGTATCATGTTGAAATCCTACAATGGGCAACTTCAGTTGAAATGTATTTCATGAATGTTGTAAATTGGCTCTGATATGAATGGATCCATTTAAAACGGTGGTTAACAATCGAATAATTGTTGGCCGCTTGCTGCTGTGAACAAAACAACTGTGACATGATTTCAGGGCTGAAACATTTTATATTTTCTCCCTCATAGATTTCCTTCACAGCCACCCTCCTCCTATGTCCAGGAGCATTCCTCGCTGTTGTTCTGTTTCTGTCTTTTTTTTTCTTATCTAAACAGCATGGTGAAACATTACAAGGCTTTTGATTCCTATTACTGCTGTGTCACTGTCACATTATTCTGACAGATACAGAAAAGCCTCGGCAGCCAGCTGCTTGCGAAATCTTATCTTTCTTTAAGTTTGATTTTGGTTTTGAGGCAGGAGCAGAGCTCAGGAGTTGAAGGGAGTCAGCCTGTCAGGGGAAATCTCTGCTGCATGGGAAAAACTCCCCAGGGATCACTCCACATTTGCAGCGTTGTGGCTCAGGGACAAGACAGGGCAAACTAGGAAGACGAAACAGTGAAGAAGTCATACTTATATAATCATGCTAATGATAAATTCCGATGACTAAAAGACTCCACTGAGGAGCGTTAAGGCCAATTATAGACCGCGGTGCTTATACGAAATGTTCAAATTTATTTCTATTTATTAATTTATTTCACTCATGACTCCAGGAGAGTGTGTCGGGGAAGGGCTGAGGTCATAGGTTGAGAACATGATGTGTTTTGCGTTGACTCCACCTCTGTCGGTCCTCAGCAGATGTGTCCTGTCATGTCCTGGCTGCTCTGCCTGTGCCTCTGGGTCAGCGTGACTGCCATTCAGCTGTGTCAGGCCACTTTCTACGACACCATCCAGCAGCATCATGGGACGAGGCCCGGACGAACCACCATCCACATGATTGGTGAGTTTTTTGGAACCTTCTTTCTGAGCTCGGGGGTCCCACTGATTTCTTAAAAGCATCATAATGACAGGAAAATTTTCCCTTTTCAGGTTGAACTCACCAGTTGCCCCTCGCCCCTCGTGCACCATTACTGTTACACGCTGGGCTTGGTTGTTCATGTGTTTAATTAGATTGTCACAACCTTGGAGAAAATAGCAACACTTTATTTTGCTGTGAGTTTGTGTCTGCATCTTGATTTTATGAAGTCATTACAGTCTTTGATATATTGGCAGTTAAGCTTGGACTCACAACCACTTATTTAGCAAGCACATTGTACAGTGGCTGTTTTTCATTAAGATCTGGCCTTGATAGCATTAGAAAATTCTGTACTGAAGATCACATGGATAGACAGTGAATGTCTTTGCGTTTCCCTTCTTGAGCTATTACAGTTGATATTCATGCTACACTGCTCCTTCTCAATTTGATCTGTGCGATTGTGGTCCCTGTGAAATTGCAGTGAATAGAATATGACCGAAATGCTGCGGTCGAACTTTTGTTTTCGTCAGGCAGATGTGAGCCGTGGTTATGGTAAATAATTATGATCTCAGGCTTCAACAGAGGAGAGGAAGCCGAATGCTGTCAGAACTTCAAAGGGAGAAGTAGCTGCATGAGCGTGCAGGTCCTTGGTGTCTGTTATTTCCTCTATGCGCCGGTGCACCTCAAGCGTATCAGCGAGGGGTCTTTTCAATACTCTCAATATTGTGAGTCGGAAGACTTCCTGTTCCAACACCTTCATTTCATTACTCACGTCTGCACATGTGTATGGGATGAGAAAAAAAAAAAGACACTCACAAATATGTGTCAACAAAAGGGAAATGGAATTAATATTTCAAATGTGCATTCAGGTGCCTTTTTGGAAAAAACGAGTTCAAAGCGAACAATTCGAGTCCTTCAGGACCCTCTGCCACTAAAATTGTAAATGCCCTGTCATTCCATTTACCATAGTATGGCTAGTCCTCAGTCCTGGATAAATGAGATGCCAGTTTTATGAGAGGAGGATGGGATGCCTGTCTGGATTGATTCTGACATTGGGACATTTGTTCTGTGCTGTGTGTTGTGTGCCTGTTGGATTGGTGGGAGGATTGGGGTTGACGGGTCATGAATTGGTGGCAAGAAGGCCATTGGTTGCAGACCATTGGGCCAATCATTAAAGGCAGCGAAATGCCACAAGTTCACGGTGACTGGTATTACCAGAGGAAATCGAGATTACAGAGGGCGGGAGATCAGTTGTGTCCTTGCCAATAGAAATTTAGATCTATAAGCCGGAATGCTGTTTAGAAAACCAAGTCAATCACGTGCGGTGACTTTGGGAGCAGCTAAATTGTGACCTGATCCTCACATCCTTTCATCACACACAAACTCTAGATAAATAATTGGCGGTAAATAAAAGCACCTGTAGCGTGAAAAGGCATACAAGACAGGAAGATTACAGATTTATCAGCAGCATTGTGTTCTCAGTAATAATTTCTTCTGACAGCGTATAAGCAACTGTTCCACTCGTGCACCGAGATATTGGCAGCCTTATTGCAAAGAATGTGTGTCCAGAAGTCCATTAACTGGATGACCCTTGAATAGGTGCTTGTGTATGCTCAGTGATTCGGACGAGGCAGCCTGCTTTCCACCCTACAGCTCTACTTACAGATTGCTGCCTGCCACTCTCTCAGATATGCTTAGGGGTGTTCTCTGCCTTCCTGGTACAGGCAGTGTTGCTCTCTGCGGTATGATTCATAAGGTGCTGCATTTATTTGGTGCAAGGAGCGTGAACTGTGCACAAAACAGAACAGATTGTGTTTGTCGTGCATCCGTAAAGTGCCGGGCAGCGATGTTGATTTGGGGTCATGCATTTCTCGACCCCTGAACATGTCCAGAGGAAACCACAGAGGGAAGATTGTCTGAAAAAACTGTCTCGCGAAAAAATAAAAAGTAACCCCTAACTTTGCATTGATTTTAAAAACCTAATCCGGCCACCGGAAAACATGAAGGTATTCTTTTCCAGGTGTGACATTAGACTTTTGCGTGGAATGTGTTGAGCTGCTGTCTATTTCCAGTGAGAGATGCAGCACCACTGGTGATGCAGTGCTTCATGTGGAGGTGTTAGCAGACAGTATGGCATAAGTGTAGATAGTGGCTGCCTGAGGTGGCCTTGCTCCTTCCTGAACTCACTCCCACCAACAGTCGGCTTTGCGGGGTCAAACTGTTCATAACGGAAAGGTCACTGATTCTCAACGCTGCGCTGATAATGTCTTTACCTTGTGGTTGCTGTAAAATGTGCAGCAGCGAGTGAACGCAGCACAATGGAAAAAAGAGCTGGTGATACAAGCAGAAATAACTCACTTGTAAGTATCCGCTGTATATTATAATTTATTCAGACTTAAGTCATGAATACTTCACTCTGTGTGATATCCATTTCACTGTCTTCCTCGGCCTGCATACTGTTACTTACTATGATAGTCATGCAGCAGCTATGCAGTTACCCCCCCCCCCCCTTCTTCTGCCCTGCCAGTCCCTCTTAAAATTGTACCTTTTCAACATGGATGTACTTTCAGCATTAAACAACTTTATTATCAGTTTTTCTCTAATACATGGAGTGCAGCTATAGTTTCATTTCTTTGCAGGGTGAAAATACCATTAAAATCCCTCATGTCTCCCTTTCCAGAGCTTTAGTGAGGAGTAGAGGATCAGGGCTTTTTTTTTTTTTCCTATGCGCTCCAACAAAAGAAACCACTCGCTGGTAAAGCTCACAATGAAACAAACATGAAAAATGGATTTTCGGCTGTCACAAACAAAGGTTGTATCCTCTATGCACTGTTTTAGACACTGACAATTTAATAGCCTTATATAATGCATCCTGGAGGCACATTATTTTGACATACATCTTCCTCCACCCCTCCCCGAGACCTCCTCTCAACCATGCTCTCACTAGTGTCATTGCTGCTCCACTGCAGTGCCAATGGGAAGTGGCGTGCAGCCTCAGCCCGAGGCCTCTCCACATCTGGAGCTCAACCCACTTTGTCTTGATGTTGTAACACATGCCACTGTGGCGTCAAAGGACTTCTGACCACTCTGTAAAACAGAAACTTCTTATGTGGCCATCAAAGTGTATTTCCCATGCTTTGTTGGCTCTCTATTAAGGAAAGGCAAAGCTTGTTCAACTGGTGTTGTATCATATATTTTGCCAGAATTCGTCTCATTTCCTCGCGTAGCCCAGAAAGAAAAATATATTCTTAAGTAAATGAATCTAAGGACAATCACTGCCCTAATTATTACTGTATGCTCACAGCTACAAATAGGTTTAACATATTTTAGAATTTCCCATTTATTTCCTCTTCCAGGCTATGAATTATTCATAATAGAGAGCTCCTCTAAGCTTGTGGATATTTGTTTAAACAGCATGTTTAATTGAAGTCTTTCAGCCAATTCTTTGCAGGGGCTATGGTTTGTGGTCACAACGCTTATGTGCAAAATGAATTTCTGTGGCCCACAGCTTAATTAATTAGCCAGATTTCTCTCTCAAGACTACACCAGCTGTTTCTTGCCTTCGCCAGAATCCCCAAGCATTAATAAAAAGGGTGTTAACAGCAGACAAAGTTCACGGCTCGATACGTATTGCAGAGTTAAGGTCATGGTTGTTGTTTTTTTTTTTTTTCTGCCATGGAGAAAATGAAAAACCTCCTCTCCGTTTATTTTAACCCTTACATGCCTTTCATTTTATTCTATGCTTCTACAGCTGTTGTACTGCCCAATAACCGGCGCATGCTAAACACACAGTAATCATAAATCACCGTTACTGTCTTGTGGTCATTGCAACATGGTTGTGGAGAAGTCAAGCCATTGACCTCTCAGTCAGCATTATTGTTTTCATGCTCCAGTCCTGTTTCTGAGATGCAAGCAGGCAAGAAAATATAATCCGCATCTTCAGACACTTTTTCATTTTTAGCAACAACATGAAAAAAAATCAGGGGCTTGCTTTCACCATCATGTTACTGTGATAAGTGACAAGTAACATAAACAAGTTTTCATTCATGTGTTTGCATTAATTTGTGTTTTCAGTTACCAAGCGCAGAATAAGACAACATTATCCGTTATTATCCGCTACCTCCATATCTTGAAAAACACTCTTAGAATATATTACAGCGAAAAATTAGAACGAGACTGAGAGTTGATGCTGCGTTGATTCAAGTGCCTCTGTACTACTGAGTTTAATGCAACTCAGCATGCTAACATGCTTACAAGGACAAAGCTAACATTTTCCAATTAGCACTGAACAAAAATTAGCTGAGGATGACTAATGAACATCATTAGTCCATTACATCCATCCTCGCTTATCCTTGAGGGTCGCCAGTTCCAGGTCAAAGTGGGTGACAGGCAGGGCAGACCCCTAGACAGGTTGGTAGTCAATTTACACCTACAGGCAATTTAGAGCGGCCAATTAACCTGTATGTCTTTGGACTGTATGAGGAATCCAGAGAAAAACCTGGAGAGAACATGCAAACTCCATACAGCAAGACCCAAACTGGCTGCTGCTGTACAGTGTTGGTAGTTTTGCAGGTCGTATTTGGTCATACACCAGCATATTAGTTCAAATTTGGCCTGTTGATGACACCTGGGGAAAGGTTATGAGATCATTGAAGTTTTTATAGTCCATCACGAGATGAACGTGGATATCTGAATCTAGTTTTGTGGAAATCCATCCAGTAGTGGTTGAGATATTTGACTGCAACCCACAAATGTCAACCCTGTGGTGGCGCTAGAGGAAAAGTCAGGAGATCAGCAGAGTCACTGTACGTCTTCATCTTCTGAGCACCATGATCATTTTTACAAAATGTCACTGCAATCCATGGACCATAATGGAGCTTCGCCTGTAGCGCGGCTCCCAGAAAAGATGCTGAAATAGTTTAACAGTTGGCTATTTCACTCTGATGCCAGAAATGGTTAGAAATGAATAGTTTGAGATATAGCAAGGACTTAAGAGCTTAATTTAGTAAAATGAATCAACATGACATGAGATTTTATGTTTGGGACTCTGTATTTTTAATCAATATGCTGCAGTTTGTGAGATGTAAATTGTAAGTAGGGTAAATTGCTCCAATACACATGTAATTATTTAGATCGTAGGATGGAGTGAACGGAAAAAAATAAACAAATATCCTTTACCAAACAGCTTATGAGGGATCTATGTGCACTGTTATACAATGCAAATTAACAAGCGGGTTTATGTCAGAGCACTGCTACCATGAACTGCCGCCCCTGGCCAATTGTTTCTCCAAAAAATTCATCCTGACTGCACATAAAGGAGGCTCAAAGTTAAGAAACATCCGTGCTGGTTTAATAACTGCTGAGAATAGTGGAGTATATTTTGCCTCAGTGTGTCATTTCAAACCACTTTGCCTCCATTGGGTATAAGAAGCAGAGCATCCTCTTGGGGTCATTAGCAAGATTTTAAGACGCTTGTTTTGTTTAGCAGTTAGCAGCAGCTCCCTAAATATGCTGTTATGACAGCTGACATAGCTGAAGGATAGTTACTCTGAAACCTTGAGTCCTGATAAAAGCATTCAGCTTGCTTTAATCCAGAAATAGTCAAAAACAAAGCTGAGCCATTACAGATATTATTCTTTTTGTGGTGTGCAAACAGCAAGCCAAATAAGTGCTTTTGCTCATGTTAAACGATACTCTGGAAAGTCAGTGAGCCTGCTGAACATTTAGGACTATGTGTGGCTGAAAATGAATTAGTGCCTCCTTAACAGAGTTTATGGATTGCATTAAGTTTTCATATTAATTAATGTGTAATGACGATGTTAGATGTAATTAGTGTTAATCTTTAATAACTGTGAATTATGCATCTGAATTAGACAAAGGGTGGGTTTAGAAACTTTACAATGGGGGAGTTGAGTGGGGCACTGTTTTAAAGGTACAAATACATTTATAAAATCATTTAAAAACATTTATAGCCCTGGTTCTTGGCAGTGAGAAACTATATGTTATGATCATTATTATTATTATTAGTCTTGTTCTCATGTAATTCCTTTGTTTTTATTGGTTCTGAGACCTCTTTTAGTCATTTTTATGTCTCATTTTGTATTTTTCTTTTTGTTGTGGTGTATCCATTTCCTTGTTGTTGTTTTCTGAGTCTTTGTGGTCATTTAACACCTCTTGTGTGTGCCCACTAGTTCAGGAACATATCCATGATACTAATAAATCTGCTACCTGCTCACCTTCTTTCTGATTCTCTCATTGGTTCTTTATATAGATGGACAACACATCTTAGCTACACCATTTGAGTGTACACAGTAGTGATTTGGGAAGGAGGCGTGGTATCGTGGTATCACGCCCGAATTAATAATAAATAAATAAATAATCAATAATTAGCAACAAATTAACAAAAAAACTGGTCAGCTAACTGTCAATCACTCAACTTTAAGTTACATCTCTTCTCTACATTTCTACTCTATATGCATTTCCTAAAAATACATCTGCAAGTTCCTCTGCAACGACATCATTATGACTGACAGCTGTCAACTGTGACATTTCATCCACCTTTTATAGCATCAAATAAATCATTAAAGAGTAAACTTATCAGGAAAATTATCTCTTGAGAAAACTGTATCTGTATTAAGAAAGAGTTAACATGACCATCTCTGGGAAAAATTCATTTGACTTGTATTTTTACTCTTTTAGCTTGGTCCGTGTCCCATCTGCTAACAAGATGAGGGCAGGATATCTGACCTGCACTGCAGCCCGCCTCCAGGAGGCGATCAAGATGTTTTGGCTTCACTTTTGGTGAACTGTCATGTCGCCCGGCTAAATATACAGTGTATAATCTGGCCTCGCCCTGTGATTAGACAATGATATAAAGGTGAACATTACTAATTTGAAGCACTGCACAGCATCATGACTGGACATCCCTAAACCCAATGAGGCACAAGATAACAGAATACAGTAGATGCTGTGCCTGACACAGTGACAGTACTTGAAATTGCAACTGATTAATAACATGGGGGGAGGAAAGGTTCAATCCAACCTTTTATCTTTTGTTCACATGCCAGGGAATCAAAACAAGCCCTCACAATGGAAAGGATCCAACTATCACCACACTTCAGCTGCTGATGTCAGTAGTCTACACAAGCCTGCAAGGCTTCATTTGTTAGCACTGTTCCTCTTTAATACAACATTTTACCCGTGAAACAAAAACTACTGTTAAAATAATGATAGCTTTGTGTCCCGACTGTTTGTGAATATTACATCACGGAGTACAGACCTTCTTGTCTTGTGTGTGCTGAGGATTGTTCAGGCAAATGTGCTCCCTGCCAAGGTAAAAGGCTACCCTGCTCCTTAGTTTTCCTGTTAACTCACATTATGTGGAAGTGTAGAGATGGTAACTAGTTTGTCACGGGGTGTTTTTGTCCCTTTCTGGCTCTTTTCTTTGTGGGGAATTCTCAAGGTGTGGCAGCCCTCAGGCTCTCCCTGCTCTTTAGACAATGAACAGGGTTTTTGTCACTTCACTGTTGGCCGTTTGCGGTGGAATTTAGATGTGATTTTGAAGATTTGGTGACCCAGTTGTGCGGCACATTGTTTATGAAAACCTACTAGGTCGGTAGATTCAGAGCGATTTCATGTGACTAACACCCCACCATCCCCAAATGGCATCAGCGCGAAGAAAAACTACGTCTATTAATTCATCGTCTGTATTTGTAGTGGTGAAAATGGGATCTCATTTCCTCATTTTTGATTTTCTCATTGAAAGCAATAATTCTTGCAGAATGGGAATTATGCTAGAGAGATCATTTCATATGGCATTGCCTTTGTGGTTCCACGAGCCTATTTTAAATGCTTGGCAGGAATATGAAATTCATTATCATTACTTAGACCTCATTAAACTGAAAAGAAGCATCTCAACTTACTAATTGGTTCCAAGGGGGAGGGTAGTATGAGAAATAAGCAAAGTAATTAATATTGGGTTTTATCGGGCTCTATTGCAGATTTCAGTTTTTTTCCTGCTCTAATATCTCCTTGGTGTGCCATAAGTCTTCTGGCATATTTACTCTACACATCCAATTACCTTTCCTGGAGAGACTGGAGTGTGCATGTGTGAAAGCAGGGGACAAGAGTAGGAAAATACATTTTGTCAGATATTAACAATATGATGGAAGGAATGACTGAAACATGTGATGTCCTTCCTCAGCAGAGGAAATTATATTACCAAAAAATAAGAAGTACATGACACACCTAAATCTAAATGTATAAGTGCTGGAAATATTTTGCTATATAGTGACACATGTTCTATACCTTCCTCGATGGTAGTTAGACGTGATCACAATGTTAATCGTGTGATGCAATCTGTTCTATTGTATCATACTGAATAAGTAAGGAACCATCCCCGCCAATTCCAGCTGGCAGGTGTTGCATAATCATCACAGCCGACCCTTCAGAGTACATGTCATACAGCATGAAAGGTCACTCAGCCTTTGTATTATGCATTATTACACAGTTTACATGTTGCAGGCACACTGGCACACCGCGTAGATTATCTGGACGTCAGTGAGAGGACCAGCAGTCACATCAGAGGCAAGCAGCTGTTCTCTAAAGGCTTCTGACTCGACTCTATCTCTGTTTCCTTTTCTTCTCGCTGAATGTAACTCTTTCATCAGAGCGGGCGATCTAAAAATATGAAATACCAGATCTGGACGTTTGCCAGCCGGGGAAAAGGGGCTCGACTGAAGGACAGAAACAGCTTGACATTTAAAAAATGACTGACATCTCACTGACAGAAGGCATATTGTGTCATTGTAATTTTTTCCGTTAGCCCGTTTTCAAAAAAAAACTCTGCGGTGGATGTATGCTCAGATAGAGTGTCTTTGTTTATGCGCGTTTAATGGACATGAAAGCTACTGCTGTACAGCACATTGCTGTCATGCTCAACAAGCCACACATCTCCACCATGAAAACCAAATAACCACGGGTGTTTTCATGAGCGGGTCTTTCTTGCTGAGAGTCAGAATAGCATTTAATGCCCTTGATCAGGACCAGTGTTTCAGTGTCCTGGGCCTGTTTTTGTGTGTGACAACAGAGGCGATGGGCTTTGAGGCTCACATGCAAATGCGAAACCCATTCCCCGCTACTCGCTGCTTCCTCTGTTCCATGCAGTTTTCATGCATCTTAAAACAACACCAGCTCTGCACTCTGAGTAGTCATTTTGCATTTCAATAAAGTATCACCCATCTTTGGCCCACTGCACAGGACCAATCTTTCGGCCTCCTTGTGTGACACGCTGTCAAAACCGCCAGCCATATTTCATGAATTTCTATGCTTTTGTTTGTCATGGACAGTGCTTTTTTCGGAGTAGCAATTGGTAGTTTTCTTTGCTTATAAACTGTTTTGATTCCTCTGAATTCCTCCGGAATTCCTCTGATTCCGGCAAGCACATGCACATGTTCTTAGAAACACAAATGCACACACACACACTGGTGTAATGCTAGAACATGAACAGAAAACCACTCTAGTTGGTTAAGAGGAAACTAAAATCTTCTCACGAAAAAGGTGTTGATACCATGACTATTGGAAGGTTTTCTTCTATGCCACAAATTTTCAAAACATTTTAAATGAAGTAAGTTCCCAGGCGTTAATTGTTTATACCAAAATGTGACTTGTGTGCCATTTCTACAGCCTCGAAACACATTTCTCCTGCAGTTTATCTAGCAATGTGTCACTCACTTTCACCCCAGCATTTATGTCTGGAATAACAACGGTACTATGAGGACTTCAGATGTTTTCACAGAAGGCAGGAAAAAAATAGTCACTCAATTTGACACCATGCAGTCACATGTTTTGTGCCTCTCACTGTCTTCCATCTGCATTAATTTGACATTCTCTAATCTGCCGCTCCCATTTCCTGTCAGCGGCTGCCGTAGCCTGTTGGCGTGGATGTCTGCAGAGAGCATGCAAGGAGAAAGTGGAGCCTATTACGGGTCACCTTGGATGCATTTCCTATTAAAAGGTGACAGGCATGCTGCTCTAAAACATGGACTGCTGTGGTTTGGAGACCAGCGCCTGCTGTTTCCTGTAAATTACTTTTAAGCTACAAAATAATTAACCACGGGTGATATGGACTCTGAGTTTTCCGGGACTTGTATGTGACAAGGACTCTGAGCTTGTAGGGAGTTATTCAGATGTCACATGGCTATCAAGATATATTGTCACATGGCGCTCAAATGTGCGTGTGAGCGTGCACGGTCGGCACAGGGTGTACACATGGTGCCACTGGCTGCCAATCACTGGAATCCAAAGCCCCGGGGGAGAGACAGGTTACCTGCTAAATTGAGTCCCTTAGGCTTTTCCTATGGATTGTATATAGAGTGTAGCATTGACTACTCTTTGCTGTTATCCATTCAGGCATATGCTGTGTTCATTAAATGCACATATTTCACTTGGATTATAAGGTTTTACCCAAATGATAGACCATGTTATATCCCTCTATAAATTGCACATGTGGTATTTTTTTTCATGTACACAATGTTTCTAACGCCTGGAACAGATGGCAGAGGAGTGTTGCCATTCAGACTTCATACTTGCTATCGCCGTCTCCAGAGACAAGCACGCACAGTCTGGGCTCATTACAGTAGACAGCAAGTCATTGCATACTTATTGCATAGTGACATTTCTATTGAGATGGACTGACCATTTTCCTCTGCGCAATGGCTGTTTCATCACGTTTGAAGAACCATTTACTGGTCCCACATGAACTCTGCTCACATTCATTAGGCAGGCAGAACCGCAGATCCACAGAAATTCTGATTCGGCACTACGCGTTCATGTCACGCGCGATTTGATAGCATTTGCCTTCATCCAGGCTTGCTGTCCATAACTCATCGGATTTTGACGCGGCGTTGTTGGCTCCCAGTGTGACTCATTGTGCCAGAGACCGTCGACTCAACGGCACTCGCTCCCCATCCAGCATCTGAGAAACCGCCTGTGCCAGGTGTTGTCATTTGTGTAGATAATAGCATTACAGTTAAGTGCTCTGACAAATTTCCATGTGATGAACTTGAACAAAACAGACCCCTCTATGAGGAGTTGCGTGGAGTGGTTTGTCACAAAAGCCATTTTACTCTCACTGTTAAATTTATTTTACAGTAACCGTCAACATACCGTTGCATCTTGATTTGCAGACATAAAAGAGGCCGTTAGTCACTCGGTGACAGGAAAAGAATAGAGCAAAATAGAAGACTAAGACGGACTGAAAAATGGGGTCAAGATGAGTCTAGAAGTAAATCTGCTTTCCATATTTTTTCTGGTGGTTTATTATAGTTTGGGCTCAAATATTATATGTCAGATTTTTATATAACGGACAACAGTTTGGAAAGTCAGTCCTTCAAACCTCTGAAAGTTGATACAGTGAGACAAAAGAGTCTGTCAGCCTGTTAAAGCTTCAGATGTTCAGAAAATCACGATGCAGGCCTACTGTAAAGTATACAATGACTGACATTAAGGTCTGTTGTTCAGTCATGACCTTGAAAACAGCATTTGAGAAAACATTCTCAACAAAGGCGTTTCTTTGTGATATCTCTACTTTTCCAGCAGGCTGAGTGTTTAGTTTTAAGAAAAGTACTTTATGCAGCAGTGATGCAGTTATGAAATCGATGTCACCACTGGTTCAGTTTAGTAGCCGGAGGTCTGGAGCTTTTGATCATATCACATAACCTTCATCAGCAGATGTAGTACATGGGCTACAATTATGGCCATTTTGGGGTTGTAGAAAAATCATTTTCATAAAGCAAGTGAATAAATCAGTCAGTCAAGTGAGATTTCAGTGTTTCAACATGGTAATTCCAAGTTTTTCATTCAAATTAACCTGTCTAAAAAACTGACATAAAACCTTCACTGCACTAATATTCTGAAAACTGAGACTTGATTTTAGGCATTTACTTGAAATAACTTGCATTAAAAGCAAATTAAAGGAGTTTGGACTCAAGTATAGACAAAAATGACTCAATAAAACAGAGATTTTTGTTGTCAGTTGTAGCACCTAACAGGCACTAATCGCAGGTGTGTTTTTTTGGGCCTGACTTTAATTCCAGTTTTATTGTCTGTAATAATTTAATCTATTATGTGTTTGTTCAGCCATAGTTACAGTTAGAGACTGGAAAAAACACACACACAGGTGAGCTGAAGAGCGAGTCTGTAGTATTACAAGCTTTGTTAAAAGCCTCACAGTGAGCCGCTTGTAATTTTTATGGGTATGTTGCCACCAACACCTGAGCTCTTATTCTGCAAATGTACCAGCTTCCATCAGTGGGCCAAAGACTGTGTTGCTTTACTTAGAAGCAGATCATGACCTAAGAAACATTTATTTGAATGAAATAAAGATTTCAATAAAAGTAGTGGAGTATAAATCTAAAATATCATGAAATTAAAACACTTGAATTAAGTACCGTACCTCACATTTGTAGGCACAGTACTTGAGATTGTGTATTTAATTACACTCCACCATTGTGAATATGTACAATTTCATGACAACTTGGCTTTAATCTTCAAATAAAAATAATATAATATGATCAAAAGCTCCAGAACATCTTCAATTGGACATTGTGATACAATTATTTTCATATTTTCATATTTTCATATACATTTCTGCTGTATGTGTTTTCATTGTAGGAATAATGGTCTGAATTGTAAAGACACAGTTAAAAGATGTATTCAGAACTTTTATTTCAATAAAAGTAAAAATACCACTGCAATACAATACCAGCATTCAAAAGTATCATGTGCTGTATCAAGGTTAAGTATCAAAAGTAAAAGTACTCATAATGTACAAAGTTAACTTTCATAATGTTTATATAACGTATATTCTACAGTCTTACTGTATAACTGCTGGTTCAACTCAGGTGTGGAGTTTAACCGACGTGCTGATAAAAGATGCTATCAAATTGCATCCTGGGCATGCATGTCTCAGCCTCTGCCTCAGAGATTTTGACCTTTTTTAAGAATCCGTCTCTTGTTAGCCTTCCAACGTTTAGGAAGTGCACATCAGCGGAGTGCCCCCAGAGTAAATGTTAACATTACAGAAAACAAATTAACAAAGCAATTATGTAATTTTGCATGCACTTTAGAAACTGTTTCTTAAATGAATGTGCAATTGCAGCCAAGTGCTTCCCAATTAAAATGCTTTCATTCGGACAGACATTAAAGTAGCGCTGATGTTGAGTGATCATAAAAACAGCACGGAATTCATGAAAAGGCCCTCAGTCCACTTGGTCAGAGAACAAGTCACCTTAATGCGAGACTGAGTCAAGGCCGGGGAAAAGTGCAGACGAGACAAAGAGCAGAAAATTTAAACCGCAGACTACAACACTAAATGCAGCGAATGTTCATTGTTCCCAGGGAGGATTTTATTTTTCCTGCAGCCAGAACAGACCGACAAAAGAAATCTCAGCACAGGAAATAAATCAACATAAGAAACCAAACGGCGGCAGGAACAAATCATCCCGGAAAACATGGCAAAACCTCCGCCACATATAGCAAAAAGCGATGACTTTTTTCAGCTCCTTCACACCCAAAAATGAGCTTTGCCCTGTTGGGTGCAGGTTGAAGGTGGTCACTTCGTTCTCTGACAGCCTCAGAGTAATGAAGAGGCAAAAACAGCCCAACTGCAGTCGAGACCCTCTGCCTCTGCGCGACCTTTGACCCGACGAATGACAATTTCTGCATGACCCTTGCACCCTGTCAATCAATACATTGCCGGAGAGACCACACAGTCTCTCCCACACACCCACAGACACACACGCACTCACGCTCCGCAGCCTTTTGTCATTTGGGAGACCGACTTTGTTCATAGTCGCTGATAATGGAGGAAAATGGAAATACAGAAAACAATTATACCCTTGCATGGCTCCAGCCTTCACCTGATGAGAGCGTTCATCTCAAGCCATGTTATTCTCCGTCTCCCTCTGAAATATTTATAATGCAAAGATGGGGTCTCGGAGCATGCAGCGTGTTGTACTCGCAGGCTGAAACCACGGGTGAACTTGAAGAGTGCTCATCAGTGTTGCATAGCCTTTGTTTAAAGGTACCCGGTACACCTGCCAGCTGGAAATACCACACTGATTTGCATTTTTATTTGATTTTAATGTATTCTTCTGAGGTGATGATTTCCAAATATAGAGGATCCTGATTCTTTGCTCCGTTTGCTAGCAACAAGCAATGCAAGTTAATTCTGTTGAGTAGTGTGTTTTTAATAGATCAAAGAGGAAATCTGGGGCTGTCTTATGCAATTAAGGAGATGCATTAAGAAGAACAAACCCCTGTGGGCTGTTGTTTTCAAATGATGCCCCACTGCTTCCACTGGTACATCACGATTAACGTTGTGCAGACATGCCCTTTTGTTGAGTGCATCAGACAGCAGGCAACATTCTCCCAGACCGGCTCCAAGATCTGGATATTATTCAGTTAAACCAAAGGCTGTTGATGTTTTCTGAACAACAGAGCCAGGAGTCATGATAACCCCGAGAAACTCAGCAGACTTGGCAAGAGGCAGGAAAGAGACAAGTTTTTTTCTTCATTCTTTCCTCACCCTGTGTTGAAATTTGCCAATTAACCTTGCGTCCTAAAAGCGCCTCGTCCCTCCGATCAGCACTCGCTCTCGACGAGAGTTCTGTTCATTTATTTCAGCATGAGCTGATTTACAAGCAGACAGTGCAGATTATTTCTATGTACATGCGTGGGAAAACCGTAATCCCAAACCAGTTTTATCTAAGACTGATTCTGACTTATCCTGGTGGCAAAATCTGGAGTTTTCTCTTTTGTTTTTGAAGGCAATATAGCAGAAATAAGAGAATCAAGCCTGCTGATGGATTTCTATCTAGCCGATCAGGTGGGGCTGCGCTGGTTAATCCCCAAAAGGAGCTCCCATGATGCCTCAATTTATGCCAGCAATTGACACACAACTTTCTCTTTCACCCTGTCTCTCTGTTGTGTCCTGTTTTCAAATTTAAGCCACTTTATGGCTTAGTTTAAAACTGTGGACAAGTTACACAACGATGTCCACAAAGGCAAATCATTTCTTGGAGCAAATCTGAAAATTGCTGCATTCACACTTTTGTAATCCCAGATGACCTTTTGAGGCTTTGAATTTAAAGCTAAATGATAGCACTTTATTTCAGCTCCCCCATTTAGTATTTATAGTCAGCAAATACATGCAATAATTTCTGTTGTTTTTCTCTTTTTTTATGATTTTTGAGCTGTAGTGATTACAGCAGCAGATTAACTGGTTAGTCCTTCAGAATAAACTTATTCAGCAACTATTTTAATAACAACCTCATTGCTCATAGAATATTATTGGGTTTTTGGACTGCTGGTTAAATAAGATAATCTATTTTAAAAAGTGCATTACCTTTTAGGGTAAGGGTGTTTAGAATAATATTACGTACCATTATGGCTTTAACTAAAAACAGTTTCATTATCAATTAGAGGAAATAATTTGTTTTAAGCACACTTTAATGTAGTTGTTCATTTCCTTAATTGGTTTATTAATGTACACTACTGATAAAAATTTATCACATCTGAAGATCATTGATTCATATTATTACAAACTGTATTTTTCTTTTTATGCCAGCCTCCATTTACTGAGAGCCACAAGCAGGAGTTGTGGTTTCTGACAAATATGTTAATAAAACTATTCATCTAAACAATTTATTACATTTTCATTTACAAATGCTTTGGGGGTGGTTGAAGTAAAGTGTTTCTCAAAGCCAAAGATATTTAATTTATAATGTATAAAGCATAAAACTGAGAAAATCTATTTATGCTTTTTTTTTTTAATTATTATTTCTAACATTTTTGCTTTATTAAATGACCCATGAACTTATCAATTAATGGACCTCTTATTTCCACGTTATATTGGGTTTTCAAGCATGAATTACCTATTTATATACCAGCTATGGATGCTTCATAGAACAAGTTATAAAAGAGGCATTATAGTCTTTTGTGTGTTATCAATTGCTGATATGTCGCTTATAATTGCTAATTAGAGAATGCTGACATAAGGGCTAATTAATTTCACCACTTGGCTTTCACATTGAATGAACTGCAGTTTTCTGCAACTAGAGCTAGCTTTCACTGCAGATATTGTCCACAGCTGCATTTTTTTTTTTTTTTTTTGCCTCTAAGAAAGTGCTCTGCATCAGGAGGGCCTCACACACCAAAATATTCAAATGCGGTAAAGCGATATATGCAAATCTGTCCACGACACATTTCACAAACCCACAGCTCATTGTCAAACATTACTTCAAATCACTTTGCTGGCCAAATACCAGATACTTTTTCCCCTCTTGCTGCTCTTTCTCTCTACAACCTCCTTGATCTTGTGTCATGCTGACGGGTGTAATTGTCAGATGGTCCTTTTGCCGCACAGCTCTCATATGTGGAGAGTCTGAGCGCAGTGGGTGGAAGAGGCCAGCGGTCTAGGTGGGTCGAGTCCGCTCGGTCCAGTCCTCTCATCCTTCAGGGCGCAGCCAGTAGTTTGCTGATAATTGCATGGTGGAGCCAGTGTTCATATTCATGATCACCCTGAAGCAGGCCTCTCCTCCTGCGAATAGACGTCTTTTTTTTTTCTTTTTCGCCAGGCTGTACTTACACATCTCTTCATCATCATTTTACATTCAGTGAGCTGCAGGGGCCTCATTTGCTCAAAGAGTGTAAACCACTATTATTCTTGTTTACAGCAAACTTGTGTGATGTTCCGCCGTTATTTTACTGCTCGGAACAAACCTGTCAAAATAAATAATTTATGAACATTAATATTGTAGATGAACCATGCCATTAAGCTACCTTGAGTCATATTTTCAAAGTATTCAACATTAGGAGCAGAAACATGGAGACACCAGTCGGTGGTGAAGGAAGAGTTCAGATGCGGTTCCCAACCTCGGGTCAGGCCTCTGCAAAGGCTTACGGTTTTCAAAGGCTCAGGTTTTATTCCACAGTTTTTTTTAGTTAGTTAAGTTTAGTGTTTTTCCAGTTATTTAAATGAAATAATCAGATAAGCTTAAAGTGGAGATGTATTTTTGGTGGAACTGTTAAGTAATAGATGGCTGAAAGATGACAACCATACAAGGGGTTACAAGCCCACAAAGTTGGTTGGTTCTTAGTATAGATCCACAATCAATTATTAATCTTCTAGTTATTTTATTATTTTTAATAGGTTGTCCAATGCCTAAAACTCACAGTGCTTGCAATGCAGAAACTGGCACCAGAGGATGCTTAATAGTTTTTCTTTTCTAGTTATTAATTAATTTTCTGACAACATATGGATTAATCAACAAAATGCTACAGCTCCTATTTCGTGAAATATAAAATGAACTTCACTGAAATGTCGTAAATTAAAAGTATGAAGTAACATAAATAAATATACTTGAATAAATATACCTTTTTAGTTATTTTTCAGCACTGATGCCAGTCTATGTTTAGCCATTGTGTATATACGAAGAGATGTTCTGATGTTGTTCTGTTTGATCACCCCTGAGACGCTGACTTAATGTTGTTTGTTGTCTGTTTTTTCTTCTTCCTTATCAGAGGGGGGCACATGTGAAGTAATTGCTGCTCACAGGTGCTGTAATAAGAATCGCATTGAGGAGAGGTCACAGACGGTCAAGTGTTCTTGTCTGCCGGGGAAGGTGGCTGGAACCACCCGAAACAGACCATCATGTGTGGACGGTGAGTATTTTGGCGGTAGGAAATACAAAACGCCAGGCTTGACTGCAGTTATGTCTTAAGGTAGCATAAGGGAAAAATATTTATCTTGAACAAGCAACATAATGGTTTCCGATTTTTATATTTAACTCAACTAAACAAGAGAAATCCTGCCAGAAAAAGCTGGTATGTTTTGTAAAGATACAGAGATTTACAATAAAAGCTTGAGTCGCCCGTGCAATGCCTTGTCCCAGATAAGATTAACATTACCTGGGATAATGTCACATCCAAATTCAGTTGCTGACAGACAGCAGAAGGTTTCTGCAGGGGCAAGCTTTACTCTGGCAGGAGACAGTCAAATACAATGGCTGAATGTAGCTCACCTCGGGGAGAGAGTGAGGAAAGAAAGATTAACATAACGCACAGAGATGTTGAGAAAAATGGCTGTTGATTACATAGGTGCCTTGTAGATATTTCATGCCAGTTTTTATACATGCCTTAATAAATGTCTTCCACACAGCCCCAATGCCTTGTAAGAAATGGATTCGGTGCTCAGGTCTGACACAACTAAAACACATATTGGCTTTAGGAAAACCTCTCACCTGCAGCTTTTATCTTAAATCCTTTTGCAAATATTACCGCAATCTCTGCACGGACGGGGGGAATTTGAGGTCTCTCGATGTCAGCTCTGACAGATCCTTTTCCTCTGTCACACATTACAAACCATTTACAGTCTACTTACCCTGTATTTAAGGCAATTTTCTCTCCTGACGGCAGAAATGTAGTGTGCATTAAAGTCAAGTCACAGTCCGATCCACTCACTCAATGAAAAGCCTCAGTTCCACCCTCTGCATTCATGTATAACTACGTCTAATGAAGAGTCAGCATTGTAATGGGCAACAGTTTTGCACAAGTTGCCTGCAGCATTTACATGTGACACATACCGCCAACTGCCACCTGTGACATGGCGCATTTAATAATTAGCGTTATACACCCCCGCCTAATGGCCATCTATCTGCAAATTGCCGGGCTGTGCTATCTGGTTTTGCACTCCGTTAGGACAAACGTTACCTGCATCACCATTTCTCTTGTCTTTGTTGCCTGTAGCGTCCATAGTAATTGGGAAGTGGTGGTGTGAGATGGAGCCTTGCCTGGAGGGGGAGGAATGCAAGACGCTCCCTGACAACTCAGGCTGGATGTGCTACGCCGGCAACAAGATCAAAACCACAAGGGTAAGATAACCTCTCTTGACCGCGGGAAAGCGAGACGTTAGAGGTGAACAGTGGGGGCGACGCAGCGCTCGCCGCGGCGTCGACAGCACGGCGCAGCCACTGGGAGTGAATTTCACTGCAAATTGACTTCCTAACAACACGGTCTCAGCCCCTCAATTTCCTCTTTTCTCTTGTCAGAACACTCAGCCATACACGACATCAACATATTAACACTTTGCGGAAAAGGATGCAAGGGAACACCTCTGGTGCAAAAGTTAATCTGCAGGTCAGCCTCTTCATTTATACTGGGACAGCTCTATGCTAATTATTTTCTCTCAGCTTATTTAATTGCTAAGCTTTGTAAAGGGCAAAATCCAGCATTTCTATTCATTTCTGTGATATTTACATCATCCTTAACGCATCTTTCCCTCTCATTTCAGCACTGTCACAGGACCAATTACCACAAAGACAATGAACCTATTGTTGCTTTAAGACATGTGAACACTTCTCCGAATCAAGTGTAAAAAGATGTAGAATATATAAAGCACATCCTGCTCAAGGCTACTGAAAATACTGACGCTCCGAGCTGCCTGCGGGGAACTTCATCATAACCTTGTAATGAATATATTTTCATCATTTCTTTCCAACTTCGACATGGAACGTGAATGTCTGTGTGTTTGGATTAATTTCTGGAGAGCATCTGACATCCCTCCTCAGACATCAGATTTAAAAAAAAACCAGAAGCACCAAACAAGAGAGGAATACATCAAAGGACAACGGAAAAGCAAGTACAGTAGTTGACAGCCCTCAGGTTTTTCTTTTTTTAGGAAAAAAACAAACAAACACGTTGTGAGAAGAGAAATATTGTACATAAATTGTTTGTCCATTCCTGTGTACATGAACTTTATTTATGGTGGTGGTGAAAAACGATTACCCAAGTCCCTGGATGCAGTCTTGATCTTCCCTCTTGTTACCCACAAAAAACCCAACACAGCCAAAGCTTGATGAGTTCACGGATGCGACGTTAAGATGGAGCAGATGCGTTGCGAGGGAGACGTTTTGCAAATTCAGCTCGTGTGTCTCGATACTGTACATTTTACCATTTGTTTGTATGGTACTCGTATGCCTTTGATCACCTCTTAAATGGCTTTACCGGTCGAATTTGGTAACGTGTCAGCTACCCTGAAACTGATTGATTCACCAAAAATGTCATACAAGTAGGTTGTTTTTTTCAATACTTGAGATGCCTTATTTGTGTCAAATCATTCAAACAATGATATTGTACATATGAAGCCATCTATTGATATGTCCTGAAGTTTCATTAAAGTCCTTGTTCCTGTAACTAATGTGAGTGCGTCCTTGTTGCCGCTTACTGTTTGTGAACGTCTTCGGAAATGTATTTCGCACCAGCGTCATGCCTGTGTGATAAATATGAATCGGAGCCAGGTAACTGTTAGCCTAGCTTAGCATATAGACTGAAAACAAGGGGGAAACTGCCAGCCTGGGGTCTTTTTCAGGTAGCAGGATCTGCCAACCAGCAACTTTAAAGCTCATTAATTAATACCCGATATCTCATTGCTCTTTAATAATTCATAAAGTGTAAAAATAACTAATTTTTATTAGGGAGTAAATGGCTAGGCTACAGAGAGCTGAGGTGAAAAAGTGGAAAAGAGCTGCACTATTTTGCACTTCGAAAAAATTCAAAGTGCTAAGTCTTCTGGCTTTAGTTTTGAATTTAATAGACAGATTTGAGAATGGTATCAATCCTTTCATTGAACTCTCCCCAAGAAAGCAAATAAGCATGCATGCATTTCCAAACATGTAAAACTATTCATAATCATCTGGACCGTAAACTGCCCCCCCGCAGACTTGCCTCTTTACTCCTGACACCCAGGTTATTTACTGGAGTTGCTGTTGCTCTCAGCGCACACGGGTACATAAAGCAAGGAACGATTACACACATAGATGAATGGGAAACAGAAGTCGCTCCTGTATTTACAACACTTTGATGCAGTATCACAGTGGGATACTGGCCATTGCTTTCACAGCCTCTGCCCCTCGGGAATTATTCCAGGAGGAACTCTGGGTGACTGCTGCTGCCGAGCGAGGTGTCATCCATCTTCTAGAAAAATGGAAGTTTTTCCTGTGCCTTCCACTTGTTTCATTGTTTTCCGCTGTCTGCTTCCATTCAGTTTGTTTAAAAGCACCTCTTGTCTGCTCATTCAAACACACCAGTTCACCCATTTATAGCATAAAAATAGAAATGTTTGATTACCCCCCCCTGGAATAACTGGAAAGAATTTTGTACCAGTGCCTAAACAATTTGCATGAACTGAGTCTTAAAAATGTTTTGAATAGGAGCAGAAAGCTTCTATTTCACTGCCACAGTTATGTAACAGTATGCTGGTGAAATTTGTACACCACCGTCATTTTAAAGATAAAACTGTGATTATTTTCGGTAGCATTCAACAACAACAGAAGCTCCCATGCATCTCCCAAAACCGTGGTCCCATTTTTACCACAGCGCCCTGTACGTCACTGCATGATCCCGTCACATAGCATTGCATATGCAAACCTTAGGCTGGAAGTTGAAATGTTATTTTTTACCCTTTTACCAGAAAAAGGCTGCATCTTCAAATGCATTTTTTTGTGATCTCTCAAAGATGTCTGCGTTCTGCCTGGAGAGATAAAATGGTTGCCAGTGGTGAAACCAGTGCTCAAATCCAATATTTTCAAAGAATGTCACAGAATCGCACAGTGATGCGTAGAAAGGGGAGATCACAAATGAGGCGAAATTTTCAGCTGTTTAGAAAGACTCATGAAAGAAACCCAGCACAATAAGAAAAAAAAATGTACAAAGTAAGCGAAACAGAAGCTAACCCGGAGAGTGGGGCTCTCAAAGAAAAATGTGCTAATCTTATTTGTATGGCGTCAGCTGATTTGATGCACCAGCAGTCGTCACCCCTGTTCATACAATACAGAGTGTGAATTTGGTGTTCATTTCTAATGAGAAGAGGGGCCTTGTACTGGAAACCCAGGTGTGGTCGCGTCAACGACAAATAGTGAATTAATAGGAATCTGAATGTCGTGTGTTCAGTGTTTCCCTGCTCTGTTTCTGCCCTTGCACACGTTGTCTGTTGCTCCATCTGCGCTGCGGACTGTGCCGCATAAACACAGATGCCAAATTATAGCACACTGTCCATCATCCATTGTGCTGAAATTACATCATTTGTTTGTACGTGACATTAGGAAAACATGAAAAATGCTGTTTAGCACTCGGTTGATTTGCTTAAAGCTGTTGCGACGTGAACTACTATTTGAAATGTTTCCTTCCCAATGTGGGACTGCTAAATTGGCGTAATGTGTGCAAGACGGCAGCAAGCAGCATCCCATTTTGTGTCAGTCCTCAGAGTGGCTCTCTGGACTGCTGCTGTAGGCTCTGATGTCTCACATCAAGCCGCAGAACAGTGAGAAATAAGACACAAGTGATGATGATGTGCCCTGACTTCTTTTTATGATGCACCAGGGACGTCCTGGGAATCGAGGCTCCCATGGGTCTGCTCCTAAGACACATTTCATTCAAAACACTCAGACAGTCTAGTCATGCTCCGTTCTCTGCACTTGGAAGTCGCTGCTCTGTTTCCATGAATATCAAGGTGCAACTTAAAGCAACAGGATATGATGATAAGGCATTGAGTGTGAAATAACTACTATCAAGACAAAGTCCCCACACACCACTAATTATCTGCTTGAGAGAGGATCAATGCCCGAGATGCCTTTTTATTAGTGATGTATCAAATTAACAGAATGGCTGTGTGAAACACTGGATCTGCACTGGGTACCAGCAAAAGAAACTGCAAGGCATGCACACAGACAGTCTACACAAATAATTTAACTGGGTAAAAGTCATTAACTCTTTGCGCTTGTTTTCTGTGGCATCCACCAATCGTCAGGATTACCTAGTCTAATCACATCCTGTAACCGAGAACCGTCTCCACTGCCCCTGCAGGATTCTGGGATTTCAAAGTCAAGGTAACGCGGACTAAACTGGATTCTAATTAAAGTTGACATCAGGTGCCTCATGCTCCTTTCCCCCTCCTCCTCAGGCTTTCATCTAAATGATTCATGCAGAGAACACCAGGCCTTTCATGCCGTTAGGTCCTCACAAAGGAATAACAACTTGATCACACAAAGCAAACACAGACAGATTTACAATGACACCGGCACAGTGTCTGTTGCACTGGGTTATATCAAGTTATGTCAGACCGATGCTGAGGCACTCAGCTGACATTTTGTGTTTTTGCAGAGACGCTTTTACAGAGATTCACTCTGACAAATGTGAGAGAGTAAATCAAATCAAAGGGCTAAAAATGGTTTTCTAATTGAATCAGCCCGCATTGTGGGGACGAAACACAACAAAATGCAACGTTTCCAGGTGTGGTAATTTTGAATAGGGTGTGACCCGCTGCGAACCTGACGTGATTGTTTGGAAGTGAACGTGACAAGTGTGCGTGTCGGCCATATGTTGTGGGCTGGAGCGCCGGCATTGTGGAAGAGCATCAGTTTGAGCAAGTCAGAGTCGCTCTGGGTAAAAGCGTCAGCTAAATGCCTCACGGAAACATGAAATTGAATCCCTCTCTGAAATTGCGCACGATACAGGTAGGCTAAATAATTGCTGAATGGAGAGATGAATACTTGGAGGCTTTTTTCCTTATAAGTGGGGAGCGGATTTATCTCAGTGTGAGAAAACCTGCCTTGAATTAAAGATGAGCTCCCCTCGCCTTTTGTCAAGCTATTGTGAACAACACAGCATATAGTACACAATAACTACAGGTATGCAAAAATAGGCTTGGTATAATAGTTCAGTTTGTGGAGAAGCTGAACAGACTTAGCATGACATGGAAATGCCTCCAGGCAGAGTAAGAGAGCTCTGCGCTCTTATTATTGGTATATTGGAATTGCAGGCTGAAACTCTCAAGACTTAAAACTGAGCTGAAATTACACTGCTAATGAATATTAACTTTAAACAGGCTTTGGTTTGGTTTCTAATGTCTCACATCATTAAAAAAAAAAGGTTTGTGCCTTCAAAATGGGTTGAAAGAACTTCTAATTATAATAAATAACATCTGTAAAATTTTTAGGTAGGGTTACTATTGTTTTTATCACCGATAAAACAATTTTTATTTGTTTGTTTCATGGCAGACAATGACATAATGTGAGCATCGGCTGCACAGGCAAAGGACGTGAAGTGAGCAGCGGCCGACTCGTGTCCAATCCTTCTCCCTCACTGTGGTGTCTTGCTGTGGGTTATTTTCTTCCTCATCACTCTGGCTTCACCCTTACGCTTGACTTTAATGGAGCCTGACAGTAAATCACAATTACCCATACAAGACACTTTAAAAATAGTTTAGGGAATTAGGCTGCCCTAATCTGAAGGGTGAGCACATGAACACATGGCCCGCGCTGAACGGTGTTCCGTGAGGGCACATCATATGAAAGTTCAGGGGATAGATCACATGCTTACACCTTTGTCCTGATTTGTCCCAAAAATGTAAGAAACATTCTTCAAAGGGTGGGGTGAGCTTTCAAGGCATTTCAAAAAGAAAACATGTTGTCATCAAAATGTAGGCTTATTCAGAAGTCTATAAAAATAAAAATAGCTGCAATTGCTTGGCATGAAGGCCAAGCCCGAGAACAATAAGGGGTTTATCCATCTGAAAAATCTAAAGTAACATAATTTTTTTTTTTAAATATAAATAGCCGCTTTCATGATTGTTTGTTCAGTATGAAGCTTAGCTTAGCATAAAGACTGGAAACAGGGGGAAACAGCTAGCCTGGCTCTGTACAAAGGAAATAAAGCCTGTATACCAGCACAGCTGTCATCTAATCACTAATAAATAGGTACAATCTGTATAGAAACTTAAATCCAAAAGCAACAATCTATCTTTACAGAGACTCGACCAGGTGCGACACCTTCCTTTTGCCTTTCAACTTTACAGCAATGATGAGATTCCACTAGAAAATAGAAATAGTCCTGCGCTTAACCCGCACACAAAACTGTGCTTGTTTTACACAGAAACACAGAGAAACACACAGAAACACACAGAAACACACAGAAACAAGTCACAACAAGTGACTTGTTTTTGCTGAAGAAAGAAATGACAGCCTGAGATCCATTAGCCCCCCCCCCGTGTTTCAGAAATAAAAGAAAAACTTTTAAACAATAAATTCATAAAATGCACACACACTGCAAGATGTAGAATGAGTCTCACTGCGATATTGGCAATGTGTCTCTTCTCCCTGTAGGGAAACATAGCAGTGTCTGTTTCATTAGTGTAACATGCAGCCATGAGGCATGAGTGCATATGAATACATCACACACAGCAGATAACATTAATATTGTCCAATTAATGTTGTTCATTAAATTGTAATTGTTCCTCTCTCTGTTTTAATTAAGCAAAAAAAATGTAATCTCTATCCCAAATAGTATGTATGCATAATGGCAGAGCAAATAGATGAAACCTTTCAGCCATAACCAAACTGCTTTCAGTCTATTGCTCTGAGTCGCCTATATAGTTGCCTGCAGTAAAAGGTTAATTTAGTTCAGACACACACACATAGAAAGTGTATACACAAAGACTGAGCGACAAGGGGAATTGTGTTTACATTTTTTATTACAAGTGTCAAAAAAAAGTTGTTAAAGGGGGAATAGAGCAGCATTTCCATTATGTGTTTCATGTGCCCCAGGACAGTTTGTTTTCTATTAGTGAACATGAACTACCGTCCCCAGTAGACAGTCACAAGAGAGGGAAGGTTCGCTGCCACATATCACCTCCAAACTGATATCAAATAAGCTGCCAGAAATGTGTTATTTGTGGCTGGTTTGAATCACAAGAAGCAAGTCCAAAGAAATGTTCAGAGCTTTTTTAAACAGTGCCTCTAAATTGTGGTTATTTCAGTCTCTTTTTGCGGATGCGATGGAGAAAAATTACGAATGTATTAAATCTTCTGCTCGTCTGCTGCGATTCCTCATCTGTGCAGCATTTTTCTTGCGCGCAACATGCTCCAGTGAAGAGTGTGGATCCTATAACTCCAATCTTGATTACCTTACTTTGGCTGCTTTGAATCTGGAGTTAGAATAAGATTTTTATTTTTAAAGCCACGCATTATGACAGGTGCTCGGAGGGTTTCTCCTCAATTTGTACTGAAGCACAGAGATAAAGCTCTTTCCGCTGGCGTTAAGGTTATTTTACAGATAAAAGGTAATCAAGCAGCACCACGCGGATTTCTTAAACTTTTCCAAGAACCTGCGTGAGTGTGTATAAATCACAGAGTTTATCCAAGACACATCTGAGAGTCACCTAATGAATGTCACACCAGCTCCTTTGAAAATGAATCAGAAACAGAAAGTTGTGAGTGCTGCTGGTATTTTAGGAATACAGGCACAAATTTGAGGATGCAGGCTGTCAAAGTTGACATAAACCCCACTGGGGGTGTAAAAGACTTTACCTTATTTCAAACTTTTATTTCAAAAAGTTAGTTCTTGTTGAAAAGTTGAACAAAAAATATCTCTCTATATATATATAGTGGACAAAATATGGTCATAAAACTGGAAGCACATCACTGTACTCTATATTACAGGCTATATGCCACCATGACAATATAATATATACTCTGTGCAGTATACAAGAATGAAAAAGTTTAAATCTCAGTATTTTTGTGAAAAAGTTAACAGACAAGAGTGCAGGGAGGGTTATTATATGGAAGTCACACATCAACTTATTCAGTTCAATTCCCAGCGGAGTCATCTTTTTTTTGCAGCTTCTGTAGAGTCGGTGAGGAAATGTAGCTACATGAGATCTTTCCAAAGCTTTCTTGTCCAGGTTTACTCAGATTTTGAGAACAGTCAGGGAATCTTGGGACCTTTAACTTCAATGAGGTTTGCATTTCTGTATAATATGAATACATAAATACAACATGGGGAGTGGTTCAATGAGCAAGACTAGGGGATAAGACTACTGTTAGACTCCTCCAGAAGCCCAACCAGCTCCTGAGTTTAACTTTCTATATTGTATTTAAAAATAATATAATGTAATATACACTTTTTTTTCAATCCAAGCCTGAGAAGTGAATTATTCACTGACAGGCATCTTTAACAAAATACAAAAAGGTTGAAAATACTCAAAAATCTGTTGGTACATATAACATGGATAATATTTATTATTTGGTATCACCTGCCAAAAATGAAGAAAATCAAAACAATTTTTCTTATTAATTAATCTGCTGGTGATTTTTCTTGTTTAATTGTTTGGTCTTAAGATTGTTGGAGACCAATGAAAATCACAATTTCTTGAAGCCAAAGATGATGTCTTCAGATTGCATACTTTTCATGACCGATAATGAATTAATGACGGCATAATAAAGTGAAAAGCTACATATTGCAAATGAGATGCTGAAAAAGAAATACTGAATAATTGTGGTTTAACTACAGGACATTGTAGCACCTGAGATCTTTTGTAAACAAGCGTGCTGAACCACGTTTATAACACTGTTGCGCCGCAGATGCATCACAGGCCCCTGATAAATCGCTCCAATATGACACATGGTTACGATGCAGCCGTTTATGAAGCCCATGAAGGGAATCACAACTTGCGATAAGCCTTCTGTGGATCTTAAAAAGAAGCTTTGTTCACCCCCGAAGGCATATTAATCACATATCAACCCTCAAGTAGATGACATTGTTGACTTAGAGCAAGGTTTTTCTAAAGTACCATATTCAATATCATGATCATGCATCTTACATGCGTCGCAAAACGGCATGATTTTACTGTTTTTATGACATTCACAGTGATAAAATTAAAGGTGGTATGAGTAGGATTTGGTGGTTGCTGTTTTTGAAGTGGAGCATTTATAGCTGGCCCCTCCTTGTGCTTCTGGGGGTTCCACATGGTTACGATGTGGAAACTGGTCGCTAAGTTTTTATCAAGTCCCGTCCCCTTGCAGCCTGCCTGTGATTAGCTGGGGTGTGCACACCGACTGCTCAAAAGCTGATACCCAGAAACATTACAAACATTAGGCATTGACGACTTAAGAGGGGTTATTTTCGTGTGAGTCTGTACTTTATATCTTTTAGGAAAATCCTACTCGTCACACCTTTAAATATTAATTACAACTTGAATGTTTACAAAGTCTTGGACCGTGTGACGGCTTCAGTGAAGATGCGATCTTGTCACCATCAAAACAATCGTAATTGCGTTAAGTAAATGTTGGAGCAAACTGCTTAGAATTCAGCTGCTTTCAACTCGCACAGCATGCGGCGTTCACACAAATCTGAAGCCTCAGATGGGATGATTTGCAGCCGCCGTATTTGTGTTATTATAAAAACGCCTCTTCATTGCCAAGGTAAAAAGTGTCAGACTGAACTCAAGAGATAAAAGAGAGGCAATCAGTGTCGCTCCAGAAGGAATATTACTCATATAAAGAGGACAACTGATGAAGTGGTAATAATGGTAAACATTCTCTTCGGTTAGCTGCTACGATTTTGCTTCAAGGCAGAAAAATCTCCAATGTTGCCCATCATTACTATAAGCGGAGTTCCCTCCACAGGAGCACTCAGTTTAGAGAGACAAACAAAAGCATGATGTAAATACTCTCAACAGTGAAGAAGCTCCTCTCCTCTTCTCTCTCCCCTTTCTCCCCATGATTAGCATTTCAAACAGTCCTTGTTTTGCATCAGAGCTTCATGCTTGTGTGCATGCCATCACAGCCTTGCAGGTGGTGGCCTGTCTAACCAGTGGAGTCGAAAAGCAGCGTTTTTGTGAGTGAGTGTGTGTGTGTGTGTTTGTGTTTGTGGTTGTGTGCGTGTGTGCGGGCGTGTTTTTAAGAGTGCCTCTTCGTGGTAAGGAGTGGTCCAAAGGGATCTGACCTCTTTACACAGCTCAGAGCAAGTCTAAGGGACGGCGTTGTCTACAAATGCTACATAATCATAAATTTCTCAGTATTTGTGGTCCTCTGCTTTGATCAGCAGAGAGAGTCACAAGCCAGTGACTGGATTCACATTCTGCCTCCTGAAAATCCACAAAATCTCTTTTTAAGTGTCTGCCAGCAGGCCCATCCAAACTTTGATTGAGTGCATCACAATGTGCTCAGCATTTCAAGCACTGAAGCAGTGATAGAGACTTGTGCAGCAGTTGCCCGTTTGGACTGGGAAAAGGTTCTGCGTCATTTATCTGAAGTCAATTGCTAATAAATTGTCTACTCCGTGGGATTAACCTCAACCACAATTGTGTTCAAGCCAAAAGAAAATTAAAATAATGAGTTCCTCCAGTTTAAAGCCCTGCCAGGAGATATCTAATTAAATCTATATTGTTCTTTGCTCTATCTGACGGGGTGTTCACTGTCCTCAGAGTCCTGTGTTAGTTAAGGTGACTGCTGCAGGCCGGGACGGGCTCTCGCTGATTAGATGGAGCTTCTATCTTGCTACCGCGCCACCTAAAAACAAGAACATATGATGGTGGAAAA
The DNA here is from genome assembly GCA_037176925.1 of Amniataba percoides. Classification (NCBI taxonomy): domain Eukaryota; kingdom Metazoa; phylum Chordata; class Actinopteri; order Centrarchiformes; family Terapontidae; genus Amniataba; species Amniataba percoides. The sequence goes on from JBAJHX010000041.1 coordinate 13,139,117, forward strand.
TTTCACAATTACAGCTTTGTTCATTTAAATCACAATTATTTCAGTGAATTTAAAGATAAAGGTGAAGGACGAGAGAAAATGCAGCTTAGCAACTGTAGCTACAGTTTGAAAAGAGATTGTTTGTGTCTCAAGGGGGTTATGTCTTTTTTTAAAGCCTTTATAAAATAAAAAACACAAGAATTAAAGTGTTAGTAAAGTTTGAATGTAGTCATTTTACTTGTAATTGAGTATTGTTATTGATATTGCTGCTTTTACAGCACCAGATTTAAGTACAATATCTGAGTTCCACTTCCACCACTGCTGTCCTCTGTTTTATTCCATTGTTCAATACCATAATCTGACGGACCACATGACTACAGGGTATCTTTAAATCACTGGCTGCGTGCTACCAGTGCTAACTTGCCCCCTTTTCACCATAAAATGTTTCCCCTTGCAATCGTACATATAAAACGGTTCAACAAAAAGGCAACTCGTGAGAAAGTGCATCTCTAAATGTGTTGGGGTTTCCTTTGGCCGTCAGATTTAATTACATGGGTTTTAGTGTTCAGTATTAGTTTACAGCTTATTTCATGTTTGTCCTCTTGGCCCCATCATTCACCAGATTATAGAATTAGGTTTTCTGAGCCCACTGTGCCTGGTGGAGAGCAAGAGGGCTGATATGGCCAATGGGAGCAGTGATTATGCTTGATTGTGGAATCCTTCGGCATCAAAGGAGAGCTTACTAAAATAAAGCTTTATGATGAGTATTCACAAGTCTGCCGGCCCCTGTTTTGCACAAAACTTGCCCAATAAGAAAAGAGGAGATTTACCGTATGACTGCGTTTGAGCATCTATAAATACCCAGTCTTAAACTGAAGCCATTTTGTATTGTGACAGAGTAAAGAGTGCAGTCATACAGTGCCGGTGCCGCTATGACTCACACTAATGCAGGCTCTCGCCTCACCTTTGTGGTCTTTACTTTGTTCCCAGAGATGCATGACCAGCCAGTCAGGTCAGGGAGAACTCGGCACTCCTCCCCCTCAAGACACGGCTCCATTTTACACCACCACTTCTGCCGCACAATAGAGGCTGGAGAAAAACAAACCGCAGCAGGTCACTTTTTAAATGAAAGGACTTCAAAATGGACTTGTTTGGGGGGGGGGGGACGTCCCAATCAGATGTCACACTCTCCGGTCCTTGACAGCATCAGTATCAGTGGACTGAGTGAAACTGACTAACCCCAGTCCACTTTGGCAGGTAATGTATTCATGTCATGTCAGAGCATTTCAGTTTAAGAGAGAGCAGAAGAGGGTCCCAGTAATATTACCTTCAACACAAGAGGGCAGAGCCCTTGTTGTCCCTGCCACCTGTCCTGGGAAGCAGGAGCACTTGACTGTTTGAGAGCGTTCTTCAATCTTGTTCCTGTTGCAGCAACGATGAGCAGCAACCACTTCACAAGTCCCCGTCCTCTCCTGCGATGACCCTGAGGAAGAGAATTTAGAGGAAAAGGAGACCGATTTTAATTCTGTTTTGCACGGTGAGTTGAAGTGGCCATAGTGACTTCACAGTGACTTTTACAAATGGCTTGGTGTCATGGTCAAATTTAAATAATTTCTTTACTTTATTAGATGATAAATGTCAGTGAATACAGTCATATGTCATTTATACTTACATATATGATCAAGTAAGCAAGGAAATTCAATACTTCAGCCCTAATTTAGACGTTTTTAAAGCTACAGCACCACCAAGTGGATAAAACATATTAGCACTCAAGCCACAGTCATGGGCAACTGCATTCAAATATCAAACGATAGCAGCAATCATAAGCATGTTCAGCCACCTAGTTTTATATTTAAGACTGAGCATGAACTAAATTACCTTTCCAACTTCCTCTCCTGCATCATTTCACTGAAAAAAATCAAATGAATGTTGTTTTTTTGTGTTTGGTACCGATACCCTTAAACTGAACTTTCAACTGAATGGATGCAACAAAGCAAGAGTTAAAACATGAAAAGAAAATGCATACAGACACAACAATAGTTTAGAACTGAGGCACCAGTCTGCCTGCCAACAACGACTGCCAGACTTGAAGGTTAATTTATAATTTAGTTGAGGTATAAAGTCAGACTACAATCAAAGCAAAGCTCAAAAAGGATGTATTCATTCAAAACAGATGCACATCTCAGACTTCATTTTGCAGTTATTCATGCAAGGTCACTGTTGTGTGCAAGTAACAAAGCACATTTACTCAAATAAAGTACAAGTTAGAGGGATTTGTACTCACACGTTTCCGTTTGCAACTATACTTCCATTCGACTACATTTCTCAAACCTTTTTAAATGGACACCCTCACAAAACTGAATATAAATTTGGAAAGCAGAATTAAGATTCTTTTTGAATCGCTCCTTCAAGGAATTTCTATATTAGATTAAACATTAAACTAAAGCGATATTAAATAGTTAAAATGCTTCTTATGAGCTGATTCATGAGTATTAATCATCTGATGTGATTTATAATAATATACCAATCACAGGAGAGTTAGGTACAGTTTTCTGCAGAAACTGTACCTTTACTGCTTTAGGTCAGTTTTATTGGTGATGCTGAAGCAGGATTTTAAATCAGCAGCTCCAACTTGTAATGAAGTACTATTACATTAGTAGTTTTATTGAAGTAAAGGATCTTAACATTTCTTCCAACACTGTGATACCACAGAAGTTAAATGTTCAATATCTCATATACAATAACGCTATGCAGCATATAATTACATTCCACTAATTGAGTGTTATCCAGTAAAGTCCCTTCAAACAGCAGTTTAACATTATTATTCTTGTCCGGGGATTATCTGTCTTACCATTAGGTGCTCGGTAAACATGACAGAAATTACATCATGCACATTCATTTCTGTGACTAATGAGACATACAGTGAGTTTCACGTTCTTGTTGCTTAAATTGAACAGCGCTGGTGACCAGGAGCCATAATGAGTCTCTCGGGGGGGTGTGACTGGTCTGGTTGTGACCCACCTGTTTGTCCTCGGGAGCTTTGGTTGCCAGCGGACACTGGCTGGCTGCAGAAGCCTGTTATACAAAGAAGCAGGAGGCCCCAGTGTAATGGTCGAGCCGGTGTGTTCAGCTTCATCTTTGCCAGCACAGAGAGAGAGCACATTAAGGAAAACTAGTGGCTTAATTCTGTCACAGTGAGTGACCACAGAGTAAAATAACACAACTTGACAAATGCTTCTAATGTCTCCTGAATCTTGATGTGTAGTTCATTAGATCTTTTGCTCAATTACGACTTGGCATCTCTGAGCACAGCCAAGGCACATCAAAGAAATGCCAATAAAAGCCCAGTCAGAGGCAACTTTGGAAGCACTCATTTCTGACTCACATTATCCCCACAGCCGTAAACATCTCTGCATTCAAAGCTCACCTCTCCCTCCAAAACAAGCTGTATTCCACACATATTGCACAAAGACTGGCACATGGACTGGAAATCAGTAAAATAAATGTTCTTTATAGTTTCTCACAGTCCAGAACTTAAAGATGTTCAACTTCCAGTCATGTAAATCAGAGAAAAAGCAGCAAATCTTACATTTAAGAAGCTGGAGCTGGAGCTGGATTAGTAAATTTTCACAAGTTACAATAGTAAGCAGTCAATTAATTGATTTTTTAAAAACTTCACTAATCAGTCCTTTAACATATATATAATATATAATATATGCATACATGTGTTGTACAATATCATTATCAATACAACTAAGTCTGCCTGCTTTACACAGTTTTAATTTCAACATCTAAGAATAAGAGCAAATCAGAAAATATTTCAAAATAAAAAAATACTACAGTTCACTCAACCATGAGTTAAGCCACAGCTGAAAACAGACTTTTGACACTGTCTGAAATGAATATGTGCAGTATAAAAACCTCTCACCTCTGCTCAGGTTGGTGATGAGAAGCCTCAGTCAGGGTCTGGGCTCACATCACACACGCCACATTGATCACCTCTGCCAGGACGCAAAAGTTTGCAGCAGATGTAATCCTCCAGTTTCCCTCCCAAAGTTTTTTTCCTCCTCGATTCAAAGAGCAAGAGAAGGACAAAAATAGCAGCCCAGCAGCTGATGGAGATCACAGCCGGCACGTCGGGCTCAATGGGAGCCTGCAGCTTCACACATCAGCCGCTCTCTCTGGAGTTACTGTACCTCTCAGGATGCAGGAGATGTGAGAGATGTGTTTGGTCTGTGTGAACACGGCGGGAACGCTCCTGAGCCTGCCAGCTTTCCACCACCCACCCCCCTCCACCATCGGGAAAATTAAAACTTAATCAAGACAGAAACCATCTGTCTCCCGGACAATGTGCGGCCACTTTCATTAGCGTCCTAAGAGGCTTAAAGTGAGTATTGACATCCTGTCGTGCACTGGACGGAGGATAGAAACTGTATCCTTGGGCCAGATTCTGTGGTTGTTTGGTGCTCTCATGAGATATACTGTTTTTTATGCTTTCTTTAATGAGAAAAAGACATTTTTATTTGCCGCTGTCGCCCTGCCAAGCAGCAGAGGGGAGATTTCACACCTGCCTGTTCTTCAAAGGCTGCCAAGAAGCAAACTAACAGAAAAATTCATGTGTGCAATCCACTAATGAAGCATCACAGCACGCAAAGTCAAATGTCAGACTATAAAAATATTCAATTTAGACCTCGGCAGAAAAGCACAACTCACCAAAATCAGATGCTTTTAATTGCTCTGTGATTCGCATATATGAAATTTATAACCCAGTGGTATGAGAAAAGATTTATTTCACCCTAACCCCTCTAACCCTCACTTGTATTAAAAAAAATATGTGACTCTCCCTTTGTCATAAATAAAACATTATTATTATCTTTAAATATTTCCTCCCAGTCTGTTTTTAAAAGTGATTAAAGCGACCTTGTTGCCTCTAAGAAAGATAAAAAATCCGCTACAACCATGATAATAAAACTTTATTAGAGCACAGTGCACATTATTTCATTTGACTGACAGGGAAAAAGCTACAATATATGTCAACACAAATACACAAAGGAGTCAACGACGTTACTAATAGAAAAAAAAGACAATGTTGTTAATTGATTCCATACACACACGACGACCAGTCCTCTCCCACAAGCGAGCAAACTTCACCCATCTTATTTACATTATCACATCAACATCACAGTAACCCCGTGATGCAACACCTCGTCTGCATTCAGATGCTCTCGATCTGACATCAGCGCTGCGTCTTGTAAATCGATGTTCAGGTGGTGAAATTGAGCTTGAAGAGAACCGTCTGGGGCGTGGTGACGTCGGCCACGGCCAGCTCCTGTCCATCCGACAACCCCAGCTCTGCATTGGACGGAAAAATAGATATATATTTATTACGGGTTATCATGAATGTCAGCAGCAACATGTCACTTCAGGCAGACGGCGAATGATTGGAGTGCCGATTCTTATTACCTTTCAAAGTCTTGCAGAGGTTTGGCCTCGTTCGCTCCTCGATGGATTTAACAGACTGTGATGAAATTGAAATCAGTTTATAATAAAGTGAAAATGACCGAACACCAAAGATTAAATATTGTACGTTACCTGCAAATACAGCGTCTTGTTCTTCCCTTCCAGAGTTGTGGTGATAGCCGGGGACTTCATTTGCCTGAAAAACATTTATACACAATATTAATCTCACTAGTGTTTCCTTAAGACGTGTTTCAAAATGTGTTTTCTGGATACTCACAAGGAGGCGTTCTCTGTGAGGTACTCTAAAACTTCTTGGAGTTTGGCAGAAGGAGGGAACTGGAGATCCTGAGGCACCTGGCTGCAGGCTGAACAATTTTCCTGCCAATCAAAGTCAATAAAAAGGAAACTGGTGATTAGAAATGTGCGTTACACTGCTAAGAAGATGGTTACTCGCGGCTGAGGCTACTGACAATTAGGGCACAACGAACCTTTCGTTCAGCTTCAAAAGTGTAGGTGTACAGTCCATCCACGTCATTAAAGACCAGGTAATTGTTTAAGGGAATATAAGCGCTGCAAAATAAATTTCTGATGTTAAGTTATGTTCATTGGAAAAATCAGAAGATAACTGGGATAACTGGGAATTTTGTTTTGCTCCTGACCTTGTAGCAATTTTAAAAACCTCCGTGGCACAGGTAGCTATTGAGAACAAAGAAAAAAAATGAATTGAGTACAACTGTTTAAGTACAGTAAATCAAAAAATACTTTTCTCAGTCCCTCCTCCAAACAGCAATTGTCCATAGCAACCATAACCAGGCAAGACAAGCTAGTGACAGTGACTTAACCAACACAATCAAACGTCATTTACTTGAAAGAAGAAGCTGGTTTTATTTAATCCTTTGTGAACTCATAGTCTAGTAAAAATGAATATTCGAGTTGTAAATCTGCCATCATTTTTATTCTAACACAGACGTCAGCAAGACAGGATTAGCGACATTAACTGCAGGGGTCTTAGCCAAGGGTCTATTTCTTTTGATATTTTCCATATTCCAAAAATATCACACCAAATATGTGCTTTCTGTCAACATCTCTGAATAGCAATAGATTCTGCCTAAAAAAAAAAGTTTAACTTTCATACCAGCAATAACAGCGTTCGTGGATGCCACAGCAGGAATGATCCTCTTCACAACTCCTGTTGGGAAAAAAAAAATAGTTTCATGAGTTTATTTCCAGCTAACTATTACAGACAGTCAGTCAGGGTGAGGAATGTGTCACCTCCACCACGAAATGTACCATATTAATGTTGAATAAATCATCATCTTTGAATTCAGGTTCACCTTGCGTGAGTCTGTATGTCACTCCTGTAATCTTAAACTCTGCTGCTCTCTCCTGGGCTCTCTCAAACACCCACTGGATGTGTTCTGGGTTGTCTCCATCTAAGCTGGTATCTAAGATGAGAAGAAGAAGCCTTTTTTGTAATAATGTGCACATGCAGAGGGTCCAATAATGTAATCACATGTATGAATGCTTACCTCCAAATGGCTTTTCTTTGGGCCACTGTAGGATTCTGGCATATTCAATGCAATGTTCTGGTAGCCTGGGCATCGACGCAATGGTGCACATGGGGAAGTTAATCTGTGGATAGTAAAATCAAGGTGTCACTAGAAGACCCCTTTTCTGTTGTGCAAAGTGAAATCCACCAGACTACGACAGCTATAAAATCGAATCTATAAAATAACAGCTTGAACTGCATAAAAGAAAAAGTTGAAACATTAAATGGTTACTGTGGGGGGGGGGGGGTGACAAATACTCACAAATGCTGTGCTGCTTTTGCACTACACGTGTGTTTATGACACATTTTTATCAACTTTTCTGGCGCTATTTCTTTTTCTGTTGCGCCTCCCAAACAAACAGCTGCTGCTGCTGCTGCTGCAGATGGAAATGTGAAACATCACCTCCTGTGCACACACACAGATGCTTTCTGCCGCCCAAAAAACACGCTGAACAGCAGATGTGTTTGTAATGAATTGATTAACTACTCTGTCGTATCAATCATCCACTAACAACCATGAAGCACAGTGAATCACAGTGAATCTCACAGTGAACATAAATTGCAATAGGAAAGAGACCTGCGGCGGGTACAGCTCCAACGTGCAGTCAATGCACGCAGTCATGCCGGGCAGAATGACACGAGCGTTTCCTTTAAAGCCCTCCGTTCCTCCATCGATGAGGGGGATGATGGAGCTGGGATCCAGGACTCCATCTTCGTAGCTCAGGAGGGATATCTAGTGAAGGCGACGGCAATCATAACTCACCACAGGTTACACTTCTGATATGCAAAAGAACGACACGTAAAGGCACACTGAAATACAATAAGCTAAATTAAATTTCGCCCTCCTACCAGCATCCCGTTCATCCATCGCCTGGCAATGATGGAGTCCAGCCCACAGACGATGATGTGGAACTCTGCGAAGAGACGACCGCGTTAAAGCTCTGGGGTGAAAGCTCAGCTAAAGCACGGATCTCAAAGAAAAACACTCACGCCTGTAGAAAGACTCGTCGAAGTCTTGGATCTTCTTGAAGTGGCTGCGCGTTTTTGATTAGGGAATAAAAATCATGGTCAAGAAATTTCAGACAATGTAAATTTAACCTGAGTTGGTTCTTAAAAATCTGTTGCTGTGAAGGATACGGGACAACTTTACATCCGGGTACTCGACTGTTAACGAAGTCGGCAGCCACTTCTGCCTTTGGTCGTCCAACATCTTTGGACCTAAACGGATGAATATAACAGGTTTAAAAGATATGAGATACTGAATCTAAACTCATTATTCTGAACTAGGGACAACATATCATCTACTTCAATAAGTATAATATTATGTAGATTATCAAAAGACATACTTTGCTAACATGAATGAGTATCTAACATCTCACCACATACCGTATTTGTCAAACATTAACCTGCTGTTAAAACTGTTCAGAAAAGGGAAATTAGAAGTGAAACCTACCTGAAAAGAAACTGTCTGTTTAGGTTTGACACATCAATTGTGTCCATGTCAACCACATGAATAAGGCGAAACCCAGAAAGGGCCTAAAGCAAAACGAGACAATGTATGAGCATATCTAAAAATGCAGCCAGTAAAGTGAGTTCACTTTTTTTTTTCCATGTAGATTAAAGCAATTTCCTACCAGATTTTTTAAGAGTTCACATCCAAGTCCTCCTGCGCCAATGACCAGAATCTTGCACGTCTCCAACAAGAACTGCAGAGACTGAGGTGAAACCGGAACATTTAAAAACATAAAACACGCAGTGTGAAGCTACAGCTTTATCACACCAGACTGATTCAGATAAGGAACAGAGAATAACGCTCTCCATCCTCGTGAAGGCACTTCTACGTCACCTCTGTGCTTGGCTCAAAGTCAGGATGGGTGAACGGGCCGGGTCTCTCCAGAAACTTCCTCACGTGATTCCAGCGACCTTCCCAATCGCAGCCACCGTCCCTGTGTCCGCCATCTACAGCCATTCTGGACACACAGCACACCAAGACACACTCAACTTGCACTATGAACTTAAATTAGTTTCAAATTTCTTCCTGCTTATCCCCCTAAAGATGACATTCGTCCTGACAGGCGGTACCCAAATAAGCGGTTGGTCAAAGATAATTAAAAAAAAACAACATCTGGGAACTCAAAATAATTTTTTATTACATATTTTATGTAATCTTGTTTTTCCTTGAATTCTCAAATTATTGCAAAGAACGGAGAGGATTAAATCACCCCTAAGTTAAACATTTCACAACTTGTAGATGTGAACACAGCGGATACACAGTAAAAAAACAATAACAACTTTCTATTGATGAATCAAGGGCGTAACAACTGAACTAAGAGATCAGACTGAATAGCAACGCAGCAGGTTTATTAGGAAACCAGGTAACGACAGTCCTTCACATATTGTGCCCCGGCTCCATACAGCATACTGTGATTGTATACAGTATGTACTAATCTTAATAGTATGCAGTTTATTGCTGTTATAATACAAGAAATCAACATGCTATAGTGTTTAATACAACAGTAAATACACAAATATGTAAAATAACTATGAAATTAACTCTCTTTTTCAGGTGTAAACGTCATCATCAGTGTTTTATTTTAGCATTGCTGGTATTGTACAGTGTTTATCTGAATGCATTGCTATCTTAAGCTTGTCTGGTTGTGACTTTCCAGATTTTAAACACACCACACAGAGCAGCCTCCAGTCTGACACACAGATAAAACACTGATGCTCAGTCCGGATTTGTTTTGGAAAGAGGAGGCAGGTTTGGATTTAAACCCTGTGAGTGGATGCGCTGTGTTGTGATGGATGAAATGCACAAACAGCTAACTGTTTGTTTTTTTTTGTTTGTTTTTCAGGGCGCTAACAGGTTTATTTTCATGTCTCCTGGCCCGGCAGTCGCAGACCTGAGACCTTTATTTTAGCATTCGTCACTAACTTCTCAGTCAGGTCCTCTATTCGCCGTCTTTTCTTCTCCCTGGAAGAAGAAGGCGACACGGGGTTCAGACATGGCGGCTTAAAAGAGAACAAGCGAGAGTTCAAAGGGGATAAAAATGAGCTTTTTCCTCCATTGAGACTTACGGCTCCTCGGCATCCGCCATACTTTCACGGTCCCATGTCCTCGATTGAGGCTGCGGCGTTGGCGAGAGTCAAAGCTGCGCACAGAGGAGCACGGCTGCAACGCATGAAAACAACCGCATGAAATGGATAAAAAACGACTACATAAAATAATTATGCAATATCTGAGTATGGGAGGATATCTCCCCATAAATATCTGAGCAAAAATGACACGGAAAATTTCCAAATTATATGTAGGCTAACTGTTACCCAGTAAATTATTAAATGGTAGCAATTTTAAGATGCTTAACATAGCGGTGCTTATTATCTGTGGTGTGCCTTAATGATGATAGTAATAAACGTTACACCTATTAAAATCAGAGTCTTTATAGACATTATATGCTTGTTACACGCAATTAAAAAGTACTATTTTTCTTAAAGATTGCTACTAACAGTTTTACAATGCAAGTGTAATATAGAGTATATATATTAATGCAAGTTTTGTGAAACTTTTTTGTCTGCTCTCTGAGAGGAACTATTAAAGTCTCTTCTCTTGAATCTTCTTTTGCCCAAATTCTGTAACAAAGTCTTTGTCTCTCTTTCATTGTCTAAATCTCCAACTCCCCGTAGAAGTTTATTTCATTGTCTTTTATACAACTGTGCTGAATCATTTTAGATGTTTGTTGAATTTGTTGTTGTTGTTTTTTTGTTTGTTAGTTTGTTTGTTTTGTTTTTTTTATTATTTCCTCTCGAATACTCATCTGCGCATTCTCGAACGCAGCTCCACCGTTCCAAAAGGTTCCCCGAGAATCTGGCCTCTCGCGAGATCTCGAGCGAGGCCTCCTCTCAGACGGCGATCAGCTGACCTGTCAAAACACTACGCAGCGTGTGTGTGTGGATGTTTGGGCTGAGCCTTTTTTGTTTTGTTTTTTTTTTACCCCTCCTAACTTGAAAAGACATGGCAGCCAAGATGGAGCTCGCTCCCCTCAGACCGTGGGACGATTTCTTCCCCGGTGCCGACCGATTCGCCAAACCCGAGTTCGGAGATCTGAGCAAGTGGAACAACAGAGTGATCAGCAATCTGCTGTATTACCAGACCAATTATTTCGCCGTGGCTCTGGTGGTTTTCCTCATCGTGGGGTAAGTCTCTAGCAGCGTGCTAACACAGGCAGGCTAGCTCCTCTGGCTCGGTGTTTAATTAACCCGCATGCCTCCGACCCGCACCCATCACGAGCATGCAGGCTATTTCTGGGACATCTGGCATTGTTGTGCCAACACACGAGTCACCCTAACTCCTCTTTGAGCCTCTAGATTTAACTAATTTTCACTCCCTGGCCTGTAGCAGTGGAGCATTTTCTCTGTACATAAATCTGCGCATTCAGTGGCAGCAACTTTCTGCGAGACTGGAGCTGAAGATGAGAAATCTTACTGTTACTGTCAAACCAACCACACACTGTTTTTTGTTTGTTTTTTGTTTTTTTTAATGAACTTCTCTGGATGTTAAATGTTTTTGAGGATCAGTGATGCTTGCTTGTCTTGATTTAGAATATATAGTATTTTCTCTGAAGGGGGGGGTGATGTAGTGGAAATGAGTCTGCAGGCCTCACTGTAGGCATCTGCCCCACTCACAGTTTCCACACCGACTGGCCAGGATGTGAGCTGCCGTTGTCATCACCAGCAGGTTGTGCTATTTTAATGAAATGACATGTGCCGTATCTTTTTTCACGTCCCAATGATTCAGGTTCCTCAACCCGTTTGGCATGTTTCTGGGAGGAACCGTGGTCGCTCTGGTCTTCATGGGCTCGGTGTGGGCCGGGGAGAACAAGGCCGTCGTGAAGAACTTCAAAAAGAAGAACCCCACTCTGTTTGTCGTTGGGGTCATGGTCACCAGCTACTTTCTGCTGTCGCTGTTCGGCGGGGTCATGGTCTTCATCTTTGGAATCACCTTCCCTTTGCTGTGTAAGTGTCGGTGTTGTTTCCCCACAGCATGCCACTTTTTACACTTTTTACACAAACCGACAGTCGTGTGAGTCTACAGTCTACCTGGCAGCCTTGACGCAAAGTGAGGATGACTCATAAGGGCCCAAAATCTGCTGCCTACTATAGAATATGTTACTGAGTGCCTTTATTTTGTAGGGAGTGAGAGGGAGTGGTTTTGGGGAAAGCCTTGGTTTAGACAAGGTGTGATCAGGCGTTGTTATTAATGAAGATCAGGGCCATGTGAAAATATTAATTTAGCATAATCTCCCAACATCTATTATTAGACTGAGGAGTATAAAATCCACAATTCTGACTTTACTTTTTATCATTTTTGTCAAGAAAATCACCTTGTTAAAGGGTGGATTTGCTCAGTTTGCATGAAAGTGGTTTAGTTGTTACAACGTCAACATGAATGTTCCTGTGGATGCTCGAACTGCTAAAATATCAACAAATGAGAGCTGTCAGTCATTTTTGAGTCTAGCATTTGGTTAGTAACACTCTCACTTTTTCACCCGCCCAGTTTAAGGGCTTGGCCCTCTTACAATAAGATTTTGTTATAAGGAATCACACACCCACACCCACACACACACACAGCTGTCTGTCTTTTGGTACCTTGCAAGCTGTGATTTTGACTCAAAAAATTAAAAAATATGTGCCCTCAGGCATCAAATGAGTTTCCTGTTTAGTATCACTTGCATTTAGCCTCACAACTATTACATTTAATAGATGTGACAAAGAGACTTATTCTCACCAGAACCTACTTTAAATACTTTAAGTGCTTATTTTTATAGTTTTAGTTCTTTCTCGTACTCTAATTCTCTTTTTGCCTCAACTTGTGTTCCCCACAGTGTTTTGCAAACCTCTGTTGGCTAATGTTGCAGGATGAGAACTGTAAAGCAGGGCGATGAGTCACACAGCGATTCATAACTGAGGTTTTTCTTTGGGTGAACAAGTTTTTCCAAACACTCTCATCCTGACTCACCGGAGGGATTGAACAGCGCGTACAGTATCACTGACACTCGTCCACTCATGACACAGGTTGTAAAATAAAGTCAGCGTGGCAGGGCGAGCCGCGCTGTAGTTCCAAGGCGTAGTTTTGATTTCGCTGCAGCTCCCGAAACGCATTTAGAGCCGGGCCAGCGGAGTGGTTTAGATAATTGAGGGGTTGGATCGTTAGAGCAAATGTGGCTGCTCTAACATCGTGGCGGATAGATGAGACAGTTTGATTGCTTCCCAGGAGGCCTGCCCGCTGCTGCTTGTGTTGACGGGTTGCTATGGGCTGTTGATTTGGACAGAACTGCATTTACTGGCTGATGTCATGCGTTTAGCATCTGCCTGACAGGGGAATAAAAGACATGCTGATCCTTACACCTGCTTAAATGTTGCAACAGTAGTGCATTTTGTTTTCTCACTTTGAAAGATGCACTTCAGAGAGCACCATCTGTTAAGTTTGACAAAGTCAGACATGGCAAAATAATTTAGACTTTCTGTTGTTTTCCTGTAGTAATTCTGATCCATGCCTCTCTGAGACTGCGCAATATGAAGAACAGGCTGGAGAACAAGATTGAGGGTGTCGGGCTGAAGAAGACCCCCATGGGCATCATCATGGACCTTCTGGATCAGCAGGAGGAGAAAATGAACAAGATTCAGGATTTCATTGAGAGCAAGATGAAGCAATAAGGCTCTAGCCAAAGGTGTGCCAAGGGAAGTCAGTGTCATATTATCTGGATTGAAATTTCCATAGCGACGCCCCATGTGTCAAGTTTTTATCCCCTCTACGTGTAAAGTTACTGATGTTTGCATTCCCATACTTTTTTTTTCCTTCCCATATTTTTTACCCTTATACTTTTGTGCGACTTTCCACTGTGTGAGGCGTAGAGAAGGATAATAGCGTTATAACAAGGTTTGCACAATCACAGCATGGATTGGATGTTTGAAGGCAGCAGGCACAAAAGGTTACCAAAGGTTTGAGCACTCCTCCGTCAAAAAAGAAAAATTCCAAAATCAAATACTTTCCCTCGTCAACAACGCACTTTGTTCCACACGATGAGTATTTATTGAATCGAAATGAAGCAGAATGTCTGAACTCAGTATCAGTATATGTTTTCATTAGATAGCAATTGTGTTTGTTTTAAAAAAGAAAAAAAGAAGACCCTTTCAGTTTGCTACCTCAAAATAAGCATGTCTGATTTCCTCCTCACTGAGTAGAGCCACATGACCAAGATAAACACCCGACACCCAGTGAACTGTTAACTGCTTATTAATCAGCAATAACTCCCATCTTGTCACTTCAGGAGCTGTATGAATGCTGATGTGAGACCACTCCACATTTTGGCCCAACTAAAGAGGCTTTCTTGTTCTGAAAAGATTTGTGCATACAGTTCCTGACCATGCAGGCTGGTTGAGTGTATCCCTTCTGATCACAGCTATGCAATGTTGAAAAATGAATGGCAAGTGCAGCTTTATTGTTTGAATACTGTTATGGTATGTACATGTTTGTTGTTATTTCTGACGTGTCTTTATTTTAACAATATAGCATGCAGAAATGTATAAAATGGTCGCAGGAAACTAAGTGCATCGTTTTAGCAATGAGACTGAATAACTGATTAAATCACCTTTACTGTCCCCTGTACTAGTAAATACTAGACTGCAGACTATTTTCTCATTCTCCATTGGAATCCAGTTCCTTTAAAAAGAAGATAATAAATCATCTGTAATGTTAAGTGTTTGTTTTGCTGCTCTTCAAAGTAAGAGCAGTTGTTTCCTGTTGCTTTCTGCACATGCACACTGACCGCAGTTTGTGCATGCTGCTTTCACAAATGGCAGTTCAGAGAGATACTCTATCTTATGTGGATGCTATGTTATATATTATCTATGTTTTTATGTGACTTTTTCATTCTTGAAGAGTGATGATTAAATCACGGGACTTGAAGTGAAACATGGCTGCCCTCTATAAAAATAAAGATAATCTGATTTATGTTGCTGTTGTCTTTTTCTGATTGAGTCTCAATGTGAACATGTAGATGTATTAATGTATCCACAAAACTGAATTGTTAGTTGTATACTGTTATTTTGGGTACTTTTTTTGCAAAACAACATTGTGGACTTTAGGGAATTAAATGTATTTATAGTACTACTGAATGGCAAACTAATGAATGTTTCCTCCATTTTAGTCTGTTTGACTAATTGTCTGCCTGGCTGTTTAGAATTCTGACTCATCTCCGCAGAAAAAAACACCTTTCTGCACCTCCAAGAATCAGAAGAACAGCAAAGAGCAACAAGCTGCATAGGTAATGATTCACTGAGTATCCATTTAGTTTGATACTGGTCACAGCAACACAGTGTTAATTCATTTTGAAAAATAAGAAGAAAAATAAATCCTTGGCAAAGAGTAGAACATTTCATGGCAAAATATGAATATGTGGAACAGGTTTGATCTAACGTTAATCTAGACCTATTAACATATGTCTACCTACTCTAAAAATATGTTTTTAACACAAGTGCTAAGAATTTGTTGTATATTTGAACATTAGAATTTCCACTTGCTCTGTGTTTTAGAAATAGCAAATGACAAACAACATAATTTACTTGAATGTACGTTAATTATAGAGAGTTTTGTATACCTTTATTGTTGCAACTTCTTAGAGACAACAACACTTAATGAGATAACAAGACAAGAGTGGAACAACAAGCTGTCAGGTTTTTTTATGTATGATGAAAGCATAGCTCACTCTTCATGTGCACAGTTCATCGGAGTAGTTTCAGAGTGACTCATTGCAAAGACGTGTGAAATAAACATACTGTATGATGAAGAAAACAAACGGCTGATGGTGCAGGCTCAGAGGAGACTCGTCTCATGTGATTCCAGGACTTTAGGGAGCGGCACCTGCAAGCAGACACAAAGGAAATAAAAAAAAAAAGATGACTTGGATTTTTAGGACAGTATACAAGGTGTAGAGCCGTTATAGATAACACTGATTAAAATGTATGTCGTGAATACTCCTACACACAGCGTCCCAACTCGATCGGCCTCACGGCGCTAACTGTTGGATACTCACAGCTTTGAGATAGGCCACGTTGCTCTTTTTGATTTCATCGAGGAGCTGATCGCGGGGTGTGAGCTCAACCTTGGGTGGCACTCGTCTGCGAGGGACGGGCTTCAAAGTCTTAATCACGTCGGACAGGTTGGCTCTTTCGTCCGCCATCACACCGCTGCCCACGTCCCTCGCTTTGGGCGTCTTCCTCAGCTGGAAGCTTGTCCTCTCTGGTCTCCTGTCATCCCTCGGGTCCAGCTCCAGAAGGGGGTCGCGTTTCTTGGGAGTCCTCTTCAGCTGGACGTCCCTCAGTGGGTTCGCCGGTTCGCCGCCGGGTTGTTTGGACGTGCTGTCGTGTTTGAGCTGCTTCTGAGGCTTCGGCTGCTCCGTCTGCTGGTGCGTTTCAGGCACAGCGCTCACTTCTGTGGGTGGGATGAGCCCATGCTCCTGCAGGACTTCTAGAGGTGGTATGTAACCGAGCATCTGGAGTAAGCCAGGAGGCAGGTTTAGACTGTTCTCGTACATCTGCATCAGCTCCCTCTGCTCCTTCGCTTGCTGCTGCTTCTGCTCCTCCTTCCTCAGCTGCCTCTGCCGGTCCAGGTTCCTGGTTAAGATGTTGGTCACCACCATCCTGGGCCCCGGCTGCTCAAAGTGGTAGCCCATCTTCAGGAGCGTGTTGTTGGCCTTGAGCAGGCGCGAGATCTCCATCTCCGCGTGGTGGCCCAGCATGTGCCTCTGGTTGTGGAAGCGCAGCTCGGTGAGAGTCTCGTTGAACTGGAGGCAGCGGATGATGGCGACGATGCCCTTCCCCGTGACGAAGTTGGACTCGATGTTCAAAGTCGTGATGCTGCGATTCTCTCGTAACATGTTGGCCAGGTTGAAAGCGATGTTTTCATCGACGCCGGTGTTGGCTATGCTGAAGGTTTTCACGTGTTTGTTCTTCTTCAAGGCGTTGACATAGTCGAGGAGCATCTCTTTGGGAATGTTTTCTATGTTGTTGAGGTTTACCTCGGTGACAGAGGGGTTGTTGTTGCGAATTTTGTCCAGAGTCGAATCCAAGTTCGTTTCATTTCCTGAGGGTCTTGAGGTCATTTTTATATTATTGAACGCTAGCTTTGGAATTTTTAATTTGTTAATTTTTCTTTCTTCTTTCTGTGGAAGCTTGTCATCAGTTTCATTTATCTGGGGCTCCTCTGAAGCCACTTTGGGAGGCAACAAGTCTGTTTTAATTTCCTCTTTTTCTTCAACTTGTGGTGTGCCATGCTCTGGGGCTGAGTTCTCACTTTTCTCCCTTGTTTCTGACAGAGGTTGACTGTCATCTGCATTGTTCTCTGGTTCTTTTTCTGTGTTACTGTCTGGAGGATCTACGTGCTTGTCTATATTTTCTTGCTTGTCTGCATTCACGGGTGACTTCTGCTCTTCCTCATCTTTCACATCCACATCTTTGCCCTTTTCATCCGTCTCGTCAACCTCTTCAACAATTTCCTCAATGATCTCCTCGATAATTTCCTCTCCGTCTGTACCATCAATAACCTCTTCCTCAATTATTTCCTCCACCACTTCATACACTTCATGCTCTCCATCTTCTTTGTTTTCTTCCTTTTCTTTCTTTTCAGCTTCCTCCCTCAAAGTTTTCTGATAGAAACAACAAATCGGGTTAGAATTCTGTTATTTCCAGCCTTTAAAATAGCACATGTATAACAAAAATCATATTCTAAATTGATCTATACATGAATTTTTGACAGTTTGACCGCTTACCTCACTGGGCAGCAGAGTGGCCGGCACTCTTTCTTCCTCAAGCATACGTTTGGACTCTTTCTCCCAGTAGAGGTAATCAACCAGGGATCTGTGGTCGAACGTCCCCGTCGGAGGCTTCTCCGTCTGGTCCTTCTGTCTCTGTCCCACCGGCACACTCTCATCGGGGGCAATGATAACATCCATCTCACTCTGGAGCTCCTTGAGCTCCTCGGGTGAGAGCATAGCAAGGATTTCATCCTCATCGATGTCCTCTTCATTGACATCCTCAAGGTCTCTAATGTTTGACATGTTTGCGCTGTGTGACTTCTTTCTTCTGCAGATATGAAAATGAAGGATATGTCCAATCTGTGACTCAGGACAGAGCAGGCTGCTTCTGACTTTGACGGCAGCCACAAACTGTTTGCCCCTGCCTCATGTGGAGTCTAAAATTAAACCCTGTGAACTGCATGGAAGATATTTAAGGTACAAGCGGGGGAAAGACATTCTTCTTTCAGCCCCTGCTCCCAGCTGGCCTGGCCGTCAGGAGCTTTTGGGATGACAGTTGCTTCAGGCAAAGGGGAAGTGTTGGACTGACAGCAGCAGGTGGACCATTTTCACAGCTCGGCTGAAGGGGCGGTTGGAGGTGGAGGGGGGTGGTGGAGTCTCTGCATGCACACAGAGCTCCTCCCTGTCTCCCAGAGCTCTTTATGAGACACAAACTCTGAACAACAACAAAAACATGAGATCGAGCCAGAAGAGATAATTTGTCTTTAGGGGAATAGATGCAGTTGTAGAGGAGACATTTCTTCTGGCTGTGTGTGTTTTTTTTTTTACATCATCAGTTTGATTCATGGCCCTGAAAATGTTCATTTTATCTGTGTAAGAAAAAAGAAACTTACATGGATGGATGTTTTGGAAAATATGATTAATCACTTTCCTGACAACAGTAAGAGGAGACTGATACCACCTTCTCATATCAGTCTGTTAAATACGAGGATACTTCCAGCAGCTAGTTAACTTGCCTTGGACAGCATTTGGACTGGATACAGGGTGAAACAGCTTATCTGGCTCTGTCCCAAGATAAAACATCAGCCACACAGCACCTCTAAATCTCACTAACTGACACATCATATCTCATCACTTTTATGAGTAGAAAGAAAATACTCAAATGCAAACTGTTAAAATGGACAATTTATAGTTTTACGAGTGGTTAAGTGTTGGAC
Source organism: Amniataba percoides (assembly GCA_037176925.1). Classification (NCBI taxonomy): domain Eukaryota; kingdom Metazoa; phylum Chordata; class Actinopteri; order Centrarchiformes; family Terapontidae; genus Amniataba; species Amniataba percoides. Next base: position 13,158,133 of record JBAJHX010000041.1, read on the forward strand.
TTATTCATGGCCAGGGACAATAACTTCTAAAGGGTGGTCATCAATATAAGTTTGCTAGGCAACCGGTAAAGACTAACAAAAAGTCACAATGTGCGGCCAAGAAACGGTCATTTTGGGTTTTTTTTTGGTACAGAAACGAGATATAACAGGTTCATTAATAAGGTGACGAGCATATTTCCTTTCCTTCTGGACAGAGGAAGGTGAGATGCTCCCTCTTTTTCACATCTGTACGATGAGCTAAACTAACCAGCTGCTGGCGATGGCATCACGTGTAATTGACAGATATGAAGGCCATGTCAATCTTCTCATCAAACTTTAAAAAAAAAAAAAGCAAATTCCCAAATCAGCTGAAGTCAAACAGTTCCTTTAAGACCTAATCGCTCACTACTCAATAACAGAATCTGATCTGGCTGTTTACCATCCACACAAGCCTCTCGAAGAAAGCGACAACAGCCATTTATGTGTCACACATGTATTTATTCACATCCTTGTTTCCGGTGGAAAATTTATGACAACATCTAACGACATATAACTACACACTGACTGTACAAATGAGTGAGAAAAACAAACGAGATATGAGTTTTTTGTTTTTTGTGTTTTTTTTAACGGCAGTGGTCTTCTGTTAATATAAAAAGAAGTTATCAAAAAAATCAATATTCTTATCATGCATTTTAAAACACATTACGGCACCAACAAAGACAAATGGTTTTATAAACAATATTGACATAATACATTCTGATTCAAAGTTTAAAGAAAGGAAGAAATGGAAATTCATCGAAAACACAGTCCGCTCTAACGAATGATCAGCTTTCATCATGTCACATTGTGAACATGTTGAAGCTTTGTTTTCAAAGTGGGTTTTATATTCAAGACTATTTTTTATCATACTTTACTGAGATTAAAGTGGTGAAAATGATTTTTTATTCTATTACCTACTGTTTTGTATAAGGCAGTAGCTAGTTCCTGTTAAAATACATGGAGTTGGATTTCAGTAAAAACACACATTGCCTCTTTTTTTTTCGTCTTTAAAACACAATAGGGTTTGAATCCAGTGTGGTTGTGCAACATCTTAAAGTTCCTTGACACATTCTCATCTGCCTGTACAATTCATCCAATCCAATCCAAGGCACATGGGAAAGTCATTCAAGAGTGTCATCACTGTGTTCAGAGGTTACTTTAACATGAGGACAGCGTACACATGAACGCTGCCAAAACCAGACAGACGCAACTTCTCCCAAGACGCGGTTATGGCAGCGACAAAAAGTCTGTGTACGGCCTCTGTTTCAACTTCATCCCCTTCATGTGCTGCTGGCCATGGCTTTATTTGTGCCAAAGTTTGGTTTGGTCCTCCTCAGCGGATGCTCATGTAGCGTCCATCCAAGTGAAATCTGTGTCTGAAAAAACAGAATATGTCAAATGTTGTGAAATCAATTGTTCAGCAATTTGAGAAAAAGGCTCACATGAATAAAAACTGAAAAACAGGAATGGAAATGGAGCCGCAACACACCAAAAAGTCCACATTCCTTTTTGAAGGCACACAACATGGTTTGGGCTTTGTGGAGTAAATGGAAACGTCCTACTTTCTAGCCATGCTAGCAGTTGGTTGGTGCACCACTTTGGTCCAACATAGCTAAACTACTGGATGGATTGCTGTGAAATTGGATTCAGATGTTCGGCATCCCTGGAGGATGAAGCCATCTGACTTTTCCTCTACTGTCACAAGAAGCTTGAAATTGAGTTTTGACACATACTGGATGGACTGCCATAAAATGTGGGCTTTCCTATTCCCCACATGTTGTCATATCTTTTGTGGTTCTCTGAGTTTTCATGTTGCACCAACATCAGGTCGAAAAGCTAATTCGTTCAAGACTTTATTTTCTGATCTGCAAAACCAATGATATCCCCATCCAGGGCTAATTAGCAATGGTTAGCTGCGGTAACGATGGTGACTGTGATAAGTGGTGTATCTGTTAGAGTACCAAAGGGGCCTCAACGAGCTGCTAGCAGAGCTGTAGAGTGACAAACAAATTTCAGATATGTCCTTGCCCTGATGTATGATCATCAAGATAAGGAGCAAAACATTTCTGAGTAAAAGCGATGCTGTGCTTAAAAGAAAAAAAAATCACAGACCACAATATGAAAATGTGGATGTTTTGATTGCACAGGAGTAACACACTAATGAGGATGGGATGTCAAAATGGAGAACGGATGACTGGCACCACGACACAAAGCAACCTGTGTGTTTGGTCTCACCCTTAAGTGCTAGACTGGTTGTCTGATGGTTCATCAGCACTAGCGGCCTCAGACCCAACCACCTCAACTGACTCAGATTTTTTAGGCATTGTGTCAGACACTTTGTTCTCTGGAGAAAATCTGCACACACCAGCATCGATCGTAAGTCAGGACAGGAAGGAGGAGGGGCAGGAAGAGAGAGAGAGGGTCCACGTGGTTATGTTTTGCATGAGCTAAATAGTTTCAGGTTACAGAAGCAGAATACAAGACTTCTTTCCAAAAAAATGCAGGGAAATACAGAGCACAACAGACAAACTGACTGCATCTGTAAAACAGCAACCAACATTTCATCTGAAGCTCCACTAATAATTAAACTGAGAGATCAAACCCCATTTGTCTGTGACTGACTCACTTCCTCTCTCATCCACAGCTCACTGTGGTGATTTAATGAACTGTAGCGCTCACCTGCTGTGTGTGGGACTGCGGTTGTACGGAGAGGCAGGAGCTCCAGGCTGCAGGTACTGAGGTGTGTCGGGCGAATCGTACTCCGTCAGGCCGACTGCCAGCTGGTTGCGCCAGTTACCTGCGCTCTCCACCGAGGACACTGCAAACAAGCCACAAGCCGAAAAAAAAAGAAAAAAGGTGAATGCTGGAGTCAGTGGTAATTGCTGTTATTGGAAATGCTCTCCAAGTCTGTCTTTATGTCAGTGTTGCAAAACAAACACTTCACATATTATGGCAATATGTATTTTTACTGTTACTGTTGCTGCTGCCACCGTACTTGGAAACGTCCCAATTTCACGATGCACACCTGCCAAAACATGCCCATGCTTTTGTTTTATCTTCATACATTATAAGAACTCGATTGTGCATCTGGTGTGTCACTATTACTGTCAATTAAAAAAAGACTTTACTCAAGTTTTGATCAAATTTTTTAAAAGTCTTAGTTGTACAGTTATTTTTCCACAATCTCCAAATGTTGTTACGTGACTTTTCTGCTGTTTCAAAGGCCACCAAGTATTTATCTCTCGAAAAACAAAGACGCCTTGCTCTGTGACTCTAATGACGGACTCTGTGACTCAGTAATACATTAGAGGGATAATTTTCTGCCAGACTTCTATTCTTGGCAGCCTGGAAAGGCTTTGAACACAGCAAGTGAAACTCTGCACTGAAACCCACATAAATGAAATAGTCTTGGGTGGGTTAGCAGCTCTTAAAGCCATGGCTGAATTCAGAGTGAAGGAGAATTAGATATGGAAATATATAGCATCCCTTTAGATCCCATCACCTGATATTATGTAACATGTAAATATATCCATCCTTAGAAGAAATCAGCAGTTTTTTTACATGATATTTTCGCCTTCCTTCCCCAATAAATCTCACCTGATGAAAAGGAGGTGGTTCTGCTGGAGTGGCTGAAGGCCGCCGGCATGGTCTGGTAGCCCAGGCTGAGCTGGGAGCCGCTGTCAAAGTCATACCCAGCCAGCATCCCCCTGCCTCCCTCCCTGTGCCCCCTGCTCCGGTGGTACCAGCCTTTCAGGTGCTCCGCCACCAGGGCCTTCTGCATGTTCTTGGCCAGCAGCTCGTTCCTGGGCCCCTCTCTGGTCCGCGGCGGCCTCACCGTCGCGTAGGGATTCTGGGAAAGACTGTCGGCCCGGTCGCTGCTGTAGTGCCGGAATCTATCGTGTCCGTGATAGCCGTTCATTTGGTAGGAAGGGTTGACGTTGTAGTGGCCCTCGACCTCGTTCTCGTACACGTAGGCACCGTTAGCGTAAGGCTCCATGTCTGGGCAGGGGTAGCCGGAGACGTAGTAGGCACTGGGCGGATAGTGTGCTGGGGCCTCACACGAATAACTACAACCCGAGTGGTGCTGGACCAAGTTGGGCATGCTCCCGGTATTTCCGTACACTTCCACCTTCCTGTGGAGGCGATGCATGGTTGAGGTCCGGGAGTCCAGCGTACTGTAGTGGGAGTTGGACGCCCCGCAGTAGTCCAGACTGGACTGGCTGGTGTAGGACGAGCAATCCTCTAACACCTCCGTGCTGTTGCTGCGGTGGGCTGGTGACAACATGAAGACTGGCTTCTCTGAGTCTGTGTCTTTCCTCAGCCGGGGCTGCGACTCTAGACTCCCGCTGCGATGCCGGAAGCAGTGAGGAGACCCCTCCGACCTGGAGAAGGGATACAACTTTAGACTTAAGGGTACGTATGAAAGCTTTGGTTAAAGGTTTAGGAGGTTAGAGAGAAGCTGGGATTTGGTTGGAGTGAAGTTTTTGTTGGAGGGTGGGGGAGGTAATACAGGGATGACAATGCAAGGGAGAGGAGGTCACACCTGAGCTGGCTGCTGCTGTAGGCATTGCGGGTCATAACCGGGGTGGGCGGCATGCTGCGTGGATCTCTGGGAGGTCTGGGGAGGGTTTTATATGGACTACTGTGGGTGGAGGAGACCTCTCTTGGATTCTGGTAGTAGTGGGAAGCATCCTGGCCTTCAAAAGCTAATCTAAAAGGGTGTGGGGTGTCAGGAGAGGATCAGAAAGTAAAAGGGAAAAAAAAAACAAAAGGATGTGAGGAAAGGAATGAGGCTGCAAACATGACACGGCAAATATTACAGGCTCTGCCAAAACATGATATAATTGCTTCATTCCAAGAACAATTTTCAATTTAAAAAAAAAAAGTTGCGCAACAAGCTACACACACAGGACGTTACGATAACAATTAATCCGGGGCCGGAAATCTCTTTCCCTACCTGCTGTGGTTCTTGTTATGGTGATTTTCCCTCGGAGATCCCTGTCTTTCCACATCGTACTCCGCCCCCAGAGATCGCATGGGGCTGAGCTGGGGGGAGCCTTGCACCGACCGTGACCGCGGCCTCTGACTGACACCATCTGAATCATCTGAATGCAAAGAAAGAAAAAAACAGTCTCAACAATGATTATTACTATAGTGGGTCAATTGTCTTTAATGCACCAGAATGTGTTCGTCTGACTCACCATCATCCAGAGGGAGACTAGACAGAGAGCTGCAGTCTGAACGGACGAGTTCATCTGGAGGAAGAGAAAACATCTCTGTGTTTACTGTGAGCATGAATAAATGGCGATCCATCAGCTCAGGTCAACCTGCACTATACCTGCAATGATCACTGAGGCCCTCTGCGTGGGTTTTTTTCCCTTCTTGATTCTGTACTGGTTCATCTCGTCCTCGATCTGCTGCAGTTTGTGCATGGCGTCCAAGCAGTTTCTCCTCCTCTTCTTTTTGACTGTTTTGCACAGCTCCGACTCGTTTGCGAGCTTCTTGGCCGCCTCCACAATCTTTTGCTGCAGGGCAAATCTGCTCTCCAGGTTCCTCAGGAAGGGATCCTGCACAAAACACAAGCAACGCATCAGAATCAAGAGAATTGACAATAAGCACCATGACATCTGCTACAGTTTAATTACATAAATGCTATTATTTTTGCTTGATGTTTATTGTGGGATTGACACAAAATAAACAATTTGATGAAAACGCAACCAGTTAAATACAGACCTCATTGTAGGGGAAAAGGTCATCTAACTTGAAGGCAGTGCCAACTCGTCGTCTGACCTGTGGCGGCCTTTCACCTGAAGAGAGGGGATACTCTTTGGGAAGCTTTCCAGTAAGCTCCTGTAAACACAAAACAGCCCTTTAAATGATGAGATGAATTGAAAATAACAGTAGAAACCACCAATCTGCCTGATACGCAGTAACCAGGTATAATAATGGGAGTTCACATAGAAGAATATCACGTTTTGAAGAGAAAAAAGGCTTATTGGCAAAATGTAGCACCAGAGGAAATGTAACACAAACTGATTTCTCACCGCCTCTCTCAGGCAAATCTTCTTCAGCTCTTTTGTTTTCTTGGTGAGAATATCTTGGATCTCCTGCTCTTTTTTCCTCAGCTCAGACAGTTTCTCTTTCTTCTGTTCTTCACTCATTTCAGAGTCTGCCGAACCTGTGAAAACAATATTCTGAGTCTTTCTGGCCGTCATGTTGTACAACACCCTGACATCTAAAACCTGCATGATACTGTATGAGATATGATCACGAGGCTTCACGTTGCCTTAACTTTTAACATCTCAATGTTTATCCTTCATAGCTAAGCCAGAGACAGACTTCTGAAATGATTTGAAATAAAGTTAACAGATGCTGGCTTGTAGGAAGTGAAATAATTATAACCAACCTGTAGACACCAGGCTTCCATTGCTGGCTGTTATCAAGTTATTCTTCAGGCCTGCGTCTCCAAGCCTGTTTATTTTTGCTCCTCCGTGCTCCGTGAGATCCATGGCTATTTCCTCCAGACTTCTTGCTGTACCTAATTTAGCCTAAGAGAATCAAGAATTGCACATGCAAGAATTAGTGGATGGACAACAACAAGTATTTAAAGTGATATAATAGTGACTGGTGACACTTACTTTGCTTTGCTTTCTGTCCAGGTAGAACTGGTGCTGGCTGATGGCCATGACCCAGATGGTCTTGATCAAAGAATGGCTGGCATACCACGTGTGGATGAGTAGGCCCGTCTGCCCGAAGGTGCGCTTGGTTACTGCTCTCCTGGTGTAACAAACACATCGGAAGAGAAATCATAGGTCGAGTTAACGTTTTTAATCACAATTCAAACAAAAGCCACAGTGATATAAATGATGTCTGAATACTCAGAGGCTTAATCAGCAACTCTCAGCAAAATGGAAACAGCCAAACAATCAATCAGTGAGAAAGACAAATCTCTCCTGCTGCTCACCTGTGTGGATCATTAACTTCTACAGCAAATTTCTTCTCCCGGAAATACAAGTTTTCCAGCTGCTTCCACTGGTAAAGCTGGAAAGTAAAATGAGAAATAACAAGATCTGATGAGTAAAATGGATATTGAGCTCTGCAATTCACAGGCTGAAGAGCAGCAGTGTAAAGGCAGGGATAATGGCCTTAAAATGTGTCCATTTGCGCCTTCAGCCCTGGTGAATATTCATCTTTTATTCCTAAAACCTAAAGAAAAATGATTGTTTTGCAGCCACAAGCATCATGGCTGACATCAGATAAATTATCAGAGAAAAAACTTAGTAGTGCAGGTGTTTAGGCCAGTCTGTTTCAACCACAGTCATAAAAAAAAAGCCAGACTGTAATGTAACGTGAACTGTCATTAAAGTCTGGGCCGCCTGGCATGCCAAGTCTGCAATAATGCAGGTGTTAGAGCGAAGAATGCCACAAAGGGACATTACACAAAGACTCATCGCGGTACGCACTTTCCATGGCTCATCGTGTCTCTCCCCATATCGCCCAGGTGCTTACTAACAACAGCCAGATATGAACAATCTATTCGGGTCAGTGACTCACTGTGTGTCTGGAAAAGGTCTGAGTGAGACACGGTGTCAAACAGACAGCACACAGAAAATGATATTGCATGTGGATTCTTTTTGGGGAGTATTTTGTATCACAGCGCTGCTACATGGTTAACTGTTTGAGGAAGGCAAACACCTCCTACTACCGCCAGCTTTATCATAAAAAAAAATAGAGATTTCTAAAGATTGATTGTTGTTTCAATATTTCTTATCAGTGTTCCATCCAAAGTCGAGCAGACAAAGAAGTGCAGAGTGCAGCCTTACCAGTATAATGGATGCTCACAAGTCCTGTTTCTTAAGTTATTAAATCCTCCCTGGCTTTGCTGTCAACACAGACACATACTTTGTTCCTTCTCCTGTCAGCTCCTGACTTGTCTCCTCAGGTATTCTCCAAACACGCACGATACCGCCCAAACCCAGCCCCTTCCTTTGACATCACCAGCCCCGCTCCCTCCTCTCCTCTCCGCAATAACAGTGCTGCCTGCACACAGCTGGCTGCTTGCACAATTTCAGGCAAAGGTGGTTCAAGCCGGGCCGAGCCAGTAAATGGATGTGCATTGTTTTGAACTTTCCACCCATGTTCTGAGACAGCGCGGCACATCTGCGCCCAGCTGGCACACGGTGGAGTCACATACTGGATGACATAGCTGACAGATCACTCACATGGGTGTTCCTGCTCTCAACTCGCAAGCTACAACGGCACCAAAGGAACAAGAAAAGCAGGTTCAAACTGTGATTCTCAAGGACTTTACAGAAAACTCACTGAGGCAAACAGCCAGAGCTCTCCAGACTGAGATTTTGCTCCCGGCTCTTGTTGGGAGTGAAAAGGATGATGCATGAATTAGAGCTGGTGAATCACCACGCCATGTGCAACGGCAGCAATCCCTTCCCCGTGCCCTGTGCTATCATGTCCACAGTCAGATTAGTGAAGCAGCGAGGCCGCAGCAGCCATTTTAGAGGCAGAGCAGCAGGAAGGGTTTTTACCTTTCGAGGTTTTAATTTATCCTGCAGGTCATACTGGCCGATGCCCTTATAGCTGAGTCCAAGCCACCACGGGATACCTTGTTTATCCTGTGAGGAAGAGACACACGCGTTAGTGGTTGACTTGTATTTCAGGCGCAACATCTGCCATCTCCCATTAATCATAGCGGAACACCTACCTTAACTTCATAATAATGCACGCCATACGTGGGCAACGATTCCACTAACGTCAAATACCTGGAACGAAAACATTTTTCTTTGAAATCACCTGCTCTTCTTTTTTTTTTAACATCTGCATGTGGTTTGCTTTTGACATGTGAAAAGATAGATCTGGGAATTTGAGCCCTGTCCGGTGAATCAGAGTGCAACTGAGGATGAGCTATTGATTCCTATCAGATGATGAGAAAAGGAGTGCCGGACAGGGACAGAGCGAAGGGAGGGCTAATAGAGGTGAGAGGAAGATTGATGAACCTAAAGCTTAATAACATTCATTATCTAATTACTTGTGTTGAACCAGTCACAGCAAATGCACTTTTTTTTCAGTACTTACTGCACAATGGCATGCCCCCGGGAGACTCCTTTCAGCTGTTTATAATATTCAATTACTCGATCCTCGCTGCAATGTCACACAAAGAGGACGCCTTTTTACTCTCTAAACAGATGCACATTATCAAATTAAGCCAGTAAAAGTGTATAAATGCTGCTCTGTAACTGATGAAATGCAGTTAAACAGCTATGTAGTAAAATGTAACTGAATATATCAATGAATAACATTGATAGTTAGACAGTGTTGCTGCATCCTTTTCCTTTATTATTGAGTTTGTTGAAAAAACATGCTGCTGCATGTAAAAATTCACTAAAAGCAATTATGCATGACTTACTAGGAATCGGTGAGGTAAGAGTTAAAGTAAGCATTTCCTGAAAGCATACCAGTATGCAAGTGATGGGTGTTCCTTGAGTACTTTGGTGGGGAGAGTCGGTAGTTTCTTCAGGTCTGCTCTCGTATTTTCATCACTGAAGGAAAAGAGGACAGTAGTTGTGACATATTTTATGAATTTACCAGTGGTGGAATACAAGTAAAGTAAAGCAAGTAAATTTACAGTAAAAAGTAAAGTCTTTTTTCTTTTTTCTGCTTCTTTATCAGACAAATGTTGTTACTCTGAAGATCTGAAGCTTTTATGCACAAAACATACAAATGATCAATTACTAAAATAGTTGCATTAAAAATTCAATACATTGCCTTTGTTGTAACAGAGTATCTGTATTCTTCTTTCGCTGTCAATTACAGTTTGTGTGAATTTTATTTTCCAGCACGAGTATCTGGATGTTGTGTCAAAGCCTTTTCCACGCTGCCAGGACTATAATTCTGGTGGGCGAAATACTGACTCCTTTACTCGTCTTGGCCTACACATAGTAAAATATAAAATACTACGCCTAAAAAAAACAGGCCTAAGTCTATAAATGAGCAGGTTTGTAACTGTAGATTGTAAATTGTTCAAACCCCCACCTAACCAAAATCCCAGAAAAATAACCAGGACACGACCTCGGTGTCCTCAGTGGTCATTACAGCCCCCACAGCTACCGTCATAAAATATTTACTCAAATGAACAGAGGCGTCTGTATTCCTAAAACAATTCCCTCCATCACCTGGTCGAAGCCAGGTGGCGACCTGCACCAAGACCTGCAGTGTTCCCTCCGAACACGACGTGTGATATCAAAAAGTCCGGATAATAGGTGCTCTGTGAAATGTAAAGGGGTCTCTGCTGTGCAACACTCGGCTTCTATCGGCAGCGTGAGATTCATTAGTTGCCTGGTGCGAGCTTCTCAGCAGCCTGTGGTAAGCCTCGCATAACACTGCTATTGATTTTTGTTGTCTGCACTCTGGAGAAACAAGTGACCTATTGAATGTCTTGGCTAAAAGCTCACTATTAACTTGTCCTGCTGCTGTTAAATACTTCTTACCCAGCTGATAATATGCACTTACCTCGTGTAGTCTCCCTTCGCCTCCTAGTGATAAAAAAATATGACATCTTATCAGATCACGTGCTTCACGGGGATTTTAAATGCAGCAATTAATGTATATTGATGAGCCTAGTAAAAGCACTAACCTGCAAAGCGTTTGCAGCCAATTTGTAGACGTTCTCACTTTCCACTTCTATAATCTCCTGGGAGACATAAGAGAGCAACAAGGGGGACAAATAAAGAGAATGCAAGAAATATTCTCTGTGCGTAGACAGCTTTCTAGATCCAAACATAGAATCTTCTCAGCGTTGCCCTACAATAACCTCTGCTTATGCTCAAGACGAACCCTCATGTTTTTCTACTTTCTTAGACTGTCTGCTTTACATTCCAGCCAGCAGAGTGAGAAAACTGTGCCCCGCAGCCACTGTCTGCTGAGCTTAGGTGCTACAAGGGTCCGGAGACAGTGAATCATCGGTGAGATGATGCGAGAAAACACAACCGGCAGAATCATTTTTCATTGCTTCACGGCCAAGGAAAACAGGAGGGAGAACACTTACATTGTAGACGGCAGATTTTGCGTTCAGGAAGAACAGCTCCACCGTTATGATGTCCTTAAGCTGCGTTATGTTTTCAACATAAAACCTACGGGAGATTAAAGCAGACGCACGCACAACGATTTAAGGGATGAACTGAGATAACGTGTCACTGTGCTGCTTATAGGAAATTCTCCATTTGCACTTTTTTTCCAGCCTGGTGAGTGCCTTTATAAGCAGTGTGGGGAGTGGCGGTTTATGATGATGTGCAAAATAGGTTTTATCACAGAACTACCTGGGACTTTTTTTTTTGACAGATAACAGCTTAACGTCATGTCAACAAAGCAGCACTCCCTGCTGGAGAGCTTGCAACTTGCATGACACAAATGAATTACTACCTGACCAGGAAGTTGAGGGCAATGGGCCCGGGCTTCTTTGAGAAGTCGTGTTCAAGGACTCTGCGGTCCATCTGCAACCACTTACGCTGACCACTGCGAAAGCAAACAGACGGAAGCATCAAAAAAGCTGCATTTTGTACACATGCACATGCAGACACACATGTATGAGACGTCTGTAAATAATCAGAGTGCTGAGGATAAATAAGCTCGACCGTTTACATACTTGTCATCAAAAAATGCGAGTCCAAAGAATTCCTTCTCTTTGAGGTTGAAGTGGGAGGAAACCAAGTCGAGGAGCTCGTACGACAGCAGCTTAGGCTTTGGAAGAAGATTTAGGCTCAGATTTAGATTTAGTTGGACACATACCGCAATTCAAAATATTAAGTAAACATCCTTAGTAAAATAATTCAAACCGTTTCCTTGATGAATGTGTCACAGATAGTACACAGAGGAAATTATTTTCTCCAGTGCCTCCCTCCCTCCCAAGAGAAATAAGACTGAAGAGCTAGAGAGCAAACAGCAGTACTGGAGGATTTCATGCTCAAGGACACTTCAAAGATACTCAAGGACTTAATCCAGGCCACACTACTGAAGGGTGGTCATCCTACTCAGTAAGGTCACTTGCTTGACAATTTTTTTTTTTTTTTTTAACAATTCTTGTATAATGTTCCCACTAGAAAAATACCACATGAGCATGCATTTACCTTAAAGAAACATCTGCATGATATTATTATTTTCAAACACGCAGTAACGGATGTTTTTGGCCATTTGGGGGCAAAAGAAAGAAGATGTGAATATGACACTGACAAAATATTTTAAGTTGGAAAACATCTTTTTAGCACACATACAGTGCAGTATTTATTTGGAGTTTTAGGCCACCTGATGAATAAAGTCCAATATTCGCTTTTGGTCATCACAAAACTCTTGAAAGAAAAATTAGTCTCTTTAGCTGCCAAATGTTCCACTGCGTTCCCAGGCCATTGGCTAACTTTGTCATTCTGCCTTTTGGTGTTGTATGGTTTGGTCTTAGAGATTTTTCGCTGGAAACAGCTGCCTGCTGTGACCAAAAACAACACAATGAGAACAGTGAAAGTGCCTAAATGGCAGCTGCAGTGTGAATACTGAAATGATGAGCTGAAAGTTTCTCCTGCGAGCTGCAGAGTCAGGTGATAATTCTTTGTGTGTTCATCATTAGCACCTCTCCCATTACACACGGATCTATTGTTTTTGTAAAAAATACTGATTATAGCCTCTAGAAGTCAGGAGCATTCATACCTGAACCAGCAGCTCTAGCTTCCTGTCATCCAGCAGCTGCACTTGGCAAAGTTTACCCTCAGTCATCTGCAGGGAAAAGAAACAGAGAAGTTCAGGCTTGTGACACAGATTGCAAGCAATTCATCATCACAGGGCACAATAACCTCAGGTCTCCTGTATTGGTAGTGTTTTTACAACTATGGCAGTACAGCACACATAAGGCCTGACGGATCTCTAAACCATCAAGAAACTGCAAAATTCAGAGAAATAATTTTTAAACAGTTACTTTATTTACTATCAGTGGGCGAAAAGAGCAAAGACCTTGATGGTAAATACAGAAAAAAACCCCCACTGACGTTGTTAACGACAATACAACCTTTGTCCCGAGGATTTGTTGCCATGGCAACCAAAAAAAGGATTTGGAGCTCCTTTTTGAACCTTCATGTTTAACTTTTACTCTTTTAGTCTCTAAGCCTCTCCAGCATCTGAGCAAAGTGTACCTGCAGTGTACAATTCTGAGTATCTCCATTTTATTCTACTTTGTATTTCTACTCCACTGCATGTACGTTTTTAACCTACTGCATTTATTTCATAGCTGTAATTAGTTACACCGCACAAAAAAGTTTAAATGTTATTCAGACATGTAAGATAAGAAGGAACATTCAGTATAACATTCATTGTTGAATGAGTAATGAGTATTTCACACTGTTGTATTGCGTCTTTTACTCAAGTAAAAGATCTGACTGCTTCTTCCGCCACTGCGAACATCTTCCAAACTTTCCACCCTGTGCAGTAAAACATTTATGCATCAAGTTCCAACCAGCATGCAAGTGTTTATAGCAGTGAGCCGCAGCCTCATATCAGATTCTATCTAAACTCTGCATCCATTAGATCCAGTTCTCTGGTATTCCTGCCCACATGATAAGAAGCAAATCATGTTTGCTTGTGCAGGATCATTTTGACCGCAATGCCCTTCAAACAACGCTGCAAACAATCACGTCAGCTTGACCTACTAAGAAACACTGTAAGTTCTGTACACTCGATAAATCAAATCGGCAGCAAAAATGACAGATTGAGGTTGACCAGTTTTACAACAAACCCTGCTCACAAACTAGGAAAAAAAACACATCAGATAGATTCAACTGCCTCTTCATCTGACAGAATGAGGCTGATCACAACTTCTAACACTTGGAGTGAACCGAGCAGCTGCTGTACCTGGTAAACCTCTCCGGGGAGAGTGCAGGTGTGGATGCATCCCTGACCAGAGCTCATCTTTTAATAAGAGTCTCTTCTTGGATCCAGACCATGAAATAGTCAGCTCTGACTGAGCAGCGACGGATTAACAGGCAACTTGTTCCATGCAGGTTACTGACTGAGCGGCCGAGCCTCAGACGCGTGCGGTGACGGCTTATAAATCGTTGACCAGAAATTAACAGCTGACTGCATGAGAGCAGACTGGGTCAGACTCCTGACCGCACTTTAGGGGTTTACTGCTTCTTAATATGAGCAATTTGGGTCAGTCAAGAAACATGAAGTGGTCAGTAAAAAGTGTTGAAGCATGTCTATAACGTAGACGTTTACTTTGCTTCTGTGGTGTTCAGTGGCTGAGTGGGTTCGAATTTAGATCTCAGGTTTCTCTCACTTCCTTTTCCTGCACATTTCAACTGGGCGATGTTATTCGATAATAGAGGCAGGAGAGATTCCCGCTAAGGTGACTGAAACATCTCAAAGAGGCCTTACCTTACACACACTTCTCTGCTCATTTGCTCCTTTCTCACGCTGCACTAATAAATGATTAAATGACTGAATGGGGGCAGCGCACCCAGTCACTTCTTTAAATTACGCCATCGGTATTGTTTTAACGAGCACTTTGTCAATTACAGCCTCTGAATGATGTGTCTTTCTTATCGCCGTCGCCATAAATTCTCTTTCATGATCTAAATTAAAAGTGCACATTCGATAAATCCAATTAATGTGAAGTGTGTGTTCCTGTGACAATCACTGGGAGTATTATTACATTGATTTGAGCTTGATTTACTCGTGACTGCATCATGCTGGGGTCATACAATTTGTCACAGTAATAAGTGTGACATTACTGGCATGTACAGTAAAGGCACTGGCCACTAGATGGTGCATCTTTTTTTTCTGTTTAAAAGAAGTTTATATGTGTAAAATGGCACACACCACTGAGGAATTTTCATAAGCAGTTATTTGCTCAGCAGACGGGAGTCCAATTCAGCTGGGATGATTCCTCCTAATAAAATATACATGAAGCCAGTTGGAGGAGGAGCCATGCTTTTCAGGAATCTGCACCATTAATCATCTGAGAGCTATAATCACTACAAGAAGTGCTACTTATATCTGCTAGAGCAGCCAGAGCAGCCCGGCAACCCCGACTAACCCAGCAGTTTTCTCTGTCACAACACACTGAAGAGACAAGAGACAAAAAGTGACAAAGTGAACACAGACTGTTATTTAAAACCGGTGGTGCTGCAACTCGCAGTTATTTTAGTGAACAACTGCACCACGCTGGAGCCAGCAAATATTTGATATTTTTCCCTCAAAAAAGGGACAAAAACAATTAAATGAATATGAAAACTGTTGCAGATTAATGTTTTGTTGAAGCTCCACTAATAGCAGCTAATTATTTAAATACTCATCGGTGCTCTCATCATGTAGTCGTAGCCGTCTCAGCACGGCAAGACACCGCTGCTTAGCCAACCAAACACAACCCATTCAACCTCAATAAAAGGCCAGACTAGGACCCTGTGGGGTTAAGACAAGCGCTCAACCTTCGTATAAAAAAAGACACGGAGGGAAGAGATGAAAGAGCTGTCAGTCTTTGTGTTTGTCTCTCCAGAGACTGGACAGGCGCTGGTTGAGTACCACGCCGCAGGGTGCCGGTTTGGCTGCAGTCTGGAGCCTGAGGTTGTCATATAGACAGCTTGTTATAGTGTGCTACAGTGAAATATCCCAGTGGAGAACGTGCAGATGTGGCCTTCCTCACAAAGAAACAAAGAATAACCGTGTTCATTGAAATAAGGAACGACCTAACAGCATGCAGGGATATAAACTTCTTCTCGTAATGAACAGACATTGACATGAAGTTTCATTTTATAATCCCAACAGCGAAAAATAACCACATTAGCTTGAAAGCTGTACAGTGAGCTAACAGGAGAGTCTCTGTCTCCTGAGTAAACTGCCTGTCAGTGTTTAATACGTCACACTGGTTAAATGTCATGTCCAGACTGCAGCCCGTCTTATCTCAGTTTCCCGTTTTCATGCATTATTGATGAAGGCTGGTATCACACACGAGTCGGTGTCTGCTCTTTCTGTTCCTTTGAAGACACCCACGGCAATCGGACGGTGCTAAAAATGATCACAGTTCCTACCTTCAAAAAATGTTTCAGTTTGCATTTGGGAGAAAGCCTGCGCAAATGAATAAGACAAAAAGATCAACTCAGCAGTAAAGTCATCTGGTGATTTGATGCGCAGCACGAAGACAAAGGCGCGAAGCAGAGAGGAATCAAAATAAAATCTTCATGTGAATTCAAGTGGCTGAAGAACAGACTCACCAAGAGGATGTGACATTCAATACAGTGGTGGTAAAGCATGTTAACTTCTGTGTTTTGAGTTCATGAGGTTCCTCTGTAATGTTATCACAATAGCTGATGTAAGTGACCTTTGACACCTGAATGACACAGAGGCCTGTGTGATTAAAGATAACCTTTAGATGAAGATGAAGAAATCCCACAGACAGCATGCTTAATTAGTAGGCCTATGTGTGTTGGCGGTGCAAAAAATGATAAATAAAACAAATCAAAAAAGGCAAAACTGCTGGGACCAGTCTGAGCACACAGCGAGGAATCTCTGGTTGCAGAAGCTGTGGGCAGGAGGATCCACCACAGGATTATCTCAAACCCCATCTGACATCTCATCATGACTCATGTTGTCAGCGGTCAAAAGGTATCTGTCTAGCATCATCTCCTAAAGAGAGCCAGTCTGGCTGTTTGTGATATCCGGGAAATTCACGAACACAATGAGGCTCAGGATATTAAGGAAAAATTAGAACCTGAGAGAAATATTAATTTTCTTTTTTTTTTTATAACAAACTACCCTTGTGATACAAAGAAGGGCAGACTGCATCACAGAGGAGTGATTCATTTGAATGATGTCATCATGCAGCACAAGTTGTTATTCCCTGACCGAAAAGGACGTCTACAGAGGCATGAGGACATTGTGATATATTTTTTCATGGCTGTCCTACGACTGCAAGTAGCAGTGTGGACCGCAATATTTTATTAGCTGCCACAGTGACAGTTGTGGTCAAATCTGCTTCGATCAGTCTCTGTAGGATGATATTTTCTTATTAGTTCAAATTAAAGTTTCCAGGCAGACTTTCTGCCGCTGTTGTAAGAACTGACCTTGAGTGACTGTGACTGTTTTGAAATGAAGAAACGCTACAGATTAAGACGGGGACAGTGTTTTCAATTTCATGTGTGTTGTTAGGCTAAAATGTGACTTAAATGCTGCTCAGTGCCTGTGAAATCCCAACAAACCAGTGATAGTATTTGCAGAGAAACTCAGCTTTTGAGCCATTTTTTAAGCATTTTGAGCCAAAAGAAAAAATTGAAATAAGTTTTCTAATAAACTAGAGTCTACAGCCAAGCTAGCAGGTCTGTGAGGCTGCACTGAGGGTGCCGTGCCATTTTTCCCATATCCCATTAGTCTGACAGCCCCAGGGTTCTTACAGGACTAAGCCTTCACAACCATCTTAATATTGCTAGCGCAGTGAGCTACATAATGCCACTGTGCATTATAATCAGTGTTTTTGTCTGTGTGAGAAACTAACCTTAACCATAACAACCTTAACCATAACCCGTATCCCCTAAAATGAACAAGCCATTCACATTATCCTCATGGAAGAACATGGCTGATTGGAGCAGCAAGAGGTGTAGCTGGTTAATTCTTTCAAACTGCAGGGAGAGTGTGCATTTTTGGATAAACGGGACCTCAGAGCAATGGGAATTTGGTTTAGACAAATTGTCTGTTGGGCCAAAGGTCATATGGGTTATGTTGTGCAGAAGAAAAAAGATACCAAACATTGGCATGTTAAACATATTTTAAAGACTAAATCAACCCTAACCCTGATGGCCTAAGAAGCTCAAGACTTCTACGGGTTATGCAACAGAAGTTAAGTATCCATTTGCACGCAACAATGAGCCAAACACAATTTTGCAACTGCAAAAGCCTTACTATCTGAGGTACTATGACTTTAAAGTTTGTGCGAATAGTGACCCTGAATAAGAAGCTCTGTATTACATTTATATATTGCCAGACACATTTGTCCAAAGCGACTTACATTAAGTGCTTTCAAACTCTACAGGAGCGAGAGCTAGAAGTCATCAATTGAAGCCACTGGCTTTGGGCTTTAGTAAAAGCAAAGTGGGTTTTGTCCATCTACTAATCTGTATGCACAGTTTATACTTTGGACAGGCAGCAGTGCTAAAAAAAAACTCATGACGTTTCCAAAATGAGCTCAACATGTCCATCATCTGGGAGCATGAATTTCTTAATAACACTCAGGTCAGTGAGATTATTGTAAATCATGACTGAATATTTACACGCCGATCTGGACAGTATTTTGCTCACCAAAGGGCTGGATGGACAAACAGTCAGATCCACAGCATTTAGTGACTGAGGAGCAAAATTTAAACAAAAAGATTGAGCACATAGAAGCTCATTTATTCTTGGATCCATATGTTTTATTGGGTCAGTCCATATATACGGTAGACACATTGATCGGGCAGACATTTGAAAAACTCTCCACCTTTATTGATCAGACGCTCAGGTTACAGATGTTTTAAAAGCCCCAAACGGTCCAAATGCAGTGTCTCACTGCAGAATTTCAATGCCATGAAAGCATGCAGCAGTGCATGAGAGGATCAAAACACAGGGACTTCTCTGAAAGCGGGGAGATTTGCCACCAGTTGCCCTCATTCTCTGGCTTTCGCAGCCGTCCCCACCGGCATACCTGATATCGCAAACTGCAGAGTTTCATTACAGACAACTGCAGTGACTTTCTGCAGAGCTCAGGGACGAGGCGCTGAGATGTGAATGGGTGGAGAAAATGGAACATGACCAAATTACATGATCTGGACAAAGAACCACAGTGTCTGCAGCCCAGTGAAAAGCAACATACCATAGCGGCATTGAAAGGGATGAAATCAGGTTATGCATATTGTCTTTACCTGAACTGACAGCACGTGTCACAGACCAGCTCATATGCTGAAAGTGGATTCATTTAATCTACCATCTTTGATTTTCAGGACAGCTGCACGTGAGTAAGAATAAGTTCTAACCCCAAATCCTTCCCCGCCGACCTGTTTCACTCTAGTGATTCTTCTCAGCTACTGGCTTTCGCCTTATTATATAGATCAGATTTATTCCCTCAGTGGTAAGTGTATGAATACAAGATTACTTGCCTGTCCAAAAATAGATCCCTCTCTCCTTCTCTCTGTCTTTAGCACATTTCTCAGAAAGTCTCCGGAGGCTTTGATTCCTAAATGGGCGGTTGCCATCTGAGTACTGAGACATTTCTCAGCAGCATCAAACAGTGAGAGGAGCATCTCTGCCTCGTTGGTCCCTCAAATTGGCAAACAAGAGAGAACGCTGGTGAAAAAAATTGAAAATATTCTGTTTGACATATCAAATGAGGGAATGGCTTCAGTGACCCCCTCGCCCTTTCGAAAGGTTTGTCAGAGATGCGCCTACAAAAGCTGCCTGGCGTGATGAATAGCACAGGACATCCTCTCCAACAAAATAGGAAGAGCAGGGAAAAAAAAGTCTCACGGTGGACACGTGTGTCACACAAACCCGGTCATCACAGCAAAAGTTCCTGTTTACAATGCCTGACGCTTTAAATACACTAAAACATGCGTGTCTTCCGTCAGCTCCAAGTTAACACCAGCGGGTCACTGTCAAGGCTGGTCCCTGTTTTTTTTACCAGTGGAGCAAAAATAGAGACCTACAACCCCGCTAGCACAATAAATCTGAAGGATGAAAAGACATCAAGACAGCAAGGAGTGTCCATTTAAAACTAAACAAAAAATGCTTGGCATGTCGCCACTGTTTAAAAAAAAATCACATTTTAAACTTGCTTCAAATGAGAAAATGCTAATCAAGCACGAGCAGTATAGAAAATGTCATACAATTAAGTGATGGTTTGGACAGACGTGATTCACTGCTCTGCTGCAAAGGGGTGAAATGATGATTCATCCAGCATTTTTTTTTTATTTACCAAGTCACACCACCTTCATCACTGCAATCAAATAGCTCATAAACTACTTTTTTGGTTAAATATATATATATTTCCTTAAACACATCTAATAACCAAGTGCCACATCCACATATCTACAATCAGCAACCATTGTCCACAAGCCCGTGATGAGACTAGCCCAGTTCAGGGCCAGTTTCCACAGTGGAGGAGGAGAACAATGAGTGTGCTGCTGTGGGCTGCTGTACTGTACATGGGTGGTTTCCACCTGAGCCCCATGACAAGACACATGTGTCAAATAAAACCACACTGCTCCCCTTTTACTTATTTATTTATTAGAAGAGACAGGCCCATGCTGCTGTTCATTTTCTTTTTTTTTTTCATTGATGCTTTTTCTCTTCCCACCCACCCCCCTTCAACATTCACATGCTCGGTCTACTTTGTCTCCGTGCGGCTGTGTGAGGGCGGGTCGAGCCGGCTCCATCGCTCCACGCGCCGCCTTACCTTTGCGGTCTTCTCCGTCCCCCGGTTAGGTGTCGATCGCGCAGAGGCTCTCCTGCATGTTGCTCATCCGCCTCCCCGGCATCGCTCACTTCAGCTTCCTGCGGCTCTCCGGCTGCTTTTCGCCAGCGAGAGGAGCCGCCGTGCAGCCGGTGTCCATGTTCATCCTCCGGTACTACTGTAGCACACACACAGACACACACACACACACACAGATACACACACTCCTCTCGCGTTGAGCCACACTCACCACGCCTTCACCCGCCGGCTATTATGTGAACAAGCCCCGCATCCCCTCCCTCCCTCCCTCCATCCATCCCCTCCCTCTCATCCATCCCCTCCCCTCCCTCTCATCCAGCAGCTGCCGGTCGGCCTGGTTCACACTGAATCCCCATATTAATGAAGTGTGTGTGCTGCATCTTTACATGATGATACAACCTTTATACATGCATCCATGTGATTTCTTTTATTACAGTTTTTATATACCTTGTGACAGGCAAAATATCAATAACAATCTAATTAGACTATGTTTCTTGTGTTAATTATGTTGAAATAACCCCTGTGTTTTATCATTATGTCTATTGTACTCTATATTTAATTCATGGGGTTTTTTTATTTTATCATATGACATCAGTAATGTGTTTATTTGGATGGTCACTGGTTGTTACCATGACAACAAGGACTCTTCATGGGATCCACATTAACAGTATGCTGTGCAATCAGCAAATGTTTACACCCACCCTATTTTTTATTACATTGTCATCAAAATGACATCATAAACAAACATTAAATAAGATGGAAATCTTGGCAGTAAAACAGTTCAGTAGCAATATATAAGATGAGACTTCAGAGTCCATTTAGTGTAACCGGGTACCAATATATGCTGTAAGTACAGATGACAAAGGGTAAGAGAATACAGAAATAATACAAAGAAATAAATCACACTGTAAAGTTACCACTACCCTTTTAATAATTTCAGGACACACAATATTTACACGCTAACTTTCAGGCTGTAATCTGAAGAGTTGTCCCATACATCTTAATTTATTTGTAGCTTCACACAATAAAAAGGTTAATTTTTTTTCCTTTATGTTGAGGCTCGTCTTGCAGACTATATGTCAATAAAATAATAATAAAAAAAAAACTATGGCTTTTATCACATTAGTGTTTAGTCTGTGTAACAACTGTGGGTACTGTACTGTCTGCTAAAATATTACTTGAATATGTTGTGCTATATCTCAAAGTACTGAACTGCAATACTTTAACACCCATCTTTTAGTATTCATTATGACATCATTACATTTTAGGTAAATATGATTCGAGGAGATTCCCAACAATCCAGTTAACAGGGGTTTTTATGTTTTTGCCTTATTGGATGCACTGTATTTGAACAAAGGATTTCTTTACTCAAGTACACTGGCCTGTGGTTGTAAGTTACCGGATGTAAGTGATGAAAAACATGAGCTGTGAGGAGGATGTATTTTGCATGTGAGACAGCTGAGGGGACGTTTTTCTTATCAATGTGCATGATCACCAACACCAGCCAACAGAAATGATAACGGATGAAACAATCTGATATATGCCCTGCGCTCTGAGGTTTCTTTTCAGCATAGCTAATGGCTGCAAAATGACAGCATGTTTTAAGGACGTTACAGCTTAACTTGACCTACATTCAAAAATGGGTCAAAGTCCACAATCAGCGCCATTTGCAGACGAAAGTTTGTTGTTCAACAGTTCAACAGATGTCCCTGATGGCCTCATGTCGTGCAAACAAATGTGCTGAGCATATCTAAATACACGTTTGGTGGCTGTTATTACGCTACCGAGCCAACAGTTAAGTTAACACGTTGGTTAACATCTTTGACGTGTGCAATTTGAAACACACAATACTGCTGAACCAGACCGTTGGTGTGTGTTTCACATGTTATATTCATTTCAGCTCACGAGTGACGGTGGCCCTGAAATATTCATTACTGTCTTTACTCTTACACAGCTGGTAATTTTCCAAAGAAACAGGAAACAGCAGCCTTGACAAAGCCTCCAAAAGCAACATTTAAATTTGTCACACAAATGAATATTGAGATAGTATATCATGCACACCCTGAAAAACTGCTGTTTGCAATTAAGCCGACAGATAAATTAAACTGTATTAAACTGTATTGCTGTCACTTGTATGTCCTTACAGTCCACAGTAAATGCCTTAGCCCAGCATAGAGCGAGGCTTCCCCACCCCCTTTCTCTTGGATTTCTGACATCAGACATGAATAAGTATCTCATTAAGATCCCCCAAAACCATCTGTCCAGTGAGTCTCCTCCTTACAGGAAGATGCTCTCATAAACAAAAGAGTAGGATTCCCTCATTACCCTTGTCACCCTCATTAAGAAATGTAATTCTGTCATCAATGGCAAGCTGTACTTTTAATGCATTCGGGAAGCTGGGATACAGCTAAGACTGCGCTGTTTTTGTAAACAAGCATGTGGAACTGTTACCAAATACAGCAATGTACGTAAGCATTTACGTTACATTTTATAATTACATTTATAAAAATGCATTATCTACTTCATAACGCCTGCATGCAAGATGTGTTTATGTATTGTTATGCATAATTGACTGTGTCTGCAATTACTGTTCAGTCTCCATTTAAGTGTAGTCACATGTTGCTTGGCAGAGGCTTTATATAAATGCACCCACAACAATAACTGAAGAGGAGGGAACAACTTTATCTGCAGTCTCGAGCCAAATACTTTGAATAAGAGTGCCGCAAGTGTGGTGTAAATAGATTCTAAAGACATTTTTGAAGTACCCAGAGAGAACCAGCAGCAAAGAAGTGACTTGTCATTGGGTAATGAAGCGAACCAAAATTGTATGAATGTGTCTGGTTTTGGAAATGTTTCACATTATAACTGGGGTTTATAAGATGTGAATTTCTGGTTCAGTACACCTATAACAACTCACAAAGGCACACATATAATTCCCATGAAAAAGTATAAAAAGAAGGTGAAACAGCACACTATTCACTTCAAGCAATTGATTTTCTCTGAATTTGTTCTGGGTGCTTGCCACTGGGTCGACTTCCAGACAGTTTTTCAGTTGTTGCTGGTTTCAGGACAAAGCAGCGTGATGAAAGTCAACATGGAGCTTCATTAAGGTAACGCAACACCCGGACACCATCAGCTCATATTTCAGGATCTTGTTTTGACTCCAGCACACAGGAAGTGCTGCAAGTCGCAAGCAATTGGCTGACAGTCGTCCCATGAAAACAAAACAAAAAAAAAAGGTCTGTTCACACCTGAGCAGAAACGGTTCTCTGCTCATGTTGGCCTTCGTTTCAGCTCATGCTCGGAGTCATTAGCCAGCAGTGTTTACACTGGCTGTCACTGCTTATTAAATCTGCACAACACTGTGTAAACGACGATGTATTAGCCTTGGTAATTACGTCCACAGTGTTATCTCAAGGCACACAACCAGTGTGTCACCGGACATGTTGCTGTCAGTCTCCTCCACCGCATCGATGTGTTACAGCCTTCATGTACGTGTCATTGCAGAGTGCTGGCTGTGTGATGGAAATGACATGCACACAAGGGAAATGATAAATTATCACACATACAATAGATTGTATAATTTGTCTGCCTCAGGTACATGTTTAAATCAGCAAACCAATGTTTAACTGGGAATGTGACCACAGGGTAGCTGTAACCCATGAGTGAAAATGAACTGAGTGAAAATAGGTCAATAAAGCAGCAACACAATAATAGGTGCACTTGAACTCAGCACTTGTGACCAATAAACCAAACACAGTGGTAACAATTTTCATATTGCTGTTTGGTTGTTTTTATTTTTCCTCAAAACTGTCGCAACAGTATGCTTAATTGAACAACACAAGGTGTGTACAGTATTCAAAACTACAAAAAGCACCCATGTTATCAACAAAGTAACAAATAGTGACATGAAAATTAAATCATGATAGAGACCAATAATACTATATTTTACCTTCAGGAAATAGTTTTGGGCTGATTCATTGGTTTTGACCAGTGGGTAGTGGGTAAAGTTAGCACACTGTCGTATCTGTGCTAGACTGATAAAGTGATTTTTGTGTCTATCTAAATCTATTTCCGCTCCACCCACAAACAACAAAACAACATCAACATATTATTAGCTCTCCTATACTGTTATCACTTGTCAAATCAGCATAATGTGCTTATAGGTTTCAACCACAACAGGCGCCCAAGCCAGTAAAATTTGAGCCAAAGTATTACACATTTATACCCTAAACAAACTTTTTTTTCTACAAAGGGCATTGTAGTCTACAAACTGTGGGGGCCTCGCTCAGCTGGAGGCCCAGAGTAATCACTGTCGCTATTCACCCCACAGTAACACCCAGAATAATGTGTGCTGTCTGGTCTATTGTGTGCACGGCTCTGTCCTCTTTATGTGAAACCCTGCAGGTCCTGCATGGTGTCTCCTGCTCTGACTGTAACTGAGTTTACCTTTCATATGAGCTTCTGTGACAAAAAAAGAAAAGAAAAACTTCTTGTGCAAACACTGGATAGATACAGATTCTGTTTCCTGTTCTAGTTTTGTCTGTCTTCAATTACCATCATGTCATCTAAGGCTTTTTTTTTATTTTTAGTTTGTTTTTTTTAAGTCTGTGCTTTCCAGCAAAAGCACATTTACGTGATATTTGCATTTGTAAAATACAGACTTAAACCAGTTCAGCAGGATGAGGCGAATGCAAATATTGAACTTCAATTTACATTTTATGATGGAAAGTGCCCCATCTCCCCCCCATCCTGAGGGCCCCACCACGCTGCCTTTCCTGGCTTTATACTGCCCCCATGTGGTGGATGGGAGTCCTGTGACAGTGACCAAACTTGGTGAGCAGGAGGGAGCAGGGTGAAGGGCTGAGGAGGAGGGGAAGAAGAGCTGCAAAGCCTCAGTCTGTCTGCTCAGGGGAAAACGGAGGGAAAACATAGACATGAGGGCCGACAGAGTCTCCAGGTTTGTCACAATTTGTGTGCAGTGTCTGCTTGGTTTTCACGACTTACAAACCGGGTTGCTGAGGCGAGCAGAGGACTGCAAAGGGAAGTCTGGTGGAGGTGATTGACAGTGTGATGATGAGTGCAGCACAGGTGTGATCTTGTGGTCGGTTTGGACATTTGAGACCTGCCAGACGATTTGAAACAAAAGAAAGAAAAGAAAAATCATGAACAGGTTTTTTGAAAACGTTTGAACAAGACTTTATTGCCATCAGCAGCAGTGGCTCATTCACTCCTCTTTCAAGGTCACTCTGAACAGCCTGGTCCCTGCGCACGTAATGATCATAATAATTGGCCTTTTATTGATTAAGTCCTCACTTGTAACGGTGACTGCGCTTACCAGCTATTGTATGAGTCAAATTTTTTGCTCTGAAATGTGGTGGAGAAGAATTCACCTTAATCCGGACAAGTTCTCAGCCTGATATTAATATTTTTTAACACATATACATTCATTATTCCGCTGCAGCCATGTGTAATGTGAGATCTCTAAATGTAATCTTCGTAAAGCAAAATGGAGCAACGAAACCGGCTGTAACTTTAAACAGCTGCCCGCACGGATTAATAATCCCCGTTGAGGGAAATGAAACTTCATGACTCTTTGAGTTTCACCGTGCGGGGCGAGCTGGACTACGTAAGAATCTCGTCGGCGCGTCGCAGCCAATGAGAACGCACGCTGACTGTGACAGCCGCGGTGCATCACGGTAGCTGTAGTTCTCCCTCCGCCCGCAGCCCGTCAGCCGCTCCGCTCTCGCCGCCGCCGGTGGACTACAGAGCTCCGGGTCCCGGGCAGAGGCGGCTAGCGTTGACAGCGGTCGGCACCGAGCGAACTACG
The DNA here is from genome assembly GCA_037176925.1 of Amniataba percoides. Classification (NCBI taxonomy): domain Eukaryota; kingdom Metazoa; phylum Chordata; class Actinopteri; order Centrarchiformes; family Terapontidae; genus Amniataba; species Amniataba percoides. Next base: position 13,184,484 of record JBAJHX010000041.1, read on the forward strand.
GCGGCACGGATATCGTCCGTCAGGGTGTTCCTCTCTCTTCTTATTTATTTATTTATTTATATACATACATTTTTTTTATTTAAGTGGTCGCCAAAAGTTTGACGCCTGCAAGCATGCAGTCCGAGTCGGGGATAGTTCCCGACTTCGAGGTTGGAGAGGAGTTTCAAGAGGAGCCTAAAACGTATTACGAGCTGAAGAGTCAGCCCCTGAAAAACAGGTCAGTGCCTCGGCTCGGGACAGTTATTTCCCACGCTGCAGAGGTTTTGGTGTTTGGGTGATAATTAGGCTGCAGACCCGCACAGACCCCCTCCCCCTCCCTCCTCCTGCATGGAGCTTCTCCTCCGGTGCTGCCGGAGCCCCCCCCCCCCCCTCCTTCTTCCCTGGGAGACAGAGCTCCTGAGCGGGCTGCTGCTCGCCGGTCGCTCCTTGTGGTTGTCCTGGTGGCACCGAGTTATGCAACGCTTTGGGTGTTGTCTTGTCAACATCCACTTCAAATATTAGCTCTCGGAGGAGTCGGTCTGATGAGATGCTGCTAACTTTGTGTCCATGGCCTCTGCAGCTGGGAAAAAAACAAAACAAACTCCTGCTATCTGTTTTGTCAGTGTGTCTTTTGGGGAAATGTTACAATGCAACCTGCAGGGATGACAGTGACTAGTTTGATTTGTCATATGATGTTGTGTTTCACTGTTTTAGGATGGAGGGAGGTAATCAAATGACTAAAAGTTCATCTGCAGTACAAACTAGAAGATTCAAGATGCAAGTCTTGATTGTCATGTGCACAGCAATTTTCATGGAGTAGCTGATGGCAGTGAAAGTCACAGTCTGCCTTAAACTGCTCAGAAAAAAACATGCAAGCAAGATAATAAAAAATTAAAGTAATGCAATAACATATAAACCTAAAATATAAAATTAGACAGCTAAAATGAAACATATATATA
>JBAJHX010000041.1:13185521-13219036 GCA_037176925.1 Amniataba percoides
AAACACAGGAGAGGAAACCACGTCTAGACTACTGCTAGACACACACACACACATATATGCACAATAGAATACATATGCACTCCTCTTACAGTGAAAGGTTTTTGAGATGCACTGTGAAAAGTTTAAAGTCAATTTTAACTTGTTTAAAGCTGTTTAGCGGTGTAAACAGGTCTGCATTTGAATCAGCAGTCTCGCAAATAAATTTTGCGTGTATTTGTTGGAGGAAGTGCCTGAAATCCTGACAAAACAAACCGTGTGCGGAGAACTGAATCTGCAAAAAAAAAAAAAAAAGCAGTTCCTATGGTGTCAGGACATAAACACAAACAATCTGCAGCTGTGACTTATCAGAAAGCTATTTTCAGCTTTGGCACACTGAGGCCTCCCCAAATGTTGACCTGAGTCAGGTCTGCGTGGTCTGATTTGACCCCTCACCCTTTTTTCTGGAGGTTTTTATTGCACAGCTAGCATGCTGTCCTTTGTCACATCTAGGCGCTATTAGTGCAGTCAAATAGCAAATCATCTGTCCAGGCATTCATTAAAGGAAGTCTGACACTTCTGGAAATGTGTGTATTTGCTTTCACGCAGAGTGTCGAGTGAGAAGATCAACACCACTCTCACGTCCGTCTGTTAAATACGAAGCTGGAGCCGGGACATGATTAGTCTAAATTAGCATAAGGACTGGAAACAGCTAGCCTGGCTCCATACAGATGTTACAAAACCTGACATTACTCCTATAAAAACACATTTTTATACAACAAACAAACAAACAAGCATTTGTGGTGTTGATCTTCTCCGCTAACTCGGCAAGAAAGTCTAAGTGTTTCCCAAATTGCCAAACCATTTGTCAAAAGAGAGGAAGAGTGTTTCATTAAGTCATTTTGCGGTTATCTCAAAACACAATGGTCATATTTTATCGTTTGTCACAAATTCTGCGCTAAATATAGATAAGTGACTAAATGATTTGATGTGTAAAGAGTTACTGACGAACAAAATATAACCTGTTTTATTTTTAGCTGTGACGAATAAACACGACTTCCCTTTCTGGGTGATTTTTAATACATTATGAGACACTTTTCAGCTGTGATACAACTGGGAGGCTGTGAAACTCAACACTTTGCCTCTGTGATGATGATGACGACAATACGCCTATTAACAGAGCAGTGTCTGATTATCTGTATTTTGCATCCTCACGTCCCTCCGATGTTGTTTAGCGGTAGTAATACATGGCTTCATTGTCGGGGGAGGCATGCGGAGGACAGTACGCCACTGTGTTCAGACAGAGCTCTTATTTCAGACGTTTGGTTAGGCTCCTGTTATTTCTTTTTTCTGCCCTCCGGGCCCTGACATTTTCTTGCAGATTTGTTAGTTTATCTCCTCTCCTCTAAAATCGGCCAAAACACCAGACCAGGGAGGAAAAACTGTCATGTTGCGCAGCCCTAACCTCTAACCCAGTTCTGCATTTTTTAAACTAATTTCTTCAATTCGTTCATTAGTGAAATGTCATTACACTGTTACACATAAATGGGCTGAATCTGAGCTGTGCTGTGTTGTTGCTGGCCGAGCGGCAGCGGCAGGACGTCTCAGTAGAAGTGAACAATCCCAGATCATTTCCTTTGGAATATGCGATGTTGTCTGTACAGTTGTTTCGATTGAAGGTACCCCACTTCCTCTTCCCATCACATGAGGGTGACCCGGCACAACAGCAGTCACGCTGACTGTGTTGTGAGCCACTGTTGCGCAAAGTGGATATAATTAGTTTGATTGATTATTGACATGTGTGATGGCCTGTCATGGCTACCCCCGCTGTCTCTAAATAGAAAATCAAAAAGTGTGACAAAGTGTCATTTTAGCTCTCGGAAATGTATTTGCTGTTTTGCTGTCTCCGTATCAGCTTGACAGAGCGCTCAGACGTGCCAGACTTTTTGTGCCCAATATAGATGTGAGACAGGCGGTGAAACTAGTCTTCTATGCAGTGTAAATAAGCTGTATAAATTTAGCAGTGGATGTGTTATATCTGAAATTGAGTGTTGGGAGGGGGGGATCAGCATTTTTTGCAGGCGTACTTGGCATGCAAATATTTTTTCAACAGTCAAATTCTGGCTTAAATGAGATGATTAAGGTATGCTTTCTAATGCATGGAGTGGATTGTGACAGAAGCTGGATATCTTCATATAAAGCAATATATGTGGAATCAAATGGGTGAGTTTGTGTGTCAGAAAGGTTTCTTTTGTTTGTTTTTTCTTGTTTTTTTGACTGAATACAAACAGGTTATTGTGGGTTTTTTATTTCAATCAAGTCAAACTTTGCAAGTGATCAGACTGAGTAAATAAAGTAGATGAAAAAATGTCAGAGGTTTGTCTTGACCATTCAGTTTGATATAAACTCTATTGTGATTTAGGTGAAGAAATATTTGATGAGCAAGAAATATCAGAGAAGTATCAAATGTTTGATGACAATTTTCAGTATTTTTCCACAGGTACAAGTGGTTCAATACTTATAGAATATATTGAGATTAAATGCTCAATCATATTTCAATCTGGCTGGCTTTGTAATGAGTTTATAAAAATTATTAACTTTGAATTATCAAATAGGTCTGCATGGTTATTATATGTCATTGGTGCTCATGGCCTATAAACATGTGTCAAGATTTACCTTCATTAAATTGAACATAATTACATTTAAGAAATATCTGCCTGTGACAGAAAGCTGAGTCAGAGCTGGAGGGTTATTAAAGTTGGTGCTGGGAACAGCTTGTTCCCTTGGGGTGTCCCAGGCAGAGATGCCAGAGAAGCCGAGGAGTTTCATCCATGATCTAAGACGGACGGAAGAGCTAAAATGACACAGACAGGTGTCGTGAGTAAGAGCCTGTGAGAGCGACTTGCTCTGCTGTCGTGATCACTTCGCTGCCTCCTGACCTCTCCTGGGGATCTCTGAAGCATGTGTGTGCTTTACACCTCCATGCTGGAGAATCCTCACAAACTTTTGGATTTTGTTGTTTTTCTTTCTTAGTATTTATAACCGCTCAGTGTGGACTTTGTCAGCCTCTGTTGGTGACCAGCAGTAACTGCGACAACACTGAAAACATTGAACTTCCTACTTAGCAGGTCACATCCTGATATCCTAGTGTGTGGCCTGTTGTTGACACAAGGAACAGCAGGGTCATATTAAAGCCTGTTGGAATATATAGACTGTTTGCTTTGATGTGATGCTAATAAAACCAGCAAACCGTCACATTTGAGAGGAGTCCAGTTTTTCCTTTTGACTAAAAAATTGACTTATTGTTTCAGCTTTAAAATATCATCATTATATGAACACAAAGTCTGCTGCTCCTTCTGCTCTTTGACAAGTAAGGACAGTGTTCTTGTTAGGGGTCGCAATCATCAGTCACGTCACGATTCAGTTTGATCTGATCTGATTATGATTCAGAGGGTCATGATTTGATTAAGTGATTCACATCCCAGGGCATTGTGATGCATCTCAGTTTTGGATTTTTATACATGGTCTATTTTTGTCCATCAGTACAAACAAAACATCTGCTTTACAGTTGCTCTGCCATCTTTGGGCAGTTTCAAATAAAAACACATCTCACATATTTGCATGTAGCAGCAGCGTCAAACTCCGGAGATGACAGACCGCTGAAAATTGTGCTGCTAATCAATTGTAGTCTTTACTGCATCAATGCAGAATCATACAACAAAACATCAGGACGCAACTTGGAATCAATTATTTACCCCACCCCGAGTAGTTGCATGTAAAAATGAGGACTGAGTCATATTTTTCAGCGGTGAATCATTGCATACTTTTCAATGTGAGAATGTCTTTGTCGTCTGCAAAGGCACCTCTGGGGAAAATCGAGAACAAATTAGCCGTAAAAGTTGCAGAAAAAAGCTTCTTTGTTTGTACAACTTACTTATTTACATCTACTTGAAAACCTTACAGACTCCGTGTGTGTATCAAATCCCTCTCCCGACTGTCCTTCAATAGTCTGGATTTCTCCTTGTTTAAGCGCAGAGGGAGAACAGGGAGCTGGAGCAGGCCGTCCTGCTGAAAACAAGTGAAGGGAATTATGAAGGGCACAGAACCTAATTACAGAAATAAGACCCGGCAACTTCAAGTTATCCCAACCAGTCCTGGCTTCCTGGAAATACTTTGTAAAGAACTGATTATCTCTTTGGATGCTTTAACAGCTTACCCTGTTTTGTTTTTGTCCAGCAGCACTGTTTGCACAATTGGCAAGGAAACAGGTTTTGCACTACTTAAAAAAGTTTATTCTATTTTTTGACATTTCACGGTTTTTGTACGTTTTGTAGAACAACCTAAAAGTGGTTTATGGCTAAGTAGCATTGTTTGGCACTGTAGGTTTATGTGGCAATGGCTAGTTTACCAGGAGAGGAACTGAAGGTTTTTAATTTTTCAATTTGATTTCATGTTTCATTGTATCTGTAATTAAATATTCAGATGTTTTGACCTATTGTGGAGAAGACAGAAGAGAAAATAAGACACTTAAAGATGTCACCTTTGATTTTTAGACTATTGCAATGGGCGTTTTTAACAGAGAGCTGTTGTGTAAAAAATAATAGGAAGGATTAATCAGTAATGAAAATAATGGTTAGTTGCTGTCTTAAATGCACCGCAAACACTTTGGTGCGAAGTACTGCACAGTATGATATCAAACACATGTCTATATCTGGATGTGTTAATCACTAGAGTCCATAGTGAATTTCTCACCCATATATCTTCCATCTATATGTTTTGCACTTCATACACAAGTGAGAATTTCACAATAGGCCCTATCAGTTAACACACCTAAATTTAAGCATGTTTTTTTGATCACAGTACATTACAGTACAAAGGACCTTTCTTTGCAAGTATAGCTGCAACAATTAATATAATTCTCTAATAAAATATCATTAATTTCTTCATTAATCTAATTAATTCTAAAAAGTCAGACATTCTGTGAAAAGAAATGCCCATTTGCATTGCATTAATTGACTAGTTTGCCTTGGCTCTAGATGCAAGGTTTCATATTCATTTGTCCTGTCAGCTGCAGGATGCCTATGTTTTATATGCTGACATTGTGCTATGTTGGTTTTGTTGGTGTTGACTGTCTTACACAACCTCCTATTGTATATAAAGTGCAGAAGCTGTGTATTTAACCAGTCACACCAAAGCAAATACAGCTTATGTAGTTCACTCTGTAAGTATTTATTTAGTTGTAATTGTACGTATATTGGTTTCCCTTCTCTCTTTCTCCCCTCTTATCTTTAAAATAATCTGTATTACAATTTTTAATCGCCTGCCTTGTAAAGTCTGCATGATTGATGGTCTAGACCTCACAAATGCAAGTTCCCATTATCACTGATTTGCTTGCTGCTACCTCTTTTCTGTGTCTGCTGCAGCACACTGCAGGTTTTTTGATCAGTGAATGTGTGTCTGAGGGGGGTCTGAGTGGATCAATGCATGTCATGTTGGGTCATAATCACTGAGCTGTATTTCCAGCTGAGAGATTTCTTAGTCCACCGGGAGGGCCGGTTATACTCTTTGAACGAGGCACCTGCAGTCTGGTCGAGACAAACACGAGGAGATCGTCACAAGCAGCCGGCTGCAGGTCGATGTTTGTTGCAGTAATTTTTCATGGTTGCCATCTAACTGCCTTTCTCACTGTCACTCGCACGGTACTCTCTATATAACTATGTGATATTCATAAGTCACAGTATGTTCCCACTTTTGTTCACAGCAAGCAAATGCAGGATTATATGCCAGAGAAAGCCAATTGAGCTAAAAGATGAGAGCACAGCCCCTGATGGAAGAATGATTCAGGACTTAATTGAGGTTTTATGTATTGTGTGCAGAGGTTGTTTCTTGTTTCTTTAATGAGATTTTAATCAATGAGAATATACACAGTGTGTTACAACCAGCAGTTGACATTTACTGAGTGATTAATAAGGTATCAAAATAGTTGCTAATTACTTTTCTATTGATCAATTAATCAATTCACTGCTGCTGGTCTACTAGACACAAGACATCTCGTGTTTTCCTGGAAAGTGCATGTGTACCTGGGCTTTAAGTTTCATACTGGATCACGATCAGAAAGTGACTGAGGTGTTAGATAAAAATTCAAAGTGTGTGCAGAGGAACTTTTCCTCTTTCAGCATACAAGTGTAAAAACAGCCCTCTAGTGTCAAACTGTGCACACACATCAATCTGCACGGTGAAGCTCAAACATCCGAGATAAGAAACAAGGAAGAAAACACATGTTTGAGTGGAGCTGGGCTTGAAGGTAAATAAACCGTTTAAAAACCAGTTGGATTATCTAAAAAATGCATTGGCACAAAGATGAATACAGGCTGTTTTTCTGCTCGTGAAAAGTTGGCATTTTGAAGATATGCAGTTTCTGGTCGGGCACACGGGTACAGCCACTAAAAGTTCAGTGAAACAGTATCTGTGCACATTCAAAGTGGCGTGTTGATGGACAGCGTGTTTCCAGCGTTGCCCTCTCCTCTGCTCTGCTGCTGCACTGGATGGGGCTGGTCTTCTGCCTAGGACTCTGTGTGGCGATTGGAGACTCTGGGCCGGGCCCTGGAGCCTCCCCCCTCTGACACACTTTCAGCGCTGCACCGCCAGCATGACTTTCATTGCTCTCCAAGGGCGGGTGGTGCACCTTCAGGAAAAAAAAACAAACAAATATGGAGTCCGTTGGAGTGCAAGTGTACAGACCCTGCTCATTTGAATGCCTGTGAGTATGGCGCTGCAGCATCTGTGATATTGTTGGCATGTGTAGAGGCCTGATTTAAGAACGTGTTAGTGTGTGTTCAGTTTCTGTACACATGAAGGGCAGCATGCTCAGAACCGTGTGTGTGTGAAGTGTATGCAGTTATATCTTTATCAGTTTCTCCTTGGGCAGAGTGCTTTGGTGTTAAAAAGTTTTGGCTGACTCTCGTTGATCATTAAAATCATAAGTTTGTCAAATAAGCATAGAATTGATTACATTGTGAACATAAAAAGTTTAATGACTTTATTTCATTTTGACAAATAACACCTCTTTAAACAAGATAATCAGAGTTTGAAGATCTTTGTAAGAGAAAAATACTTTTTTTTACCATTGTTGTCATACCATTAATGTCCATTAGGTAGGGCTATTAGTTCCAATCAATTACCAGCAGTAGTATTGGTGTCTGCTCTGCACATTTCCCTTTAACAGCTGAGTGTTTAGACTCCAGTCAGACTTCTGTCACTGCTAAACAGTCAGGCTTATGTTCTCTCTACCTTCTCTCCACTATGGAGGCAAAGCTGATTTGTTTTGCTGTTTGATGGCTGTCCGTCATTAAAACTCAGCTCTGACTAATATTGAGAATGATGGAGTAGCGTAGTGAGCAGAGTCAGAGGAATCATGAGTTGGGTGGGTGGGGCTCCTCAACACTGTGCAGCCTTTGTTTTTTTTTTCTTTTTTTTTTGAGATACACACAGACATTAGAGGAGGTGTGCGCGCACACACACAAACACACGCACACACAAGTGAAAAAGTTAAAAAGGACAAAAGAGCTTTTTATGTGTTTCAGTGGTCTGTTTGGCAAAAGGCCACCAAACAGTGGAAAGGAAGAAATGGAGAGAAATAAGAAGAGAGAGAAGTGGGGCTTTGCTTTATGGTCATTCAGGGACATGTTATAGAGTAAATGTGAGGATCTGTGGCTATCAATAAGCCCTGTCTGTTGATTTTATTTAAATTTTTTTAAAATAACATTTTTATTTTAAAGTGCTCCTATGCTACAGCCTGACCAACACATTGATATTTGTATTGATATTAGCTCATCACAGATATATTGATCTTGGTGTAAGTGTTAGCTGATAAATAACAAAAAACTGCACTACAGATAATTATGATGATGATAATGAGTGTCACCATTACACGCGTTCTCCACTAGAGAGTGCTGCTAAGTTTACATTATTAATATTATTATATATTAAAAATAATTTAAAGGACTTAAGAAAATCATTATTCCAGGGGTTAACCATGCATCTGATAGTTATGCCATGAAGTTGCACAAATGTTAGTTCTGCCAAGGGGATGAAGCACCCTCACTTTGATGATCCTCTGACTTCACCACTGGCTCCACCTGCAGGTCAAAGTATTGATCCTTTTATTTTGAACAGTGACCTCCAAAGCTCAAGGTATTCCCCTTGGAAGTACTTATTTTGTTCATGTCTTTACCAAGTGTTAGCATGCTGCTGTTGAATATGATTTACTTCCGGTGTTATCTGAGCGTTTACTGTTGTTTCATACTTTTCTCACCCAGATGAAGCATTATTTGACATAACAGTAGTTTAGGTGTTAAAAATCAGTATTTGCCTTTAAGATTTAGTAACTTTCGGGATAATGTCAAGATTTGCCCCTTCCTTGGCCTTGCAACGCCGTAAGCTGCTCCCTTTTAAAAGGACTGCTATCAATGCTATCTTGTATTTTTACACTTCTTTAAGTTGAAATGCAATGCAGTATGAATTCAGTGATACACAAAAAATATTTTGTTGTATAAACATTATTTGTAATATTTCAAGTAATGTGTAAATCAGTATTATTTGATTTAGAAGCCGTAACTAAAGGCTTTCAGTGTGAGCATCTGACACGTTGGGGCCTATGTGGTTAAAGGTGTGTGTCTGTGTTTTCTGTGAAGTTCAGACAGAAACTCTGGTACCCGAAGGCGTTGCTACACCTTCAGATTGTGTGATGACGAAGAATGGGTTTACTAGTCATACTGCCTGTTGGGGTGTGACTGAGTCTTTATCAAAAGGATCACTGTCAAAACTGTTTGGTGTTTGTGGTTTTAAATGTGAAGAGCGGACGTTTAGCTGTTAAAGAGGCTCCCTGTACACAGATGTTTTACATTTATAGGGGCCTTCAAGTTGAATGTGTTTGGCTCTGCACAAAAACAAAAATGCAAATGCAGAATGTGCAACATTTGTCACATCCTGAGGAAGTGATATATGATAAAAGAAGTGATATAGGCCTTTTTGTTTTAAAGCATTGTCTGCATAAAATTCCAATGTCCAGGACACAGTGTAAAAAAACTGAGGAAACAGGGGACATGGGACTTTTGTTTCTATTTGTGTTTATGTGAGTTGCATTTTATGTTTTTTTTGCTACACTTTAATCCATCTTGATGAAAGTAAAAGTCCTGACATGCACACAGAGGACACATGCAGGCTGTGGAATTTGTTTGCGACTACTCCACCTTGTGGAGTTTTTTTTTTTTACGTATGTTTACTGTCAGTGTTCCTCGCCAAAACGAATACATTTCTCTCCGCAGATAACATTTGCAACACTGATATTTTGAATATTTTGAGTCCTGCATGTTTGTGCCTGTGTTTGTATCAAAGTCGAAACAAAGACAGGATGTTAATTGTAGTTCTTGCAGCTTGCAAAATGGCACCTACGAGGAGAAAATCCTACAGGGCATCTTTAAGTAAAAGTGTAGTGTTAGTATCTAAATGTGTTATAAGTATAAAAAATAAAATAAGTCATAATTTCCAAATGATAATATATGACTGGATCATTTTGATGCATTATTGTGTAAGCAATGTTGCAGTGTCTTGGAGATGGAGCTATTTTAACTACTTTGTAGTACATAAAGTTAAAGGAAGTTAAATATATGTATACTGTGTGTGTGTGTGTGTGTGTGTGTGTTAAAATAGTATGAAAAGACAAAGTGAAGCTTCCAGTAACGATTATAGTTTTTCAGCATGATTAATCAGAGAAGCATTTGTACAACATTATTACATTTTAAGATTATAAGACTATTGGTGAAGATGATAAGGCTCATTACCATCTTTTATAGTACTTTTATAGTACTTTTTCTGGTTTTCATATTTGATATTTTGAAAGAAAATCCACTTTTTATATTTATTCTTGTAACTGGAAATGAGAAGAAAAAGGAAATGAAACTACTTTTGTCTTGAAATTCAAAAACTCAAACAGTGAAGCAGATTAAAGAAAAAGAAAAAAATCAAAGGATTCCGCTCTGGTGGTGGAAATTAACCCAAAAAAAGAAAAGAAAAGCTTTTATAACATTAGATCCAGTGACTTTTGTTTGAAACTTAAGGGATGAAAGGAAACGCAATCACCCAAAGTCACACGGAGAAAGGAATTATGCATATGAACACTAAACCTGATTCTATGTACTGGGTGAAGTACAAAGGACTCTGCAAAAAAAAGAAAAGAAAAGTAGCTGTCGGATTGAGGGACCCAAACTTTCTACAGTACTTTCAGAGATCAAGCTGCAGTCTTTGTTCTACTGCAGATCAGCCAGCAAATCTACTTTTTTTTTTAACTGATTTATCCAGGCTCAGTTTATGTGTACCAGCATCGTCTTCAGAAATAAATGAGACAGTGTATGTTTAAAAAAATAGTTGGGAAATGTGATTTTATTTTGTATCATGTCACAGTTTTACTCCTGTGCAGAGTTCAGTGGGTGTGGTATCAGACAATGAGATTATATGCAGCACTGGGGGGAAAGTTATGGTATGTTGAGGGCTCAACGCCCACTGAATACGCTGTAGACCGAAGCTGTGTTTGACTCTGCTGGCTAATTAGTGCGATTACTGCACAGCTGGATTGGCCAGACGTTTTACCGAGTTTTGTCAAAAGGATCACTCACTCGATGAGGGCGTCATACCGACAACTTCTGCTTCAGCAGAGTCTCTCTATTTTAGGACTGCAGGACTCTGTCTGGGGAGCAGCCGTCTAAATTTACGAGAGTGGGAAAACTGAAGTAGCTGCTTATGAAAACTGTTCCTCTTTCTGCTGCGTTTAAATCTCTCTAATGTTAAAAGAAGTGTTGGTGTTCAAAGCCATTTAAACACTTGACACCAAAGTGGTCAGATTTGTAGTCCTTGTCTTTCGGTAAAGACATAGAGCTGCACATAATAGTTACATTCACACAACAATTATTTTTGTATGTATTTATGTTTAAAATGTCATCAAATTGTGAAAATTGCTCAACATAATTTCCTAGATTCCAAAGTGACATCTTCAGTCAAAATCCCAAAAGAGATGATTGTAAATGAGAAAAAAAGAGGGAAATCTTTCCATTTAAAGTGACGGGACCTGCAAATGTTGACACTGTTAATGTCACTGTCACTGACAGTTTTGCTTATAAAAATAGCTGAAACAACATGTTGCTGATTCCAATCAACTAATCAGTTAATTGACTAATCGTTGCAGCTCTACAGTTAAGATTTTCCTTTTGATCTGTGCCCCTTCAGTCACCCTCATTAACCGTTTTCTTCCATCTGTCTTCCCTTCATCTTCTTCTACCTTTTCCCCTCCTGCTAATCTCCCCGTGTCTTTCTTTTGCTTGACCTCTCCTTCCTCGTCTGACCTCTCGATACCCTCTCTCTGTTATCACTCTCTTGTCTTTTCGCCTCTCCTCACCTCACCTTTCTACCCCTCCTTTTTGTTTTCCCTCACTACCTGTACCTCCTCTGCTCATTCATCTGGTATCATCAACTCTGTCTCCCCCCCCCTCCACCCTCCTCCTTGGCAGCAGCCCGTCGGACCAGCACGGCTCCTCCAAGCCCCCGCTGAGCTCCTTGGCCATGACATCACGCATCCTGCTGCGGCAACAGCTGATGCGGGAGCAGCTTCAGGAGCAGGAGCGACGGGAGCAGCAGAGGCAGCAGGCCTCGCAGTACCCACAAACCACGGCGGCGCAGACCCCCGCCATCAATGTCAGCGTCCCGGCCAGTTTACCCCCTGCCGCCCAGGTGCCGATGGAGGTGCTCAAGGTAAGCCCAGTCCTATTTTGTGGTGGAAAGGGGAGAGGAGGGAGCAAGTCAAAATTATTAAAGCGTACGTAAAAAGTTTCCACCTCTGGATTTAGAAGCTGCATGTGTCATTGTTGGAGTCTGAGTGGTCGAGGCAGAGCTGTATTTATAGGGTATTGACTCGTGGAGTGTGTGTGTGGACAGTCAGGCAATTGTGGTTTTACTATGACCGTGTGTAAAAAAAAAAAAAAGGGAAAAAAAAAGAAACACGGGAGTGAGTGAAGTGTGTTAAAATGCGTATATGGGGATTATCTTTCCTGAGAGAATTCCTCTTTAATGCATGCTGTGCTTCCAGCCATTTGGATTTAGCCATCTTTAATCCTATTTGCTCAGCTAGATTCACATCTTTTCATAGCTTTGATTCCCTGGCAGTCGGAGGGACAGGAGACTGTTGAGATTTTCTGTACGAGTAGAGACCGTGGTGTTTGAGCGTACATGTTAACAAGGCAGTTTGGTAAGTTTTTTTTTTTTCTGTTTGTCTTCTGCATGTGTTTTTGTAGAGAGACCGTAATCTTTCTGAATGAATTTTGCATACATATGTTTGGCTGGGCTGGGTGGTGGTGACCATGTGGTATTTTGTGTCATTTTTTTTCTTCTCAGAACATTTTACTTTAATTCAGTGATTACCAGGATAAAAATCTTGTTGTGTGACTGTGATTTGAGAAGATTTGCACTACGCTGTTCGAGAACTTTAGTGAGACGCTTCATTGAAAATCTGTGTTTTTGCGTCGTTGTGGAAGTGATGGAAATGTTTGTGGAGTGTGTCATGAGGACACGTGTGTCCGAATATTCTCTTGAGTGTGTGTGGACCTTTTTCGTGCGTTTTAGATTTTCCATTTCTCCAAGAGAGACAGTGTCATTGATTTCCGTTCATTTCTTTAGGTACGCTGGCTTTTGAAAGAATGTATGGCACTAACGAATCTTACATACAAATATATAATTGTGTTTGTACGTTTGATTTTCCAAGATGATAATATCTATTCATTTAAAATACTTGGGTGCTTCAAGGACTGATTTTAAATAACATCAAGTAGGTCACTTAATAGCAGCTTCAGTGGAGAGTAATAGATTTATCCCAGACATTGCTGTTGTACTCTGATAGTAATGTAGTTGTGCACTGTAGAAGTTGTTGTTTAGACCCCTCCATGCAAAAGAGGAGCTTTAATTAAAGTATACAGCAAAGTTTAATGTGTATAATCCGGCATGCTACCCTGTACGAAAAGTTCTGATATACTGCGAGGTATTAAGTAATCTTTGTTTAACTAAAGCCATCCATAACACATTCAGAGATTTCATGGTTACTTGCTCAGCCACTCTTTCATCACCCTGGATGTGTGTGGCATGGGCCAGCAGCGAAGGACAAATACAGTATATCCATTGAAAACATTGCCCTCCTCACGCAGCATAAACATTACTTACTCTCCATAATCTGCAGCTCTTTGAGAGGTTTAGGACGCCCCCACCCCGAACCCCCGCCCTGTGTACAATACATCAAGTTAGAGTAATTTCTCCGCTTTGGCGAGAGCTTACAGACATTCTTCATTGACTGAAGTCCTCAAATGAAAAGACCGTTCCAGCTTGGCGCTGTTGAGCTGGGTTAACCTGCTCCCCTGTCTGTGGGTAGATTAGCAGAGTCCACACAAAGCTCAGGGGTACCAGGCAGAGCTGCTGGACCTCAAAAAGTGCAAACATTAAGCTCAGATGAGTTTATCTAAAGACTGATTGGACCCTTAATTAACCAAGTGACCTCTGACCTTCTGGGGAATAAGTAAGGGATCAGTTTAGGGATCAAGACAAAGGCGAGCACAGCCTTACCACACACCGAACGCTAATTCAGTGAAGAATGCTCGTAATTAGCCCCCACTGCTTTCATTCCACGGCATATTTAAGAGAAAAAAAAACACTGCTTTGAAATTTATGTAGGATAACTTCCTAAAAGGGTTAAAAAATGATTTCTAGATTTTTTTTCCCAAAGGATTTATGGTTCCACGAAGAGAACAAAGTACTCTTCAACCTTGTACGAAATGTACGTTTCTTTTGGATTATACAGTCGGTGTAGCTCGTGACCAGTATGCATCCGAAAGTATACAGAGATGCCACTCAGATGTCTCATTTTGGATTATTTGTGAGTGAATGCCTTTGTGTTTAATAGAAATGCAAATACATTCTTGTAATCTTCAAGGTAAATCACAACAGTATAATTTATATTTGGCTGAATTTTTAATTAAAAATGTTTAGTGCACTTTTGCAGTATCATTTTTTCATGAAATTAAAAATACAATATGACCTTCGGAGAATTGCTGTCTACTGAGGTCAATTTTATAATTAAATGAATAAATTCAGTCAAAACCTCTATTATTAGCTTTCTGTTTTTTCCAGCTGTATTTCATGAGTGTGTGTAAAACAAAAACACAGTGTCAAAACCTATTTTCTAAGCTGCTACCCTAATTGCAACAGCATTTATCATTAAATGACACACAGTTTGTTTTTTGTGAGTAAATTGCCGAGCTTTTGCACAGTGGCGTGACAACATGTCAGGTGGAGAAGACCGCAGGTTGCTCTGATGTAGATGGCGGCATTAGCATCACAGTTGTCGTCTGCAAGTTCCACAGAGCACGTTAGCAGCTTAACTGTGAGACAAAGTGGCCTATTCTTCTAGCCCGCGTTGCAAATGGGGGCATTCTTGCATGTATCCTGGTCGGGGCCATCATGAAATGCCAGAGCGTGCAAGTAAAAAAATAAAAGAAATACACAAATCAGTGTCTTCTCAGTACAGCAGAGTGCTTTGTGTGTGTTTCTGAAGAGTGTCTCTGACTCTTTGGGGGTTATGTTGCTGATGCCCTTTGGGCTGCTGACGGCTAAAAGCGAACTAATGAACAACAAGCTTTCTTGTCTGCTGCGGTTTTAGGACGTAGTGATGTTGCCTTTCCAAACAGTGTATTTTGGAAAGAGTACATTAGGTGACGTAGGGTAACGTTTGAGATCTCTGCAACAATCTATCACTCCATCCACCAGCTTATCATGAACTGAAGGACAGTGCTTTATATATTAACACCACCATGTTTAGACTCCTTACACATATTTTATAGACAGTGACAGAGACCCTGTAAAGTCCAGTGTAGATGTGTCCACTTTGTATATGCACCATGAAAAGACTTCTTTTTCCAATATCCCGGGTCTTGAAAAACATTTTTTTACCACCAGACCAAGTCATCACAACAAAAGCTGCACTATGTATTGACAAGGCTGAGATGTTCCACCCTGAGGTCTTCGGCCCCCAGGAGGCTCCACTGAACTCAGGGTTGTGAGATCATCTAATTATGTGTGATAATTTAGGAAGTCCCTGGAGACAAAAACAAGCTTGAAAAACCACAGGCACTCGTTTCAGTGTAAAGACAAAAGAAGCCGATTTCAACTGGTTAATTAAACGTAATGATAGTTTTTACTGTGTCAGTGTGAATGCTTTCAGGGCTGCGACTAATGATTATTTAAATTTTCAAAATCAAAAGAACTACTTTTTTCAACTTATTAACTTATCTTTATGTCTATAAAAGGTAAGGAGGTGGTGAAGAATACAATGAAGGCGATGTAGTTATATTATTTATTTTGTTCAACCAACAATCCCAAATTCAGTTAAATATCGTATGAAATAAAGGAAATCTTCAAATTTGAGAAGCTGAAGGGAACATAGAAAAATAGGTAAATGATTATTCAGTTCATGGCTGTAACCAGCTATTTTTGTGAGCTATTACTCAGCAGATTGTTTCCTCTTTTAATAGATTAATCACTTAAAGCACAAAAAAAAACTGTCCATTTCCCAATTTGCAGGCACATATCTTTAAATTACTTATTAAGTCTGAAAACACCCAAAAGATATTCAGTTTACTGTCGCACAAGGCAGATCCACACAGGGTATGAGATGGAACTGAGATGACATTCTTGCCTGAAAAATGACTTTAATGATAAATTAATCATCAATGCAGGTGTATTTTCTGTTCATAGACAAACCCAGCTGTTGCATTGGTGTAATGCAGAGTTTATATGGTCATACTTAGATGTTTATAGGGGCACCTTTTACTTGGTCATTTGCGCATAATGCCCTTAATGACCTCTTTGTTTCTATTCTGAGTTTTAGGGGGAGAGAGAGAGAGAGAGAGAGAGACAGTTGTGCGGGGCTGCTACAGTAATCCTTTGTACAGTTTCTATTTTTAGACGGTGACAGCTATCAGTTCTGTGGATGTGTGAATTTACATGAGACGAAGAAACAGAGAGAGAGAGAGTGAGAGGGTCTTTGTGTCTGCCTACAACAAAAATGTTGCTGTACATGTTTGCACTGATCAGTGGGATCCAACCAGGGGGTCTGCAGCCCCCCGAGGCGTCACAAGATAAATCTGAGGGGTCGTGACATTGTTAACAGGGTAGAAAAGGGGGAAGAAACGCACATTTCTTCAGTAGAAATGTCTGTTTGTTCTTAGTTTTTGCATGAATTACTGGATCATTTCCCCTGTCTGTAAGTGACTTAAATAATGCTATTGTGGAGGCCATAATCTGTATTCAAACGCAACCCGTGATGAATAGACAGAAACAAAACGTTGAGCGTGTGAATGCAAGTGAATGAAATGATCGTTTTTTTAGGTGTAGAGAGATAACACCATAATATTAACCTATTACTCTTCAGATCTTCAGAGCGTACTTGTGTATCCTATAAACAGCCGAGTGAACCAAGAAGCAAAATGTGTTTGTGCAATGACGTTAAAAAAACGATTAAAATATCCAAGAAACAAGACAGAAAAGTACTTTTTTTGTCCGCTTTGTAAAGCTGCTGTACACCTGACCTTCAGAGACTCAGAAGAAGCTAAATAACACTTACAGTTAAAGCCAAAGCTGCTGTAAAATGATGACAGAAGGACGACACGCTCAGTAATCCTCCAGTTCAGTGGGATCGCCTAACGTGTTGGAACGATGGCGGGAACCAACTGATGAGACGGACAGGATTAACTATGTTCTTATGTTGGTCTTCCTGCAAGCTGATGGGAATGTTTTATTTTATGACAGCAGCTTATCGACTGCGCATCAAAATGGGCCACTTTGACTCAAGAAATACATATTTTCTATTTAGGTCTGAAACAAGAGCATTTGATTTATAATACAGTTAGAAAATGTGACTCTACGTACATGTTGTAATTGTCTTGACTAGTTTTTTTCTATTCAGTCTAGGCAACAGTCAAAGCCCATTTTAAATCACTTTTGGTTTAACTTTCAGTTGTCTACAACAAAAGAATAAAATGAAAATTTTGAAAATCAAAATGGAAAATGTTTTTATTGTCAGTCAAGTAAAACTAGTTATTTCAATCTGTCTGCTTTGGGCTTTGGGAAACTGTGATAGGCAAATTTTATTTGAATTTTATGGAAATTTGTTGATTAATTAATTAATTGAAAAAAGTATTTGCACATTATTAAAAAAAATCTGAAGACCTGATACGTAGACACAGTATGAAACTTTTGCACCAAAGTTAAGCCAAACTCACTTGAACTCAGTAGCACTTTTGCTGATAAACAGTGTAGTTAACTAGCATTTACGGTTTGTTTACCCATTATTTACGCATGAGAGTGCAAATAATTGGATTGCTCTTTTATTGCTCAAGTGTATCTAATTGGATTAGGCTTCTAAGTACTCTGCTGCCCTTTGCAGTCTGTTTTCAGGGTCAGCATCACTGTGGCAGTCAGTATATAAAGCATATTATTTTATTGAGCTGTTGATAAAGTAATGCCCACGAGCTTGTGATGGCTGCAGATTTGCAAAAGAGTTGATTTATTGTCAGCGATCCGATAACGAGGATAGTGGAAATGATCCTCGAGATGATATCAAGTTATATTGCACAAGAGTTCAAACGTCACAATTAGAACAAAGCACAGACTGAAGGATTCATTCGTGACTAACACTAATGCGTGCCAAAGGGTGATATGGTTGTTCTTAATGGGTCACTTAGGTGTTGTAAAATATACCCCCTTCCTCAGTGACGTCAACCTTACGACACTGTGATGACGATTTGCCGCCCAAGGTGATCTCAGCCGTACCTGCGGGATATAAATGTTAATGCACCCCTCACGTGAGCGTCCCCCTGCAGAATAATGATACTGTATCTGAGCACAAAACGAGAGTCTGAAAGAGTTTCTGTTCTGGGGGAGGGAGCCGCAGAAAGACCGTCACTAACTTCATGTGACCCAGTTGGTTTTAATATTTAACTACTAACTAGTGTGCGGCTCAATCTCCAAAGAATACACTCACTGATATTGAGTATCTGTGCTCAGCGATAGAGCAAGTCAGTTTATTTATTTGTTTTCTTAGGCCTCACATTTCTGAATTAAGTAGCTGTTGGGAGTCAGTTAATATTTTATGCGCCCGTTCAATAACCGTATCATTTGAGTGCAGCATTAGCTAAAAGAGTTTTCACAGAAACAGAAGAAATGTCAGAGGTAGCTCAGAGTTCGTCTGGAGCCTGTGACCTCCTCCGCTCTGTTAATGAACCCAAATCCTCTGGACTTAAGCAGAACAAATACATCAATTTAAAAAATGAAGCAGCCGGGGCTGTTATTCATTGATTTTTTAGATGCAGTTTGCCTTTTGTCGCTCATTAAAAGTGGACACTAGGACACGCAAGCGAGGGTTTTACAGACTTAAATCTTTGTGCTGTGTTGTTGAGCTGGGGCAGCATGGCCAGGATCCACAGGGTTGAAAAAAGAAAAAAAAAAAAGTGGATGCAGCAAAGTGGTTGCCCCGGGCAGGTTTCAGTAAAAGGGGCGGCCTTGCAAAACAAAGGCACTAACTGTTAGCAACGCATCCTGACATCAAGTGATACACCATAAAGGAATAAATTCAGATTTTACATAAAACAACACAAATTTCAAAAAGCTCATTGTGCTTCGCTGAGATTCCCTGACGTGCATAACTAATGACTTTTCCTGCCTTTTAAAAGACGTGCTGGATGTGTCTGCTCTCATACGAGCACACTTAGTCTTCTGGTGCAACCAAGAGGGAGGCAGCACTTCTCAGTTTAGATAGAACTTAGAAACGCAGAAGCTGAAGGTTTTTAAAGCAGACGGATCCCTTTACTGATCATGCTAATGATGCTCGGATACCAACCTTATGAGGTATGTTTTAAAACGAATAGTTTGGACAAGTGCTATTTTTTTCTTTTTATTGTGTATGGAAAATAACATGACTGTAAAATCTACTTGATTTAAGGAGCCAACATGGTGCTCATACATGTTCGTATATGTATTATACATCTGTTTAGTGTTGACTTATGTGTCGTGTTTTTTTTTTTTTTTTCATAAAACACAGAATCTGTTAGTCATTGCATCAAAAAATTCAAGCAATAGACAGGAAGGATTAAATATAGACTGGGACACGGCGACACTGCTCCGTTTAAAATGTGTTGCAGCCTGACAAACACTGTCTCTGAAGTTTGTTTATTTGCCTGCAGTAGCTTTTCTGGATCATTAGTGCTGTGTGTGGGGGATTAATGATCCACAGCAATCAAATTTATCCCAAACCAGAGAGTGCAGAGATGTGTGCGAGTGTGCTTACGTTACTTAAAAGATGTGGCCTATAAATGATGAGAAGCAGAGGAGTGTAGAAGTTAAAGGAAAAAAAATATGTAGAAATTTCAGCAATGTTTCCTACTGAGACTCGCTGAGATGCCAACACATGACAGCGTCTCAAAAGGAAAATGCATAATGCATCTTAAGGCTTTGAAATCTCTTCCAAGTTTATTTTAATATTTAAGTCAATGCTGTGCAATACTAAGGAAAGGCAAGACTTTGAGGTATATTTAGAGTCTTTTTAATCTAATAAAAGACTATGCAGCCTTAAAACATGAAATATTACTGTTAGAATAATACAGTTGCACTTTAAAGTGGAATTATTTGAATGAACTTTCCTTTCCAGCAACATTTGATTTGTCAGTATGACCAAGGTGCATATTCATAGGATTTATTCCTCGTGTGGCACCTTTAACCATCTCTCTTGCCACAAATCCTTCTTTTTTCTGTCTTTTTTCCACTAACAGGTCCAGACTCACCTGGAGAACCCAACCAAATACCACATCCAGCGCTCCCAGCAGCAGCAGGTGAAGCGGTATCTGGGAAAGCTTGGCTCTCAGGTGTTGAGCTTGCCCTGCCCCAACCAGTCCTCTGACCACGGGGGCATGCCGCCAGGGCCGGGCAACAGCGCCCCCAACAGCCCTATGGCCTTACTGACCCTGAACTCTAACTGCGAGAAAGAGGTGAGCTTTTACTCGGACGTATCACAGTTTGTCACAGTAACGTGCACAGATTTTCCCTTTGATCTTGATCTTGCACTCATTTAATCAAACTTATCTATGTGACCTTTGTTGTCTTGTTTTAGATGGATGATGTCATTGATGACATTATTAGTCTGGAGTCCAGTTACAGTGATGATATCCTTGGCCTGATGGACCCAGGACTGCAGATGGCTAACACGGTGTGTGTGTGTGTGTGTGTGTGTATGTGTGTTTCTTCACATGAGAGTGTTTTGTTTGGTACTTTATTTTGATAAAAACATCTCAATTTCTAAAACCTAAAATAGTATTAGATAACATTGGGAACTCAAAATAAAATCAAGCAAGCTCAGATGTGCTACCAAGCAATTTTGCCAGGCAAACAGCAGTTCCAATAAATAGTCCTGCACCTGACGCCCAAATTGTTATTTTTACACTTTGGTGTGTGTGTGTGTGTGTGTGTGTGCAGATTAAACACATTAAATATAGCGTGTTAATTAGAGAGCCGTAGAAGTGCTGGTAGACGGATTTTTTGTAACCTTTGGACTGAGTCGGGCTACCTGTTTCCAGTCTTTATGCTAAGCTAAGCTAAGCAGTCGCTGGCTGTAGCTATATATCCAAACTAACTCTCCACAAGAGAGCTAATAATGTTGAATGACCCCTTTAATGTTGACGCCGCTCACGTTTGCATGACAAAACACAACTTTTCTCAGTGTGTATTGGGCCTGTTTCACGTCACCTCCCTTCACATCATGTTTGTCCTGTGATGCTGATTACCATCTCTACAGAGGCACAGCGGGGGGTTCTTCTTTGCTCAACATCTTTGCTGTGTGTCCCCAGATCCCCGTGCCTGCTAACCTCATGGACATGTATGGTAATCAGGGTATGTCCCAGCAAGGTCTCCCCATCAGCAACTCTTGCCCTGCAAACCTGCCCAACATCAAAAGGGAATACTCAGGTGAGCAAAGGACGAGCTTCTGTCATCATTACGCATCTATTAAACATTTACAGATCTGTGAGCTGTGCAAATTAACATTAATGCCCATTCAGCTTCTACACTGCATGAGAAACATTTACCAAAGCTCTACTCTCCAGGCCTTTGTGCATCCGATAGTGTAGCATTTCATGACTGGTCCCGCTGTTGTAATCCTCCTCTGTGTGGGGATGTTGACTGACATGTTTTTTTTTTTTTTTCAAAGTACTTGTATCCGTTCTGCACATTTTCTATATTGAATATGTCATTTCTCATCACGTAGTGTCACAATCCCCGGCCATCATGCATATGCTGGATAAGTCTGGATCCTGTGGCAAATTTGACAACTATCAAAGGCCTGAAGGGTTCCCTGTGGGTACGTGTGGTTAATTAGCTTCAAAGTATAGAAACTGCCTGCTGCGCATTTGATTTGATGCTTGCACTTGTGCGCCGTTGATTTGATTAATCTAAGTGTTTTTTTCCCCAGAAGCCGAGGTAAGAGCGATGGCAAAGGAAAGACAGAAGAAGGATAACCATAATTTGAGTACGTCTTATTTGCACTACATTGCATAAATGTAAATGTGAATGATTGAAAGCACATACATCGTGACCATCGTATCATTGTCTCTGATACACTATATAAAAAAACATTGAAACACGTTATTAGATGTTGTTTTATCAGTTAATCACTTACTTTTCTCTTCTGTTTGTGTTTTGTAGTTGAGAGACGACGACGGTTTAACATCAACGATCGAATCAAGGAATTGGGAACTTTAATTCCAAAGTCCAATGACCCGTAAGTTACTGTTATTCACTCTACAGATTTATAAAATGCACAGCAAGACTCACCTTCAGTCAACAGTGAATAGAAGAAGAGAAAAAAAAAAAATATATATATATATATTTATATATATATATACATATATATATACATATATATGTATTGGATATCTGTCAAAGTTCAGCTGCAGCTAATATGAGGCTTCAGCAGCAAAAAAAATACCCTCTTTGTGTTACTATCTCTCGACTGCAGCTAATCAAGCAAACACACAGAGGGACTTTTCACCAAAAAGATCAGAAGTCACCCACTTGGATTTGTGTAACTCAAATTTTCCTCCTCATATTCACTTCAGCTGAACTTTAGAGTGCATCTCTATTGATTTTTCTTGCCCCATCTGTTACCTACCCTTTGATGATCTTTTCCAGATCTGTTGGCTTTATATTAGACGTTGAATCAGTCACAAAATTACTAAAGCAAGCACACATACACATAAATTATAAATGTAAAATACACACAAAATGATCATCATTTAATGGTCAGATTATATTAATCATATTTGCTGTATAAAATGTCTCTTTAAGCTCGATCTTTTAGTTTTTTAAGATCTCAGCAGCCCCCATGACTGCGTCTACCCACCCATGGTTGTTTTGTTAGACCCCAGCTGGGTGCCCCACCCACTCATACATCTCCATACACACAAACTCAGCCTTTCACAAACAGACCCCTCCTGACGTAGTTCTTCGTATGGATAATGCATGGCGAATAAGAAAACAAGTAAAGTAAGGAAATAAGTAAAGATCGATTATAACCACTGCAGCCCTCAGTTGTTCAGGGAGTTCACAGTCATCCTTATGACTGCTTGTGATCTCATTGTCCTCTCTAATTTCTAACCGTAGGTCAAGCTCTGTTATCTCCACCTCCGGTTCATGTTCCTCATTATTTCCGTCTTTCTTTTGTTTTTCTAAGTGAACCAAGCTAAATTCTAGTAACGGCCTATTACAGAAGGCCGAGTCTTAAGAGTTGAGGCTGCGCAATTTGCAAATAATGGCTCCTCTGTGGTTTTCAGAGACATGCGCTGGAACAAAGGCACCATCCTGAAGGCATCGGTGGACTACATCAGGAAGCTGCAGCGGGAACAGCAGAGGGCAAAGGAGCTGGAGAATCGCCAGAAGAAGCTCGAGCACGCCAATCGACACCTGATGTTGAGGATACAGGTAAAAGAAACTTTCCAGACGTGTAGCGATTGTAGTCGCAGAGTTGTAGAACTGCATCACACACTCATGCACTCTGTGTATGAATTATCATAAAATAATGATAAATGAACAGAAAACATCTAGTATCTGTCGATTCAGTGTCGTAATCAGTCAAAGATTTTGATTTTTAACTGGGCTGTGTGTGAAATAAACAGTGCCTTCAGTGATTATGCTTTCATGAGATGTAATAAGCTTCAGGGGGAAATAGCAGAGCCATTTAAAGGCCACACATGAGGGGGAAGTGGCTGGTGAGAGCATCATCATTGTAACTAATTAATCACAAGACAAGAGGCGTCAGGATCAGTTGCGGTCAGCTCAGCTGACACTGATTGATCACAGCTTGTAGTTTGCTTTCCAATAATCATTCAGAGCAGCACTGTCAGAGGCGTTTTAACAAGTGGGAGGAGTCAAAGCAGACGGCTCAGTAAGTTACAGTCAGGTGGGGATTTAAAACAACAGAAGGTCACCTCCGCTAACCAAATTTCCTGGGAGGCGGGGGGCTCAGCATACACTTTATCTTTATTCTTGACGAGCCACTCAAGAGTAGGAGACTGTGATTGCAGCAGAGAGCCTCCACTGACTGGCCCGTGTGTGTCCCTCTGTGGTTTGCAGGAGTTAGAGATGCAGGCGCGGGCCCACGGCCTGGCCATCGCGTCTTCGGCGCTCTGCTCCGCCGAGCTCGGGGCCCGGACCATCAAGCAGGAGGCCGCTCTGGAGGACTGTCACCAGGACCTGTACACGCTCCACCCCCATCACCAACACCACCCCGCCTGCACTCCGGAGCAACCCGGCGGCCTGGAGCTAAGCGAAGGCCACTCCAACTTCCCCGAGGGCCACTACAGCGTTCACGGCAAGCCGGGCTCCAAACTCAACGACATCCTCATGGAAGACACCTTATCACCGGTGAGAGGGGTGGACCCTTTGCTCTCGTCCGTCTCCCCGGACGCATCAAAGGACAGCAGCCGCAAGAGCAGCGTGAGCATGGATGAGAATGAGCAGGGCTGTTAGCACCCCCTACTGGAAGACGCCTGACCTGCATGTCCGGCCCCTCCACCCTGCTGCAAGTGTCCCCAACACACTCCCAGCTGCTGGAGAGGCTTCGTCCTGTTTGTGTCATTTGTTTTTGTCTTTTTTTTCCCATCTGTGTTTACATGTATTGAACCTTTTCTGTTCTGTTTTTTTTTTGTTGTTGTTTTGTCTTTTTTTTTTTTTTTTTTTGTGATATCTTTGTTTTTTCAAGCCCTCAACCTTGATTTCAAGGACTGATTACGAACTATGTTTTGCTTTAATCAATACTTTGATGACAATGAGTTACAAAAATAGAAGTTTTTATATTTAAAGAAAATGCATTTATCTTTGGATAGAGGCTAGATTATGTTTATTTCTATTGATTCCAAAGAATCTAGGGAAGTTATAAATCATGGTCAGAAGTGTAGATATTTTGTCGTGAGATGAACACTGCTTTTTAAATCACTAGCAATAATAGAATAAAAAAAAATCTATTTATTACTATAGTGCTTTACACTCCTTGTGTCTTAGATTGAACTTGAATGTGTCGATGCCTTATTAAGATGTGTACACATCGATGTTGTATTGCTATGCACATGTTTTGGCTGTTAGCTGAGTCTTTGTCAGTCTTCCAGTTGAAATTTCTTCCTTGACAAATATTAATCATTTGTAGATTTGATCCTATTTATGTATCGCTGTAAACAGAACATTATGTACACATTCCCCTTGAGAAATTAATTTATAGAGACATTTTAAAGAGCCTTTTTTTAATAACAAAAACAAAAGCACATAAAAGAATTTAAGCCAAAATGACTCCCAACAAAATCAGCATTTATAATGGCTTATTTTAGTCCTTTATTCAGTGTCATAATGAGCAAGAGACAGCACAACAATCCAATAATGAGAGTTTCACTGCATGTATGCATCGTTTAATCTACAAGTTGCTCGCTACTCGGCAGTGTGTACCAGATATGTTACTAATTTACACTCCTCACTGCCAAAACCTAATGAAATACTGAAATTAAACAAAGAATTAAATATATTTTACATGTCTCAGTAGTCAATCTTAGCTCAAATCTAAATTTAAAAGCCCGTCATAGCCCTGACACGCGCTGATTAAACTCAATTGAACCGATTGTTTTATAAATCTATGAAACCGATAGGCGACTAAAGCAAGAGAGATGAATCCACTCGTGTTCTCTTCTGTGGTGATCAGACTAACAGATCTGCTACTATTTCAGCACACGCGGCGTCGCACTTCAGACGCACGTTGACGCAAGTGCTCAGTTTTTATACTTGTCCATTCATTTCCTAAATTATTGTTGTTGTTTTTTTTACACCACTGTGGTGACATTTCACATTCAATATGTTTTGGGTTTTTTTTTTTCCATTATGTGAACATTTATATTGCCAAGGAGAATAAGGAGACTGCTTTGGGATTTTGTATGAAATGCATGACATTGTCAAAACACTGGAATGACCTCTGTAAATTGAAACATGGTTTGTTCGCCTTTTTTTTTTTTTAAACGCATAAACTAACTATTGTATTTGGCTTTTCAAATGCAAACAGGATATTGTATGAGATTGTAGATTCTTTATGGTGTACGGTTGTTGTATAATTCAGCAGTTTGTTTTCAGCGGTTGTAGCACATTGCGTAAATATGCCTTCGTTAATATCTACCTGCCATACGTTGAGAGCCCTGTTACAGCACAGCCTCCATTTTGTTAAACTATGCAAAGGTCGAAGTTGTGCCTGCAGAGCCGCGTCATGTCTCGACAATGTGATCTCCTTACGAATTAGTCTCAAAGAGTGTCAAAGTAATTATCTTTTGAATTGATTTTAAGTGCCTTACGGTCGTTTCTGTTACCCCGGTGATGTAAGAGAAGTTGTAGACAGTGATGCAACATTTTGTTGATGTTTATACTGGTGTTTGGTGCTTAATGGATTTGTTGAAGACTGCCAAGGTATATTAGAAAATGGCAGCAAAGGGCCTTTTTGTCCGTACAGTAAAAAAACACAATACGCCTCTCCAACCCACGAAAGAAAAGGTTCATTATAATGGAACCACAACATGTTCAGTATTAATGAAATAAATAAGACGTTATGAAATAAATTATTATGAAAGTACATAGAGTAGAATATATAAGTAAACCAACAAATTCTGAAATATTTGATTTATTATTGACCCATCAGTATTATTAAATGCTATTTCATCATTTGTATTTTCATAGTTTATTTTATTTATTTTGTTTTTGTGCACACAGACTTATCTTGTGTTTGTTGTTTTTTTGTTTTCTTTTCTTTTCTTTTTTTATTTCAAAATGTACTCTTAAAAAAGTCTGTTTTTATTTCATAGTGGTCATTTTTCCCAATGATACTTTTTTGTTGTTACAGTTAATTTAACGATGCTCACCACTCCCACAGGCAACCTCTCAATCCAACCAACAGACTAAACATTTAGCCAGTTAGCGTCAAAACTTATGACGAGCTGCTACAGCGACCACTGACAGTACAAATATAAATATACTATAATTATATAACAAATAAATAAATGAATATGAGACATTAACTAACCTCTGCTATATTTAGCACAATGTGGTCGCAAACGACCAGCTGATTAGTCAGGCTGGCTCATAAACACTTTACTGTTATATGACTCAGTATCTTGGTAAAGAGCCACTGTTAACAGTAGAGGCTGAAGTGTTAATTCAGGAGTTATCGTAGAAATGCTGTTCTCTTAAAGTTAAATTAAAGTTACACTTTAACAAGAAGGAAAGAGCCCTAATCTGTTCATTTGTTGCAGCGTACAGAAGCTGGCTGCCAGTTGTTGAGCCCGACGAGAGCGCAGAGGCACGAGGTGGCGATTGGGAAAAGTGCAACGGTATGAAAATAGGAACGATGAAACAGCATTTCATAGTAATGAGTTGAAATTTTAATAACTTGAATAAGCAAATAATGTTTCTAGCAGCGTGGCCTTAGGGATGGCACTGTTGGCCGACCCACCACTTTGATCCACATTTAAATATCTCATCAACTATCAGATGGGCTGTACAAACATCAATGAGGGTGTCATCTTGTAAAATTAAACTATTGGAAAAACTTGAATAAGCATTTAGCCCTGCTGTGCTTATGTACAGCCACACATATCTATAGTCTCTTCGACATTGTACTTGTTTATTCATATGATTATTACATAATGTCGTCATTCTTTATTTAATACTGAACGTTTTCTTTCATCGTTATTCAAGATCAAAATCTACACCTGAGGCCGTGTTTCCAAACCTGTACTCAATATTCAGCATCCTTTTCAGACCGGTATGAAGGAAGCTGAAAGTGAGGGTGCCAAAATGTGTTGCCAAACTTAGATATTTAGATATACAGTAAGTTTATATAACGATTATGAAATAGCTTTTTTTTTTTTAACAGCTTAGCTAACGCACCTCCGTTAGTGGTGTTTCTCCTCTGTAATACCTGAAACATGCTATCAGGCCATGAGTAAGCTACAAACAGGTGAACGGACGTAGTAAAAGTTCATTCTTATACTTGTAAAGAGTAAAAAAAAAAAAAAAAGAAAAGAAAAAAAAAGAATGAATGAGTTATAATGAATGAAAACTTTTCCGGAGCTTTCAGTTGCATCTCATTGGGTTCAGCAGTAGTAGTATGAAACCTTGAGATGCAGGTGAAAGCCGGGAACAAGCAAGTAGTAAGTGGACTTTGAGTTGAGATGTGTTCCTCGTAGCTGAATTACAGCTTCAGCAGACCGCAGAACGGCCTTGATGGTGACACCAACCCCACGCACTAAGCCTTAATACTGCAGTACCCACAGGCCTGTAACATCGCCATTTGACTGAACCAAGACCATGTTGCTTTTTTTTTTAATGGAACAGATGAAGATAAATCACCTTACCCTGAAATGTGACTGTTAAAACATCAGTATCACACATGGCGGCGCTTGATTTAACGCCATCACCACGACCGATCCCTCCTCCATCCAGCTCTTAATTCTTATGGTACCTTTTTGGGTAAACCACTAATGAAGAACCATCTCCTCTGCTCACTCTCATTCCCGTGGTTCCTACAGACAACGTTTTCTGCTGATTGTTGCTACTGTTCTTATTGTTACAGTTTGTATGAGATGAATGTAGCAATAGTTACTGTACGCACTGGTTTCAGATTAGTGAGCTCAAACTCATTGGTACTCAATGTGGACACTATCATGTGAGAAATATTAAAAAGTTTTATTTGAATGTTCGTAGAGCTTGTGTTTTTTTTCTTATTTAAAATATACGTCCTTTTATTACAGTGAGGTATAAAGCGTGTATTAAATATTAATAAACTGCTTAGAGCTGCTCAATAGGGAGTAATACTTCACTTCTTATCTGCACATACATACTGTCTATGAGGCAAGCTTGTCATTTAATCAACATATTTCATTTAGAAAATGTGAGAACTGAGAATTTATTTAGCTTAAAAGGCCAGAATATTGCACATGTTCAGTTGTAATGTTTTTTTGGGGGGGTGGGGTCATTACTAAGGTGTAATTGTTAATATCCCAATACATAATCATAACTCTTCTCATGAGATACTGAAGAGTTAATCAACTTTATAGGAAAGGACCACTGTCATTTTAAACCGGTCCAGTTTAAAAACATCCATGTATAATCTAAAAAAATCTTCATAAAACCAAACATCTGCTAAGTCATCTTTGAATGCATCAACACAATGGCAACTGATCTTGTGGCTCACTAATGAAAGCCCATTTACAGTTTTATGACCCGGGTGTCGACTTTCCAGGAAAAATCACAAGTGGAGCTCTGTTAGGCTCTTAACAAGGCTTTTAACGCCACAGACTCGCTCTTCAACCGTGCGTGAAGAGTGAATTTTCCCGGTCTCTGCTAGCATTGCGAATAAATGGAACAAAGAAACAGCTGATGACCACAGATAATGAAACTCGAAACTGAATCTGAAAGTGAAAACACAATGACCGATTATGGCCACCGGAGCCGCAAAACAAATAAGTGCTGCTTTAAACGTGATGTATGTTGAAAATGTAAATCCACCCGAGTCAAGTTCAATCAACAAATGTTTTATGATTTTTTTCCACAGTTAGTCTGTATTTTTGCAATCTGGATATTACTTAGGCTCTATGATTTCTAACATTTTTTTTACAATATTATTATAATATTAAAAACAGCTGGACACAATATGGCTCCCTCTTCACTGAAAATAAAAGGTCAGTCTGTGTGCGCTTCTGAGCTTCAGCTGTTCATCCCTGTCTGACAGTGGTTCAGGAGTGCAATGTTAATGCTGTACTCTCAAATCAAATCTGGAGCTGTAGGTCTTACTAATGAAGCACTTTTGATTCTTCTTTCCCTTTAAAGCACAGGATCTGAACTCTTCTTCCACCAGGGCGGCGCACATTTCACACGTGAGAGACAGCAGCCTTAAATAGAAAGGCATTTCACCTCCCCCTGCTACACACTCATGGTAATACAAGCAAGGCCTGCACATAGTGAATGCAGACGAACCTGAACAAATTATAAATCAAGTGATTATTTTAAGACGGAGAGAGAGAGAGGATTATTTCTAGAGGCATGTGCAGAACAGCATAATGACGTTTGATTACTTTGGCTCGGCGCAGTGTGCAGCTGTGACGACAGATAGGGAAGGCCGACAAACACACTCTGACAGCTATTTTCTCCTTTTATTATAACAACTGACTCCACACTGTTTGAACAAGCGGCGGTAGTCACCTGCTTGAGTAATTTAGAATATACAGAATTCCACATGAGGCCAACATATATTTATATATATAAAAACCTTTATAATGCAGGGACATCATTACATACATGTGAATAAGGGCCGGTCATGCTGTTAGTTTATCATTCAAGTTTTTTGATGCATGATGTTTTGAACTCATTGTGTTTGCAGGTCAGATCGGACAGAGTATTGGGGGGTGGGAGGTGGGCGTCTCAGCGGTAGCACACCTCTGATATCTCCATGGCCAGCTCAATGAGCTCTCCTGTGTCCTGACAGGAGCCGCAGCAGTTGCAATCCAGCTCCAGCTTGTAAGCGCAGCAGTCCTTTCCCTGCTGCTCCCTCTCGCTGGACGCCTTGATGTAGCTGTACGAGGGGAAACAGCGGCTCACGGCCCTCTCGCAGGTGTCCGGCAGCAGGACCATTAGCTCGTGGAAGCGGCAGTGCAGGCAGGCGAGGAGGAGAGCCGCGCAGTCGTCTGCAGGGGCCCGTCCACGAGGCGGAAGAAGGAGAGGAAAGTTATGAAAATGTTCACCGAGCACACTAAACGACACCTTCTTTGAGTGTCCTCCATCGCATCTCTCACAGGGAAACAACCCATCACAGCCTTGTTGAATGATCAACGCAACATGTGAGGGGCAGGTTCTGTCTAATTACATCAACTGCAGCACTTTAGTTTAACAATACCTCCAGAGTCGGGCAGGTATGAATCATCGGAGGGGAAACGGCTGCTGCTGCTCTTAAACTTGTCAGAACACACAGAGAGGCTGGATCCACCCCGCTCGCTGCCACCCAGGGGATCGTGGGAACTGGGATCGGCGTCCGGCCTGTCTGCCTCCTGCTCCGAGATGGTGCTCAGCCGGCGAACGCCACCGGCCGACCTGCCCGTCATCTTTCTGGACGGGCTGCCTGTCACTGGTTTGGGGACGCTCCCTTTGAGAGGGTGATACAAGAGATGTGCGGGGTGGGGGTTAGTGCCGGTTTAGCACCCAGTCCAGTCTGTGGACTAATTATTCAGAGCACCATTAACATGCAGTACGTCAGGGAGGTGAGACTTGAAGTGTGTAATGGAGGAGGGCTTGCTCAAAAAAACTTCAGCGAGGAGAGATTATTGATTTGCAAGCTTTTATTTGGATCTTGTTTCCTGGATTGGATCGGGCCCGAGGAAAATATAGGCTACACTGTGTGAAAATATACTCCCCCGCTAACATTTGGCAAGCACCAAACTGATCAATCGTTCCACAGTTTTAACTGCACCTCACTTTACCCAAGCTGCGACTAACAAACAACTTCATCCAAGCAGTATTTAGCCTGATGCGACATGGAGCGAGGAACAAGAAGAAGAACGGCGACCTACCATCAGACACATGGTCCTTTATTTTCTCGAGCTCGATACTGTCCTCATCACTCACAGGAAGCTTTAAAGGAGTTGTCATCTTGGGAAAAGTGAAGAGAACAAACACGGAGTGAGACACACATGCAAGAATTACGTTATCATAATGGATCTAAGTTTCTAGAGAGCAATAAATGATTACGACATCTTGTTTTTGTGTTAAATTAAAGGAATCATGCAAAAAAAAAATGTTGCTGAAATTCAACAAAAAAAAACAAAACAAACATACTAATGTTTGATAGTTAATTGACCTTTTTTTCATTATTTAAAAAGATTACCTGTGTGTGCTGGTTAAATATCCAACAGTGTAATCCAAAGCATCTGCAGCCGTGAGCCCCTCCGAGCTCCAGTTTGAGCGCCTCCCATCATCCTCATCCTCACCATCATCATCATCACCATCATCATGCACACGCCCACACTGTGAGCACACTCCACACCGGTCGATACTCGCCACTCAGGCAGCACGACTACAAATCTGCAATGGCATAAAGCATGGAAGATCCATTCAATTATGGTGTTTGGTCGATGGGGAGGCAAACCAAAGCCACTGATCAAAACACCTGGATGTTCGAGAGGAAAGCCCCGCGTAGGAGAAGGTTACCGCAACTCATTACCTCGCCTCAACCTGCGCCTCTAAGACC
Organism: Amniataba percoides; assembly: GCA_037176925.1. Classification (NCBI taxonomy): domain Eukaryota; kingdom Metazoa; phylum Chordata; class Actinopteri; order Centrarchiformes; family Terapontidae; genus Amniataba; species Amniataba percoides. The sequence continues at coordinate 13,217,449 of JBAJHX010000041.1, forward strand.
ACAGACCCCCCCTCCGTCAGCTGACAGCACACAGGTGAATTTATGGAAGAGAGAAAAAAGAAAAAAAAAAAAAAAGGACATTAGCACAGTGGAAAATTTGCCACCAGGACCATTTGCTGTCTTCCATTACCTTCCATTAAGAAGTCATTACTGTTGACTGGGAGAAGTGCAGCTTTTATAAAAAGGTCACCCAGCCTTAATTCTATCACATGAAACATAAAAGATGAACGCCTCGTGAAACTGGATCAAAGACACGTACAGCATCCACATTTATCATGAGGAATTTATTATTCATAGAGATGCATTGGTTTACAATAATGGTAAATCTATATTATCTACTCTTACAAGCTCAGTCAGAGCGAATTCAGCAACGTTCGTGGAAGGGGTGAAAAAAGACAAACGAGTATAAAGACGCAATGTATTCTTTTTGATCAGTTGATTATACCTTAAATACAAATATATCAGATCATGTTGGCAGTGAACATTTTCCATTTTTAAAAGTAACCTTTTTTTTTACATCCTCAACAATTTTTTTTTAAATATTATGACTACTAAAATAATATCAAGTAGTGTAGCTCCAACGTAGCATTAAGTAGCTACACAGAGAGAAGGGGCGGGGGTGGGGGAAATGTTTCATTGCGAAGTGCTAACTATCGATGTTCCCTTTCCTTTGGCTTCTCTGCTCATCATGGTCCTTTTGTGTACAGATATAGAAAATAAGAAAAAAAAATCATGAACAGGCGTGTTTCACAAATGTGGCTTTTGTGATGTCACTGTACAGAGAGAATCGAGAGCTAGATTAAGAACAAAAAAAAAAAAAGAAATGCTGATAAATACAAAAATAAAACAAACAAAAAAAAAATCCCCAAGAAGAGAGTGTTTGGTTATGTAGACGAAGCAGTTGTTTTTGGAATACAAAGCCGCGCAGGCCGCGAGCGTGACGTGCCCTGCAGCGGCGAGCTTGGACCTCGTGGTCAGAGAGAAGGCACGCGGTCGAACTGCAGGTTGGGCCTGCCCGGGCTGCCGTTGTCTTCGTCGTGGTGCATCTCATCGGGGCTGTGGCCGTGCTCGTCCGTGCTCTCCGGAGATTCGTAGGGATAATTTTCACATATCTCCTCATCCTCCTGCTCCTCTTTAATGCTGGTGTGGTGAAGAAAACAAAAGAAAATCAGGACTTGTGATTATATAATTACATTAAATCACAGCTCAGTCAAAACAGAGAGAGAGAGAGACGCTTACAAAGCTTGCGGAGGGGACTGCGTTGCACTGCTGTCACTTTGGTATCCGGATCCATTAGCGAGGGCTCCGTTCATCTGCTCCTGGAGAATGTGAGGCAGGGAGTGCAGTGGGATGCTGCCCATGGAGGCTGGGTTGTAGAAAGAGTTGCTGCAGTCTAGACCGCCACTCTGGAGGAAAAAAAAAAAGTTTTGATTGCTATAATACTACCTCAGCACTTAACAGATGTGGCTGTGATCATTGTGCTGCAATACACTGTATTGGGACATTCAGCCTCACTCTCTCTCTCTCTCACACACACACACACACACACACACACACACACACACACACACACACACACACACACACA
>JBAJHX010000041.1:13219136-13231177 GCA_037176925.1 Amniataba percoides
ACACACACACACACACACACACACACACACACACACACACACACACACACACACACACACACACACACACAAACATCTTAATTTATCATCACATTAATACACAAATTTAGAGTTTAAAATATGGGCTGTGTCTTACCTGAGGAGCAGACCCCGCTGCGCTCTGACGGTTCTGCGAGTTCTTCAGCAGAGATCTGTTATTGAGAAAAGAAAAAAAAAGTTCTATTTAATTCAGCATCCACAACTAAAGGATTTGAAAAGTCTCACTGTGCACTTTGCATTACTTCACATGCTGCTCTGGCTACTACTGTGTACAGAGACACAGTGAATATTTAAAGAGCTTGGTGTCTTGGTTTGAACCTTTACAGAGTGAAAGCAGATGGTACGGATTACACAGTGTGTTAACCACTGTGACATAAACTGTGAACGTTACTCCATCTAAACTTGTAATCTGAGGTCATGTTACATTTGGTGAACAAACTTTATTCTTTTGCGAGCTTAAAAGCGAAAAATACTGAAAACTTAAGCCGAATCTTTGTCTTGGTTCTCCAAGCAAACGGCTTTATGTGATAGAGAAATATTTGAGCTAACATTTTTTCACCCTGACTTTTAACACTGCACCATGTGGCCATTAAGTCCTTATTTAAAACCACTTTTACATGATTTTCATTTCACAACAGATATTTTATATTTTACAAACAAACATTGAAAAACTCATTGGGCCAGCACTTTCCTTCCTCCATCTGAAATCAAGAAATTAATGTTTCAAGAATGACTAAGAACAGAACAGAAGAGGTAAATCTGCCACTTCTCTCATTATAAACTGCATATGTGCCAGGCTCCAATGGGGAATATGACTGGCATAGCAACAGTAACTAAGGAGGCAGGGCTTAGCGAACAGCCGGATGCCCTCAAACTGCTGGGACTGTGAGCTACTGCCAACACACACACTGCTTTTCCTGGCGTGTTTGTTTAATAAAATCCACACAAGGTAAGAGCTTGAGTCATCGTGGCAAGACATGACAAGAAAGAATAAAACGCATCGCACGGCCATTTGTGACCGCCTGCTGATGGCGGTGTTTTCAGAGGCTTGTCTCAATACTTTCTGCATCGCGCAACAAACGTGTCACTTCGCTTTGTTCGCAAAAAAGCTCCGTCTGCTTGTGCGAACACGCCAAAACGGCTTATAAGATGAGTGTGTCCTGATTAGGTGGAGCCAGGAGGTCAAAAATGTCGGGCTTCCTCTCGACTCGTATCTGAAAAACAAAAAGGGGGGTTTCTGGCTTTGCGTCTAAAAAGCACACCCACCCGTTGCCAGCAGTCTTTTGGGGCCGTCTTCTGTGGAACTCGATCTCATCCACCGTCCACACGGCTCCCTTCACATTTTCCAGACGTACGAAGCATTTGTGGAGGCTCAGATTGTGTCTGACCGCATTCTGGAAGATAAAAGAAAAGAAAACTGTTTGAATATACAGTGTCCGTAGACTTTTCTTTAGACACGTTATATATGCTTTATATACACTTTAAGTGTAGCTCATACCTTCCAGGTTGCTGCATTGCGCCTGAAATATGCAAAGTTCCTTGTGAACCAGTTGTATATTTCATTTAATGTCAGCTGATTGCGAGGTGATTCAAATATCGCCTGAAAAAGACAGAAAAGAAGTGAATTCCCATTTTCAACAGTGTTGTGAAATGTTTTTTTTTTGGGTTGTGTGAGATGAGTGAAGTTACCTGTCTTATGAGCGATGCATATGTAAAGGGAGGTCTAACTTCTGTGCCTAAGTAGAACTCCTTATTATCAATTATATCTGTGGAAAAACATTAACAAGCAACATTTAAAAACATGGACATAATGAAACGAAGAAAATACGCTTCTATTTCTGAGAAAGACATCGACATACAATAAAATTTGAAGAAAAAAAAACATAAATAAGAAACTAAACCCCTTCTCTGTGCCCTGATGAAATTCTGTTGATGTGTATCTTAGCAGAACATGTTTCAGCTCGAGACCAGAGATAAAAAAAGTTACCCATTAATTAAGGTCTGATTCATGATCTCACAGTTACCTTGGCTGACGGAGCGGCTGTATCGCCTCCGTATGGGGGTCCCAGTGTACACGCTATTGGGAGTGAGGACTGAAGGGGATTCAGAGTGCGGCGTCAGGGGCGTGGATGGCGCCGTGGCACTCTGGGACAGACTCATGGTAGGAGGGCCTTTGGGCAATGTTGCCTGGGAGAAGGACACATTAGACACCAGATTCACCTGGAAAAAAACACAAAAAACAACAACAACAAAGCAGTTAAGACAGAAAAAACGTCAGCGCATCAACAAGCAAAACAATACTTATTTTAATTGAAGGAAACAGTCAAAGCAAGTACTTACAGGCTGCGCTGCGGGTTTGGGTTCAGAGGACTTGAGATGAGCCATCATAGCCTGCAGTCGCTCCTTGTCCTTTTTCAGCTGTGTTAGATGAGAAGACCGAAATAGAAGTTGAGAGAGTTGGCGAATTCACAGCTTGCGTTAAATGACGAAATCACATTCGGTGTGGGAACTACTTCTTTTCTGGCATCCTAAAAAGTATAATTATCTAAAAACATCACTTCTGTTTCCAGGCCTGGTGTGAAAACACACAGCTGCTGCTGACATTTAACATGCATTCAGTGTCAGAGTTTTTACAAAGCTCTTAGTTTTACTCTTTCAGTAGCTCACGAAAATACTCAATACCACACAAGGAAATAAATCAATACATCAAAAATGAGTTTTCTCTTCTGTTGTTTGATTTTTCAGGCATAAATATAAAAAAGTGTAGTTATGAGAAAATAAACCAAATACACACCTGCAGTTCCAGCTGCTGAACCACTTGCATCTGCACGCGACACTGCGCTGTGCTCTTGTCATCCAGTGTGTGTTCACTGTTCAAATGTCTGCAAACAAATCCAAAATCATGACATGCTTTACGGAAACCATGTATATAATTATTAGACACTGAGAACAAATTTGAACTTAAAACATTAAAAAAAAAGGTTCTTTTATACTTTTTCATTTCAACATTTCATTTACACCAAAAATTAGGAAATAAATACAAATAAAATAAGGAGAAATAAAATGTGACATTTACAGCCTCCTGCATTTATATATAAAACAAACACATTTCTTTGCCACACATTTATTACATCCGTGCCACTGCACATCAGATAGATGATGGCTGTATGCAAAGTTCCACCACTCACTTGAGGAATGCCTGAAAGTCTCCAAAGACGGTCTCACAGCCGGGCCATTTGCACATGCCATTTCCATACAGAGGGTGGCTATTCTGTGTGTTCTCATCCTGTGACCCACTGCAACGAGTACGGTAAAATGAACCATTGATGACACGTCTCAGACACACACACTGCTCAAGCACATGTAGAAAGAAGTTCTGATCGGACAGTATTAATTGCTAAACGCACCTTTCTTTCCTTTTCAGGAGAGTGTGATGACCGTTGGTGGTAGATTGATGACTGGAAGACTCTCTGTTGTCTCCACCAGTGGACAAAATGCTACCATTCTCACAGCCTGAAAATGCAAATAGAAATGATGAATAAATTGCTGTGTTATAGCACGCTGAGGTGCCATTAGATTTGCGTGACTCGTCCAGCAAATTAGCTCGTGATCATGGGAGGATATACTAATGCAGTCTAATACAACAGCACTGCACTGAATCGTCCTCGTCGTCATGAAGATTGTAATTCAGGCTTTGTTCAGCTCACCTGGCACTGCGATGGGGCTGGTGGGAAGGACAGACAGCAGGCCTTGTCTTTGCAGGTTGAGGAGATGTTGCTGCTGCACCTGAAGGAGCTGCTGCTGGATAGCAATCTGCTGGGCAGTCAGCTGTGATGAGGGGAGGAGGGGGGGAATACAATGTCCGTCAGTAAGTCTCCATACAGTTTTAAATGAATAGAGGAAATCTTTATCCAAGTTAAATCAACTCTATGGTGATATGATGGTGAGTGCAAGACCACACGGCATCACATCGGACGTATTTTCTGAAGTTGAAAATGTGAAACACAAAGCTCTGCTTCTGAAAGTACAGTCAGGCGCTGTCAGTCACTTAGTTTAATGAAATCAGCTAATGTTGTTAGCTATTTAAAGAGCAAAAAAAAAAAAAACATCTATTTGAGCAATGATCGAGTCGGTAGCTGTGTATTCATTTTCAACATAATATTCTCTGTTGGTCACCACCAACTTTTCCTCATCTAACCAGATGAAAGCTAGAAAGACCAAATGAGAATATTTTAAACACCTGCTGCCTTTTGCTCCGAGCCAAGTGCCCACTTGCGTTAAGAATTTCTGTTAATTTCTGACAATAAGTACACGTTAAAGTTGGGAGTGAATGGAGGATTTCAAAACACAGTGGGCAGCCAAGATTGACATCATGCTGTCCCACAAATACATGCACATAAATGACGGTTACTGTATGGTGTTTTGGCTTTTTTTGTTGTTGTGTTTTTACATGACATGCGCATTTTCTGCCCATCAAATGTGCACTGAAGTCCATGAGACCACAATGCAGGGACAGAGACACAAATATGAAAATGTGACGCACTTTAGATGGATAAACTGAGGGCATTTTGAGTGTGAAAACAGAACACAACAGCCTTTAAACTAATTGGAAATTATTCCAAGTGAGTGCTTTGCACAGTTAAAAACACCTTCTATGTAATCCCGGTCTGTTACTGTTACAGCGTCACCCTCAAGTGCTGTTATTGTATTACTTAAACACTGTACAGTGCTCGGATGAGTCAGTGGTCCTTAATTCAGGGAGTGATTATCCCTGTTGCACTGCATTATGTATTGTTATAATTAACTAACATTTGTAAAAAAATAAAGCCATAATGAATCACAGTTACCTCTTGACTAACAATCCCAGCATTCTTCTGTTGCAGCAGCTGCATATTTAGCTGCTCTTGCTGATTCTTGAAGACCTCTTGGATTTGCTGCTGCAGAAAAGCGGAGGGAATTTGAGTGAACATTAATAAAAGCACTGTGTCGAACATGGACTGCGGGGGCAAACATGTGAAAGACGCGCTACCTGGTGTAACATGAGTGCTTTCTGCTGCTGGAGCAGGGCTTGGAGCTGCTGAGGACTGAGGATCTGCTGCTGAGGTGTCGTCTGCTGCTGCTGCTGCTGCTGCTGCTGTTGTTGTTGTGGGGCCTCTGCTGGTGGGGTCATCATAGACAATGACACTGGAACCTGAAGCATACAAACAAAAACATAAAAGAGAGTAAGTTAAAATGCACATCACACAAAAAAAAGGACAAAAAGAAAAGCTGATGTGTGGGGGTGCGCCTAGCTGCTTTCATTCAATCTATCTGAGCTGCACCCTTGTGTAGACAATCGGTGCGTTTACATGTAAACAAGGAGCCGTATCTCTTTAATCTGGGTAAAGGATTACCCCTCGACAGGACACACAGCCACGTCTGTGCTGGAGTAGACTCCTTTCTCTGTGATATGTGTATCCGTTCGACAGAGTTTGCAACCACAGTTTTTAACAAGAGCACATGTGCAAGACAGAGGCCTTCAGAAAAGGGAGAGGTTCAACTGTGGCAGAATAACGAGAACTAAAACTGAAAACTGAAATAAACAGGCCCAAATAAGTTTCCACAGCTGAACAGTAGGTTATTTGTGAAATTTAAACACACGCGCAAACACAAACAGAATAAATCACGCGCTCTCTCACTACACAGTCTGTTTTCTCACTCATCCTCACTGACGGTACAAGTTCTCTGATGATAAAAAAAAAGCCTCATATTTGAAACCTAATACATGCCAGCCTTGGTAAACAGAGTAATAGGCAGGGTAAGAAGGGAGTTTACTTAAATGGGGCAGCCTCAATAGACTTTTTAAAAATAAGAATTAGAGCAGTAAATGAAAGAAATAGAGAAAGAGTAATGCAGTAAAGCCATACAGTTGTTGTTGGAAATTCACAGTAATCAGGTTATATCAGAGTGTATGTCAGAGCGTTATTGGATTTTCCTTCACTTTTCAAGTAATTGCGTTCATGTAAATGTAATGAGTGTACTGTAGACTCCATAACAAATCCATGACTTGCTATGGGCTAAAATAAGCACAAACACATCATTTCAAACAGACAAACTTACTCCAAAGTAATGGTATACCTAATTATTGTAATCACCGATTAATGCCACCATTATTTTCTCAATAAACCATTTTGTGTATAAAATGTGTTAGAAAATAGTGAAAATGCTTGTTAAAATATAATTTCCGTCAGCTTAAGGTGCCGTCCTCAGATGTCTCCTTGTGTCTGAGGAACAGTCCAAATCCAATTATGTTTGACAAAAGAAACGCTTTAAATGTCACAATGTAGCTACCAAAAAAAAAAAAAAAAAAACTGACCAAAACAACATTTTCCTGTCTGTCCACTAATCAATGAATCAATTAATCATTACAGTTGCACTCCTGTGCTTCTTGCTAATATGAAAAAAAAAACAGTTTAAAGTTACTCACAGCACTGCTTCAGTGATATTCTGACCTAACTGGTCACTCTAGTAAGATGAACTTGACTCTACTGCCATTTCAGCTAAAAATGAACTGAACAACAACAACAACTTTGAATGGCTTTAGGGAATTAGAACTCCTCCAAAACAACAACAACCTGAACCACAAAAACAACAACAACAACAACAGCAACAACAACAACATCCTCCTCAGCTAGGCATGCAGCAATTACCACACCATCCCCCTCGCTGTCAAGCCTCACAGCTCAGGGGATGTTTACAGTAAACATAAACAGAGCAATCAAAATTGCAGAGAGATATAAATAATGAATAAAAAAAAGCATACAGAGCCTGTTTATGAAAACAGAACTTGAGATTCGTATTTTAATTAAGGTCTGAACCACAAACAAACATTTCTCTCTGAGGCAGAGTCTGTTTTGAATCGGGTAAACAAACTGACAGTGAATTTCACACAGGCTCTGGGCTAACAATAACAGATGACTGCCTCCGAGTTTGTCCTTTCTTATGAAATTCAATGCTGCAGAGGTGGCCACCAAAGCAATGAAAACAGGTCTATCCCACAAACAGAGCCGGTTGGCCCCCCTCTATTTTTCTGTGGACACCATCAACACAACAACAGCCTCGGCCTAATCCCTGTTGCCATGGCAGCCAGCGAGTCCAAACATCTTCTGTTGTTGTTATTGTTGAAAGTCATACCAAGCGAGCGACTGAGTGTAAACACGGATCCGTTCCCGCAAGACTGGTCTTGTGAACTCTGAGATGACTGACAGCAAATAGGAACGGCAAAATAAAAAAAAAAAGAAAAAAAGAAAAACTTGCCAGAAAACAAACACAATGTGCCGTCTCTTATGAGATCTAATACTTCACTAAAAATGCTCTGACGGGTGTGGTCCAAGAGAGAGTGACATTTGCAAAAAAGAAAAAAAAAAACGTCTGGTGATAAACTCGACTGAAAATTTAATAGGACGGGATCGGAGCATATTAAATCACACGGCTGCAGAAATGTCACAACACTGCAGCTGACAGATATGTTTATTTTTTAAAACCAGGCAGAATATCACAATCTTATAATAACCTCTCACAAAACAACAACAACAAAATAAAAAAAACACAGAGTTGGACAAACCTGAGAGTCTCCATTGAAAAGTCTGCCCGAGCACTGAAGGGAAATGAATGCTGCTCAGCGGTAACGTTCTGCCTGACAACCCAACAGAGCCTCACTAACCTACTTGATGTGAGCATAAACAAAACTAACAATATCACACTGATCCCTCCCGCCTAGCAGGAGTCGCGCTCTCCCTCCCCTCCTAAACCTCAGTTAAACCTCCCCCCAACCCCCCAGATCCCCACACTCCCCTTCAGCATAAACAAGGCAGTTTGGAGACACTGAGACAGCCAAAGTGAGCCATTCAGAGATATCTTTATATGTTAAAAATAAAAGAAAAGACTAAAAGAAATCCTCCACACACACATACACACTCTCAGCCCCGTGTCCACTGTCTACCTGGTGTGTGTGAATACTGGCAAGATGTGGTGTTTGGATGCCAGAGCAGCTGTGCATAAATTCAAATGTAGCATAACTAATTGTGATGCACACGTTAGCCAAGTAAAAGCAGCTGCTGTATCTGTTGCAACACATATTTGTAGCATTGAGGACAAGAATTTACGCACGTCTCTGAGCAGCTTTATGGTGTCGTAACTGAGTACCAAAAACTGCAAAATCACAGTTAAGTGGGAAGCAAAATGACAAAATACAAACATGTTATAATTTTGTAAAAAACAACAGATTTCTTTCAAAGATCTGTCACAAACCCAGAGACATTCATTTTCACAAAGCAAAGGAAAGCAGCACATCGCCACAATTAAGAGGCCCACTTTTGTGGCTCACTTGTGTCCAAGTTTTAAAATCAAACAAACGGTCACATATCAACACTTGTCCTGTCCATGATCCTGACTGTGCAGACCTACAAATCCCTTGTTTGTTGTCAGTCTGAGCACACGTATTTATTATACTCCTAAATAGTTAATTAATAATTAAATAGATCCCACTACACTAAACAAATATGGTTGAAAAGGGGTGCAACAAAAGACTATCATCATTACTGATTAGTACTTTGGTTATCAAACATTATTGATCATCTATCCTGTCAATAAGATGTGAGAAAATAGTAATAAAGAGAAGTCCAAGGTGATGTTCAATTTATAGGAGTTGTTTTGTCCCAACAGCAGTCCAAAGTCCAAAGATATCCCATTTACTATCATTTAAGACACAGAAAAGCAGCTAATATTATTTTCTATTGAATTCGTAATCAATTTATTGAGTGTCTGAGGACAGAGAGTATTAGAGGCTGTACATTTTAAGGCCCAATGAGGTGATTGTGATTTGTAATATTGTGCTATATTAAATTGGCTACACTGCGTAATTCTTGTGCCGTTTCTTTAAGGAATATTTGAACCCTCAGCACTGCATACATTAATATATTTGTTTTAAGAAGGTGTGTTTTTATAAATGACTGCTGACGTGCGGAGCGGCTGCAGCTGCAAACGACTGACCCAGGGTGCCTCTGGAGGAGGAGTCTGGCCGCTCCTCAGTCGACTCTCATTCTCCGTGTTGTTCCCGTTCTCTGGCTGACTCGCTGGAATGGTGTGGCGTGTTGGTTCTGACCCAGACTCATGCATCTGGACTTCACTGACCTGGGAAAGAAAGTGGCTTTAAATGAAAACAGCCGGATAAAGCAGAACGATATAATGAAGTGCAGGGAGCAGCCAAACAGGATACCAGTTTCTGGTGATAAGAGGATCCATTCTGCCACATTAATAACTTACAGAGAGTAGTCTGTGAAGTTACCCAACAATGCTGTCATGCACTATGTCAAAAGAAAGGTAACTTTTAGTGCCTTTTAACACAAGCTGAGAACGACCCTGCTTTAGCTCTACCCACCAAGACAAACATTCTCCTCTACAAGTGAGAGAGGAACATGTTAGGTCTATTTGTTGAATAACTGAGTGCTGCCATGACTACTGTAAACACAGGGGCCCTGGGTCCGTGTTTATGTGCAAACATATCTTCCTTCTGGAACAATTTACCATTAACCAGGTGGTGCGATAAACGGCTGTGGCAGGTAGTACAATGCACAAGTAGGCTTTTATGTATACAGCTTGGGAGTGTTTGAGTCAAAAGCTAAGCAGGATAAACAAAAGGTAAATAAAGTAGGCAAACAAATAATGTGAGCAGATGGAAAGCTACGTGGAAAACCTCAGAATGAACAGACCATGTCCCCTGGAGGGTCACGCCACTCTCAGGGCTACAAAATGATCGAATTCAAGCAAAGGTTTATCAATCGAACAATCAATGGGTCATGCACAGCTGAAAGCCAACATTAACATTTAGGAAACATCTGACAGATGGTCCCATTAGACTTACACAGAGATAAACCCAAGACTAAACTGTACCAACACTTAGCTACAAACAAATTAAGAAAAGAAAAGAAACCCCAAGTATCATTTCCTGCACATGAAAATGACTAATGCGCAATGAGTGAACTGCAAGTTACATCTAGCTGCAGCAGTGTGTCATTCAAAGACAAGTCATAACTTAAGTTGGTTAAAACTGATCCAACTGCAGTTGCAAAGTAAAACCAGTCTAATGAAAACAGGCAGCTGTTGGTAGGTTTTTCCACTCTGTTTACTTTTGCTTTCAGGATCAGGATTAGCTCCAAAGACAAAGGGCAGTGTTTCCTGTTGACACTTTTGGAGATGTCAGGGGTGATTTTTTGTTTGTAAGAACCAGACGGACTGCTGCGCCCATTCCACACCATACCCATTATGCATTATTTTATCAACAGATATTATCTGGATGATGTAGGATTGTGGTGACTGAAGATTTGCGCTGCAGTGGAACTATTTTTGGGATGGACTGTGTAATAAGATTTTTTTTTCTTTACTGTAGTTAAAGTGTTCCCACCACAGGGGCAACTCTCCAACAGTGTGGGGGCCCCGCTCTTCAAAGACCGTAAAGGAAATACTGCAAGGAGGCCTTTCCTTAAGAAAAAGTAAACAGTATACACCCTCTCCCTTTTGAATATATTTTTTAACAACTGGTTTAACACATGTGCTATCATTCATTCATGTCCGATCTTCAAGCTGCTATTGTTAGCGGCGCCAGAAAAGAGAAGGTTAAAAGATTAAACCCCCCCTTTAAAAAGAACTAAACTAAATAATACACATTTAAATCAGTGACACTTCAAAGTGCGTAAAACAGCTGGATAGAAATTATACAGGCAAATCTACAAGATCATACACATTTTATCAGAATAAAACTTTGTGACATTTGCCACCACCACACCATCCTTTTGTAACTGATCCACAATAAATGTGTCTATAAAAATCATTACATATACATTTCATAGTAATATCTGCATTTTGCATTTTGAAAAAAGGAGTATCACAACCTATAAAAGCATCACCACTGTTACCTTAGTTTCCCCATTACCCAGCCAGGTTTATCCAAGCATATTAACTACAGCCCGTCTGGATCAAAGCCTCTTCACAGTAAATAGGTATTTTAGTTTGTGATGAATAATTATCATCTTCGGCGCCCGACTGATTACAGCCAGCACGAACATTCAAGATCTTGCGTTTACTCGGTCCCTGTGAGTGAGATTTAATACTGTATGAAGATTTAATAATTGACCTGCACATTTAAGAAACTGGGTCCACGTTGTCCCAAGTTAACTGAGCGACACCTTCCTCAAAATCAAAGAGCACAGATCACCTTCGGGCAGAAATCAACATGTCAAACATTACATCAAAGATTATGGATGGGCACGACTTGGTGTAACATTAGTGTAGTTTATTGACCCATCGGGATCGATCGTTGAATTAGCCTCACGCCACATGAATGGACTCGACATCCGTTAAGGCAAAACACTGCGGCACCAGAAAACACCGGTTTAAAAATTATTATGTTGGCTAAACACACAGACTCCTGTTGTTAACCCGCTGTCTTTAATAACCTCCGTTTTGGTCTCGACTGGTAACTAAACAGTTTTCGACCAACCTTGCGGATGGCGTGTCGGCACAACAAAAGCTAGCAGCCTGTCCTGATGCTAGCATGCAAGCAACGTTTCTCTCTCCTCTCTCCCCGCTCCGCCGCCCGGTTATTACCGCAATTAATCTGTCGTTACATCGCAGAAATCGCCCAGTGAGTGTCGGCGCCGTGTTGAATCGACGTTTACTTACCGAGTTATGTGCCGGCGGACAGTCTTTATCGGACTCGGGGTGGTGTTGTCTGAATAAGGAGCTCGGCGCAGTGCCTGCCTCGGAAGCGAGCTAGCCACAAGTTGCTAACAGAGGGGCGGGGCTTAAGTAAAAGTAAACAATGGTGACGTCACGCTCACATGCGAGACCTCAGATCAGCGTGACGCAGAGGCGAGGAAACGCTCCCTAAAATTATTATTATTATTATTATTATTATTATTATTATTATTATTATTATTATTATTATTATTATTATTATTATTATT
>JBAJHX010000041.1:13231296-13324316 GCA_037176925.1 Amniataba percoides
TTATTATTATTATTATTATTATTATTATTATTATTATTATTATTATTATTATTATTATTATTATTATTATTATTAATGGTAACATCAAGAACACGTAATTGGATTTTTTTTTGTTACCATTTTTAGTAAATAGAAATATTAATCATTTTCCTTTTCTCCTAAAAAGAAAATTGATGCTAAAAGAAAGGAAATATTGCCAACTGTATTCACATAGCTCCATGAACAAATGAAAAGTAACTAACACAATCTTAAAATCTATGGGTGTCACATATATTTTACCCCTCATATATCTAATCATATCACATTAAAAATCTTGATGAAAAATTAAAATAAATCTGTCATAGAATAGTTCTATCCTTTATCCTCTGAGTAATTACCTTCCTGAAAGATGATATATTAAGAATCATTTAGAAGTATTCAGACTTTCCCCTTCAAACTAAGGCTTGGAAATTTCAGCTATAGTTTGTACAATCCAAACACAGATCAATATAACCATCCTGCACATCACTGCAAACATGCTTATTATACAGGGGCAAGAATCATTACATGATAATAATGCAGCATCTCCAGCCCCTCAATAAAATGATGGTGTATTTGTATATTGATTATAGGTATTGCAGTTGGAGATAATATTGTGTTTGCTGGCTGAATCTCCAAATATGTTTAATCTGTGGATAATAACAACAACAACATGATAATACAGTGGGTTGAAAGTTTGTGTATTGGTTGGTTGTAGACACCTGAAGGTTTTGGATGCAGGGAAAATATGATATGAGTTTTATTATAAAATTAGTATGAGCAGCATGAGGACAACCACAGATCCTGATAGCCTTATTTCAGTTATTGCACTCAGTTTTTGCATTCACTTCTATCAATTTATTTGGAAATATTGTTTTCTTTGCAGTTTCTGGTTTTCCTGCTGAAGGACATCCTTGTTCTCATGGAAACCATGAGACTGAGCATTTATAGAGCAGTTCATAAATTATTTTATGGTAGTATTATTTTAGAGGAGCCATGGTTCTGTCTGTAGCAATTTGTTTAAAGGTCCATGCTTTGGTGCAGCCACAAGAGGGAGACAATTTCTTTCTGGCCTTCATGAAATGGTGGCTTCCTCTTTGTGAAGTAAGCCATGTGTATGAGCGTACATGAGGTTAAGGCCTTTCAGTGCATCAGCTCAGAATCCAGTCAGTGTTGTTCTTGTGGCCTTAAGGTGCCTTGCATTGATTTAAATACTGCCAAAGGAAATTGTTTTTGTGATTATTTATCATTTATATATAGATATATAATGTATATGAGCAGGATGCTTGGATTGATCTAAATTTGAATTTTTGCATTTGTTTGTTAACCATTAAAATAATAAAATGAATAAGAAGGAAATATGTGCAACAGTGCAACTGTGCTCAACATATCATGAGTTTCCCTTTTTTCTTTGGCTACTGATTTCTTATTTCTGAGGTGTCTTTGTTACTTCCTACACTTTCAGTTACCAGTGTGGTTGAATCATCATGCAGTGTTTTGTTCACCATGCACAAAACCTTTTTTTTATTGCAAACCCTTCATACAAAGAACATCTATTCATAAAGAGGACCTTCTACAGCATATAAGCATGAAAGACCATTAAAATAAATGCCATCTGCCTGCACTGAATGAAGACTTTGTGGCAGAGAATTCCAAACATTTAATGATTTTATGTAAATGTAAAGGTTTAGATTTTATTTAGATAGGAAACTACATAACATGGTAGACATTATCTGTAATGTGATGGTCAATACTATTGGAGGAATATAATGTTAGAATAACCCTCGTTACCATATTATAAATGAAACACAATATAAAAATGAGAAATGGTCAAATTCAAATTCCCATTCTGGAACCTCAAAGGATACCTTGAAGAATTTTCAGCATTTATTCAGTGCATATTGATATTCTCATTATACACAAAGTACTCCAAACAATAAAAGGTGGAAGTTTAAGTTGTCTTTATTTCTCAAACACATGAAAAACTAACAGAGAAACACGACTATGTACAGTTTCAACATGCCGGACACAGAGGACATTCTAAACTGCTGGTAAACACAAGGCACCATCCAAGATCAACAATCAGTTACAAAGTCTGAGATCTGAAGTGAGTTGTTAACTGTAAATGTGCAAGAGAACAGTTTTTTCTTATTGTCTGACCCTACAGTATGTGCTTGTAACATCATCAACAACAGAACAATAAAGGAAAAATTAAGAGAATTTGGCAAAGTTGGTGGTCTGAAAAGAAAAGCCAAGACACCAGCATCACATTTGACTTAAGAAATTATAGCAGCAGTATTTCTATGGTTTTAATACATATGACAGAGATGACCTCAAAAGTAAGATGGTACTAGTATTAAAAAAACAACAAACAAATGTGCTCTGCTTTATGCAGACTAGAATACTTTATCTCACTCACATACTCTGACACACACAAATTCACCTTTGGTGAGATCCATCATGGTTCAAATTCTAAAATTTCCCCTAAAATGATAATGATTTTCAGTAATACAATTACAGCCTTTTACATTAGCTTGGAAAAGAAACTGACAGCTTTGAGAGACACTAAAATTGTTTTGGTGCAGCATTTAGTAAACCACCTCTGATTATCTTGTTTCATACACAGATCTGACCCTGCTGCACCACTTGCATCACCTGTACAAATATTCTAACATAGGCCTGAAGCAGTGAGATTTGGAGAAATTTTGGCGACCCATCTACAAAGGGTAGGCTTCACAAATATAACACAGGTCACATGAAAACATTAAAAAAACAAACCCCAGATCATTTCAACTCATCTTTCCAGTTACTAATAAAAGAAGAAAAAAGAAACTCATGACAAGGAACAAAAGCAGCTTTTACACTTACAGGAGAAAAAGGTGACACAAAACCAAAGTGTATTTGGTCTCACTTTTCACAACTGCATATATTCCTGGAGGGACTGTCTGGTGTCTTACACACACAGTGAGAAACAAAGTGCTTGATTTAGGGACAGATGCTTAAACAAAGTGACCACGACACAGCAACATTCGCTGCTAATTCTGCAGAAGTGAAATGTTTGCATATATTTCTCAGCAACTCCTCGCAATGTTTTGTGTACTGAGGTCATTTTATTGTAACAAGAACATATTCCTTTCACAATACGCTCATATCCTAAAGAAGAAAATAAAGAATGTGCAATTTTCTGCTCATATATTAGCATTACAGCATACTAAACATGTATGTTCTCCAGTATAGGCAACAGTATTTTGGCTACAACATACAAAAACAGAGAAAAGAGGAGACTAGAAAAGCCTTGCAATGTACTGTTAAGTTAAAAGGTTTGCTTTGTGGAAGTAGGCCTCATCTGAGGTCACAAAATGAGATCTGATTCAAAGACCTACAGCTTTGTCTGTGCTCAGTAAATTGCACAAAATAAGCTTCAGTACACCTAAAAAAATCTGACTGTACATGATCTGCTGTTTTTGGTTTTGCAAAATCTTGTGGTATAAAAACATACAAACACTGATATAGGTAAAATCAAACTCAAATGGTTTTTGCTTTTGACTAAAATTAAAGTATTTTGGACACTGTTGTGAATGACAGTAGTGCTCAGAAGATGGAAAATTCCATCGATTGAGATTCATAATACCTGGGCTCCATTTTGACGTAACCAAGATGACACAATAAGCAACTATGAACTTCAAAATGTGCCCAAGCATTATCTAAAAACTTGTTCAAGAGCAAAGAAAAAACATGTATATCTCAAGGGTTCTGCAGTGCAAAAAATGTGCTAATGTCTTGATCGACCTCCTTCAAAAGCGTGGTGCTCCTCATGTGCTGAAATGAAAAGCAAAATGGAACAATCTCTTACATTTTATGCTATTGTTGTCAATCTATGATAAATCATCGCTAACATTCCAAGGAAATACTTACGTTTGTAAAACACTGCTTTGAAGGGTATTTCTGGAAGGAGCTCGTAGATCCTTCCTAAGACGTTTGACTCGTTAGCGCAAGAGGCGTTTCCATTCCAGACCTGAAAGATGTCTTCTCTGTCTCTCACACTGACGCTGACCCCGACGACTTCATCCTCTGCAAAAACAGCAACAAAGACTGGGATTAATGCATTTCACACATATAGTATCCATATGTGTGTCCATATCTCAGCATTTTTAATAAAAACGTATTTAGAAACATTTACCTGAGGCACAATAATCACTGAACTGTTCTCCAATTGTAGCCAATAGCAACTCCTTCCACACGAGAGACTGTAAATATGAAGACAAATGTGTTAAACGATAAATAATTTTCAAGCAAAAAGTACATGGCAAATAGTTATACTGACTTACAGTGCATTCTTTTGGTACTTTCATTTTCCAGACGCCACCTTTAGCATTGCTCTCTTCTTCCCTGTGGGCAAAAGCAGGAAACATTGTAGAAATCAATTTTAAAACAGCTTCAGTTACCATGACCGGGTGCATTCATTTATATCACATTTATAAAAATAACTTACCAAAGAGGTTTTCTTTCTCCTCTCATCAGATGATAGCTACATCTCAGTGGCAAGCTGGAGACGCCAGGTATGTTGTTGTAAACTCTCCAAAAGTTCTACTCCAGTGTGCAGGTGAACAGAGGAAACAGGTTAATTTTATTTTATTGCACTTTTAACTGGCACAGCGTGTACAGACAGTTGGCCCTTTTAATATAACACATGTGGTTAATCACTGCCAAACAAGTCTTTTCCTCATTGCTCTTACCCACACACACAAAAAAGTTATTTATGAATCATTATCCAACACGTTTGTGGTTAGGAACTCATAAAGGGGTTTTGTGCTCTTTGACGTCCTGCCATTATCACTTGAATACTTGAGAAATATCCTAAAGTTAATCACAAATATTCATCTGTAATATCTATCTAAACTCTTTTTAAGTAAGTTATAGCACATAATGGCATGCGTCATGTTGATAATTAAGGCAACATAAACTCAAGATTATTTTAAAATGTCATGTGTACTGCTACTAGACCTCTGGCCAATGGTGACATTTGATGTGTTCAATGGCATGCAGGAATGCTACCAACCTACTGTCAGATCTAAATCTTGCATAGTGTTTATTTCTGGCATCCACTTTGTTATTTAAAGTTTGACTGTGGCCTCAGCATGTTTGGGGAAATGGAAACTCCCGACAGCAGAATGGATAGAAAATGCATCAGCATGATATAATCTTGATGTAAGTGTACATAAGGACACTCGGTGCTGATATGTGTCCTCACTCCACCCTCGCCGTGGATGGAATAATGTACCAAACGCTGCATCTGCCGGAGCTGCAGGCTCCTATATCAAGACCATAGAGCATCTTACCTGGACGGTCTCCACGGTGTAGATTTTCCTCAGGTTCGACTCGCATTCAGCTGCCGTTGTCCCTGGTAGAGATCTGACAAAAAGAACAATACCCCCCCCCCCCCCGGGACATTTAATTAAATGGTTATTTCATTGACAGTTACAGGGCTACAGACATTTCAGTGTGCCTCTCTCTGAGCAGACGGGGGGGGGGGTTGAGTGGGGTGATCAGATGGCAAATAAGCCAGTAAACAGTAAACAACGCTGACCCCGTTTGAACACCGAATCCTCTGATTTGCACACGCAGAGGCCGACGAGGCTTGTGTAACTCGCTGCCACTTGTGTTCAGTGTACTTAACATTCACTCTGATCCCACTCTCATATAAAAACATGTACTAAAATCTAAATGGGGATTTCTTTTTTTCATATTGCAATGACACTTTTTTTAATCCAACAGAGGGAGGAAAAAGCTGACAACACTCACATTTGATGAGTAGTGATTCAACAAGTTTTTCTTCTTTACAATAAACCCCTGAGCTCACAGGAACACAAATAAAAGCCTAAAGGTGAACTCAGATTGAACCTCAGTCGGAAAAAGAGCCGGTATGTTTAGCCAGCTTGTCATAATTGCGCCCTTTTGTTTATTTCAAGATCCCTCCGAGCAGAGAGGGCTTGAGTATGTAGGTCAGAGAGAAAACAAGTTGGCTGCGTCAACACCATTACCAAGCACTTTTTGATTCATGTAGACCAGGGAGAAGTGAAGACAAAGACAATCCTATAACGCATTTAATGCTATCTGGGCTGCAGTGAGAATAATAACAAGGCCTGCCTCTCTTTTTCTTTGTTCTCATTACAAAAAGCCACAAGGAGTTAGTTGACACTACCAACATATAAATAACACACCGATGGAGGAAGTGGGGGTGCAGGCAGAGGAGCTAAACAGCGTCTTACCTATCGAGCCAGAAAGTCCAGGGTGAATGTAAAGGCAGAGTTTGGTTGGTGCTTGAAATCCTCCCCAGATCTCTGTCGCTGATGTGCATGTTATGCTCCAGCAGCACCGGGCTGGTGGAGGAGGAGGCTGTGCTGAGCTGTAACGCAGCTACCGGGACTGCCATTGTTGCCGCTTGGGAAAAAAAGAAACAAAACAAAACAAAAAACGCCGTGTGGCTTCCTCAGAAAGGTCTCTTGGGCAGACGTGTTGCAGGCTGCTATGGTTAAATACATATATATAGGTTGGTCAGGTGAAATTAACCCCTATCAGCTGCTGACTCATTGGTCGCCGTCACAACAACACCGACGAGAAGGGAAAAAAACCGATGACGCCCGCCGACCGCCTGCGGCATCCACAGCTCGCCGGAGACACCCAGAAGTTTCTGTCGCCGACCTCTGCGCACGCATGTGCTGAAAATATCGCACATGTACAGTCATTCGCGTCGTAATAATAAACTGCTCGTCGACTCGGGTTGCTTATTCCGTTGCTATGGAGACATTCGGCCGCTTTGTTGATTTCGGCTCGGGCTGGAGTGCCACTTCCGCAAGTGGGAAAGACGTGACCCCGCGCATGCGCTATTCCCGCCGCCACCAGCTTTTGTTGGGGTTGCTACCTGCCGCCGCTGCTGCTAACTAGCAAGCGTTTCCTGCCTGTGACTGGACACCGCTATGGACAACGACACCTTGCTGGAAGCGATTCAAGGCAATGTTTGCGTTTATCCGAGCGAGGGGGTTCCGATGGCGGGAGGCGGCCTCTCTGCGTCTGTTTGCGTGCAGTGTTTGCAGACTGCGTTGCGCGCGTCGCCGTAACTTAATTTAGCTTACCGACAACGATTAGCGCGGCAGGAGAGGCACTTTGGGGACACTTTGCTCTGTCCCCGCACGGCCTAGCTACTTTAGTGACACTGTCAGCAGGAGAGCAGTTCGTGTCGTTTTACACTCCTGACCCATTTATTCCCTCCCGACTCACAGCTAAGAGCTTATGTAAACAGCTAGCTGGGTGACGCCACAGTAAACATGCTAACTTACTGGACAACTTTTGCGAGAACTTTTCCTGTAACTTGGCAAAAAAAAACTTTTATTATGTGGCATTTAGCTCGTTTTCTTCCCATCTGAGCATGTTTTCACATGACACAGTTAATATTTGACACTTTACAAGCATTTATTCAACACCTGAGTGTAGCAAATGTGCCAGATGTGTCCTGAAAGCACAGAGGATTTAAGATGTTTCCTTAATAATTCCCATAATGCATTAGTGTGTAAATTGTTGCATGCTTCTAGGTTATTATTATTATTATTTTTTCTTTTAAATTAAGGTTAAGGTTAATTCAGGTAAAACGGGTTCAATTGGGGTCAGATGCATGTGCTGCGTTATTATTAGTGGTAGTACTATTAGCATTTTTATCAGTTATCTAATTCTGCTGTTTTTCATGTGGGAATTTACAGATTTTGAGAAAAAAGGAAAGAAAGAGACCTGTCCTGTTCTAGAGCAGTTCTTGTGTCATGTTGCCAAAACAGGGCAGCCAGTGTGAGTAGTCCAGAAAGCCTCCCATGAAACATTAAAACTTATGCATTGATTAAAACATATTCCATAGTTTTTATCATGTGTGTAATATGCAGATTTTCTTTTCGAATATCTCTCAGGCTCCCATGGTCACAGTTAAAATCGTACTTCATGTTCAAGTTGGAAAAAGTCATGGATGATTTCCACGCTTCGACACCAGAACAGAGAGGGCCGCACAATCCCAATGTGGAGTATGTTCCTTTTGAGGAGATGAAGATGAGGATCTTAAAGATAGTGGATGGTTACAACGGGTGAGTAACGCTGACAACAAGCTGCTCACCATCCCCAGATACAAAACCAAAACATAATGTTGCAGCTTAGTTTCGCATGTCCATCAAAACCTTCTCAGAACATTATCACTGTTCACTTTTCTTCATGTTATCAATTGGGTGTGAAAGACATACAAAACATGTTGGATATTTTGGCAGTGAATTGTGAACTCTAATTCATTCATTTCTATTTGCCAGACTTTTGTTACCTCTTCTACATACTTTGAAACAGATTGAAAAGTGAGCTTTGGTGTCAAAAGTCTTTTTCTTTACTGGATTTTCTTTGGATAGTAAATTACTTAACTTGTTTTGCATGTGAGTATCACAAAAACATACCTGTATAAAATCTCTTTGTCCTCAAACCTGGAGATTTCTTCTTGGATGTCCACAAGGCATAATAACTTGATGACTTTAAAATGAATATCAGCTTTTTGACACTCAAAATCAAAAATGTATTTGTTTTGAACAGCTTTGACGCAACAAAACAAATAGCAGTAACAACTGCCATTTTCCGTGGTGCATCCAGTCTAAGCAGAGCATTTTGATATCAAAACATAACACTGTGAAAACTTTTACCCTTGAGTGTAAGAAGCAGTATGTTGACCAGAAAAAACAAAAACACGTTTAGTTATTCATGTCAGAACTTGTGACCAGCTGTGATTAGGGAGAACCAAGTCTACCCAGACTGAGCCAAATTTTCTGTCACTCGCCTGCAGGGCTGCCAGGTCTGGCAAGTGTTGATGCTGGCTGTGAGACAGCCATGTGTGGCTAATCCTTAAGTATATCTTTGATAAATTTCCCAGAATCCCATTCACCATCCAGCGTCTATGCGAACTCCTCACGGACCCCAAACGCAACTACACAGGAACAGACAAGTTTCTGATGGGTTTAGAGAAGGTGAGCGCTGCACTGCTTTGTGTAGTCCTTAAACTGTAATTTCACTCATAGTAAACAACGTTGTTAAATATTGTTTTGAGCATGATTTCCATTACTTTTATTTAATCATATATATACTATTGTTTATGCATTGCAGAATGTAATGGTGGTCAGCTGTGTGTACCCCACATCAGAGTAAGTACATCAGCTGTTAAGCTTTTGCTCTACTTGCTCTACTGGCTGCAGTATTTCTGTGATGTGGCTTCTGATGCACATTGACAGCTCCCTTTTTAATTTACAAAGTTACAATTAACAGCCAGTTGTTTTTGTGCCTTTCTACTTCTTTCGAAGGAAAAATGGGGCATCCAGTGTAAACAGAATGAATGGAGTGATGTTTCCTGGTAACTCCTCTCTATATTCAGACAGGTGGGAGCCACATACTTGTCAGTGATTGACTTCCACTAAATCTGAAATTGCCTCATACTTCACCAAGTGGAAAGTTGAATTAGCTTAGAGCCAAATATCCAAAAAGCAACAGGGCTATAGTCGGGGCATGTCTTGCCTGTCACTTTGGGTCTAAGTACTTCTGCTGATTTGCCATCTTTTCATATGAGTTATGTAAGAAATGGTCGTGTTCTTTTTTTGTTGCAGTCGAAATGTAAATGGACCCAGCACACCAAAACCACTCAACAGACCAAAGCTGTCAAGCTGTCATTCGCTTTCGACCAACGGGCTCCCTGATTGTACAGTCAGTAAAGAGCCAGCTGCAGCTACAGCAGAGGAGCACAGTATCAGGTAACTGAAATAAGTATCTTACAACGTTATTTTTTTCATTAAAATCCAGGGACACTGATGATATCTTTCAAGCCCAGACATTCCCTCCATAAGCAGATCTTCTCAAGAGCACTTCATTAAAAGGAATGCAAACTCATCATTGCCTTAACCTAAAGTATATAATTGGATTAACTGATTTTCTGTCATTATTGCAGTGATCCCTTGCCATCGGAGGGTGAAATCACACCAAACAGTGGGATAAAGAACAAACACCCTGTGGAAGAAGAGGGGGAGGAGGAGGGAGATTCTGATGCTGACAAGCACGAGGTCAAGAGGCTCAAGTTTGATGAGAAGGACGAGGATGAAGCAAAAAATGAAGGAAAGGAGTCATCTTGTTGTAAAGAGCCAGAGGGCTTGTCAGAGACACCAGAGTCTTCAAAAGACTCTTGTGGTGAAGAGTACAGAAGTGGATCATCTT
This sequence comes from Amniataba percoides, assembly GCA_037176925.1. Lineage (NCBI taxonomy): Eukaryota > Metazoa > Chordata > Actinopteri > Centrarchiformes > Terapontidae > Amniataba > Amniataba percoides. Next base: position 13,241,584 of record JBAJHX010000041.1, read on the forward strand.
GTGACACACCTGCAATTTCAGAGGATCATGGTAAGTGCTCAGTTGGCCTGGCTTATGTACACTAATGCATTCCAGTACTAACACTGTTGGTTTGCATAGTGTCTTCATAGACAATGTTGTAGCTTAGGAGAAACTTCTTTATTAAAAACAGTTTTGTCTGCACAGATACCAGAAGACAGTCAAACATTAATATGTCGGTAGACTGAATGCACTCGCATAAATAGAATAAAAAAGTGACAATATCAGGTTCTGCTGCCACGATTTTTAGAATTTTTTCTTCTTAGCTGTCCATTTTGAGTGTTCTGGAAATGCTGTGTTAAATCGATGGTGTGCCACATTAAAGCTCTGTAAGCCTCAAAGGAAGTAGGTTGTACAACGTGTCATCCAGTCGCATCTAAAGGTCAGACTGTTTATACTCGAGCCAAATTGCCACACTTGAAGGTGGGATGAATAGCCTGCCATCAAAACGGAGCACTTGACTCTGCCTTTTGTTGGTCTCAATGCAGTGATTCGTACAATTTGTAACAAGTGCGCCCACTCTCCGACAATCTCTCATGGAAGGTGTTCATGGTGTTGCAGTTTGTCCTACATGCTAAAAGTGACAGAGGTAGTTGTGAAAAAAGGATGTTTTAGAGTGAGAGTCTACCTTTTACCTTCATGCACGTGGTTGTGATTGTCTGTTACCAAAATGTACAAAAGTTGTTAAGTGAAGACTCGCTTCCAATTCCATCTTCAGAAGTGTGTAGTGGTTCAGATGGTGTTAGACAGCCAATGCTTAATTTGAAGCATATTGAGACCCTTAATTTAACAGGCACAGATTGGAACAGATGGCCTTGATTTTTATCAATACAGATCTCTACACAGGCAATTCAGTGGTATTTCTTTTTAGGCTTCAGATGTTTCCTGGTTTATTGTTCGGCTAGCAAAATAGAGCAAAATATGTAGTCATTAAAATTCTGTCGCTATATATTTACTAATATGTGCTGGTTTCCTTTGTCATTTCATAAGGCTGATGTTGCAGTTACTGGATTCAGCTTCAAGGGCCTATAAATGAAGATGGACCATTTCTTTTTCAGAATGTTTCGAGCTGCGATGGTCGGTCAATAGGATGATTAAGTTGCAATTGTCCCTATAGTCTGTTAGTTGTTAATTACTCAGAAAAGAAGGTTTAGGTTCCCTTCACATTTCATCATCGTGAACTGAACAATGGGTTTTTGATTGTTGATTGGACAAAACAAGACGTCACCTTGGGCTTTGGGAATTTCTTACAGATGTTTTTCAGCATTTTCTGACATTTCATAAACAAACGACTTATCGATTAGTTGAAACTAATTGTCAGATTAATTGAAACTAATTGTCAGATTAATTGATAATTAAAACAATCCTGAGTTGCAGTCCTGATGTTGTCCACTTTGGTCCCCAGAGCCCAGCAGCACACAGACAGAACCCTCTGAAAGGAAAGAGGACTCATCTGAGACGGGGGATGTTCGCAGTGCGGATAATGACGGTGCTGTGGATCGACCCGAGCAGCCAGCTCTGTCAGAGAAGAGTACGAGCTTTGAGCAGGAAAACGGGGAGAGCAGCAGCAGCAGCAGCAGCAGCAGTGATGGAGAAAGCCAATCCGGCGACAAGCAGGTCTGCTCTTTGAGTAATTCACCTGACTTGTCAACAGAGGGCAGTGCTGACAATTCAAACAGTGCAAAGACACCAATAGATCCAGAGGAACATGACTAACTTGAAGCCCCGTCTGCCAACTGACTTTTTTTATTTTACACTGTATGATACCACACCAAGGGTATGTCTGTAGCACTGTGGACCTCTAGACTTCAGGACCAGGAGCGACGTGGACCTTGAGATGCCTCACAGAAGGATCTTTTTTGTCCTCTTCAGTTTCAAATGCTCAAGGCCGCTCATCGCCTGGTCCTTAAACTGGAAGGAAATGATGTAAAGAAGATTTTGGAGACTGCTTTTTTCACTGTTGACTAAAAGTTTTTTCTAATCTTTTATGTTTTCTGTTGTTTTTTTTAACTATATCGGAGCGTTATAATTTAACCTTGATAACTGATACATCGAACAATTTCATTATTTTTTAGTCATCCGGCATGTAATGATACATCTGACAGTTTGAATTGTGTTTTGGCCTAAGCGTAGTTGTTTTGACTATCGCTCTGCTGAATTCATGTCTCTCCAGCTAAACAGAGACACACGCCATTAAGAATGTGAAGCAACACTTCACAGATCTGTTTTGCTTTTACTATGGAGCACATACAATGAAATGTATTTCTTATTAACATTATATTGCACTTGTTTGCATTGACCCATGTGCATTGAAGGATGTGGAAAATATCAGTTTTGCTTTGTATGAAGCCAGTAGAAACACACAGTATTGCCAGTAGTAACCACTTTGGTTAGTTAGAACATTGGTTTGTCTCATGGGAAGCCATTTCTGCATCAAAATCTGTCAACCGATCACAAGGTACTTTTACACTTTCCGTATGTCATACCTTAGTTGTACAACTGTCCCTTTTGATAGCTTGGATTTTTACAGTACATCTCTGTAAATCAGTTTTTGTAGACTTGTAATACATGTCCACTGCCTTCGTAGAGCCGATATTCGCTGGAAATTGAATGCTTGACCTTGTATCATAGTATTCATGGAAAGCAATAAATGCGGAAATTTAAAGTGTGGCATGCTCATTCAGTATTAAGGGAGTTTTTCTTTTGAGTCGCAAATCCAGTCATGTTTTATAATCAGAATTGCAGAACAGTGAGGGCCGGTGAATTATGGGAAATTACCTTTTAGCCATGCTTGAGGTGTGACTCCACGAAGAATAACCCACAAATAGCTAAATTGTTGACTTCTGCCCCACACTTTAAAAAAAGGTTTTAACATTAAGTCTGCAGCAGTTCAGCTCAGAGAGTAATGAGGATATTTCTGTCTTCAGCTGTAATTGGGCTTTAATGCCGGCTAAATATGTTAACATGCTGATTGTACACCATAACCACGTTAACACACAATATTAGCCATCCTAACAAAAGAATATATGCAAACATATAACAACTTATGGTGATCATATGACCTTTCCTGGTCAAAGTTTTAATTTCTGCTGTGATGTATCTTGAAGTCTGGTTTGCTTTGTTATTTATAGTGTGCACATTCATAGTCCACAGTGACTACAGTAACTTTCACATTCGAAGAGTGAAAGTAGTTAGGCGTGTTGGAGAACTTACATGCCTAAAAAATGTGAAAGGCCCTCGAGCTGCACTGTGTTTGCTTTGTGCATTTTGGACTACTGCAGAAACATGACAACAAACAGTTCTTAGATACAGGTGATTATGCACTAAGGAAAACATAATTATGACACGTTATATTCCATTTCTGCCAATAGAGCCCCCTCACACACTGGTCCTTTAATTGCACCCGCCCTAGGTTCAGGAAAAGACCTTAATGTAAGATGACTGGATAAGAGAAAATATGGGTGAGATTTAAAATATCTCTTGTGTAAGAACAGAGTGAGTCATTTTAATCGTGTGACGATAACATCCAGTGACAGCCTCGATGGCCTTGACGCTAAGCAGCTGAGATTACCACTATCCCTGTTGTCAGCACATATCGTGGGCCGGGCCAAAGTTTCACCTGTAAACAACGGCCACGGCAACAACCAACAGTGACACTGTTATTCTACTAAAAAGTTGGTTCCAAATTTCTGCGCACAACCCTGCTGCCCAGCAAGGCCAAAAGCTCGTTAGATGTTTACACCCATTTTCTAAATGCAATTGCCCTTTTGAGGCCGAAATTGTGATGTAATGTCCATCATTAGTGAATTTAGCTAGAACACATTTATTATAGGCTTCAGCGAGACTGAAACAGGGATGTAAACAGTAATCATGGTAGCAGTAAATAACCCAGCAGATGAAGGTCAGAGCTTTCGGGGATAACTGAACATTTGGCCCATGTGAATCACCGGACTGGTCAGGATGCTCCACTGCCCGGAGGGATTATTTAAAGGAGTACATCACAGATTTATTATTCCACTTCCATAAAGTTTGGTGACATGTAAGAATTGCCAAAATCTACGCAGCAGTGCCTCCCGAGGTGCCCTGACTTTTATTAGCGGCAGTGGGACGAGCTCTTCCAGGAACACTTAATCCTACATTTCCCATGATGCAATTAATAGATGACAGCATCATGCACTCTATCTCTAATTCTAAACCTCGTCTAGTTAACTAACCTCGATGTCTGTGATATCATAAGTTGTGTTGTAAGATTTAGGCCTCACCTCGTGTCTGATCCGAATCCCTCTCAGGTCATTTAACGCTAACATTTAGTCATGCAGTGTAATAATGATATTGTTCATTGTGTGTGTTTCTACAAAGCTAACATACAGCGGATGTTCTGTTATCTGTTTAGGAGGGGTTTGAAACGGGGCCACAAGGAAATCCCCTCATGATCTGTCTGTGAATTAATTGATTTTGACAAGTGCTAATTTCTAATACCTTATCATGTGATCCATAGCAGCCTTCGCCTCATCCTCACTTTCAGAGGGGATTTGCCACAACAGAGAGCCCAATCACAATTCAGCTTGTATGTGCTTTTTACGCCACTTTTGATTGTTTTTCAGCCGAGTTACTGAAGTTTTGCTGCAGTGATCGGCTCGGTTATTTAGGATTAACATTTGTGGGGATTTTTTTTTTAATGTAGAAGAAAGCTTTGAAAGTGTCACCCAGGTGAAACAGTTTCATGTAATGTGAGACATCATTTCAGTCTTCAGGGAGTTGACGAAAGAATTCCCACCATGGGCCAGCGCCTGAGCGAGGACAGTGACCCCGACAAGGAAATTGACGTGGCGGAGCTGCAGGAATGGTACAAAAAATTTGTCGTGGAGTGTCCGAGTGGAACTCTCTTCATGCACGAGTTCAAGAGCTTCTTTGGCGTTACCGATAACAAAGAGGCCGCAGATTACATTGAAAACATGTTTCGAGCCTTTGACAAAAATGGAGTAAGTACAAACTTTTTATAAACCTCAAACATGGTTCATTTCAGTATTGACACTCCACTTGCCACAGTAATAGTGAAGACTTTATAATTGCAATGGTTTAGTTTAGAGTTATCCAAGATTTACAAGATCTATTTTCTCATTCTTGCTGGTTTCACAAGTCCTCTAAGAAAGTAAACTAAATATTTAATTAACACTTATATTAAATTGATAAAATAATCCTTAGCTGCAGTCCTGTGTAGTATTTAATTTGTATTTGAGTGTTTGGTCACTTTGCCTGTCAAAGCAAAGAAAGACTTTGCCCTTCATAACATAACTTCTGAACTCTCTCTTTCTCTCTCTCGTCTGCTGCGCAGGACAACACTATTGACTTCCTGGAGTACGTTGCAGCCTTGAACTTAGTCCTGAGGGGTAAACTGGAACATAAACTTAAATGGACATTCAAAATGTACGACAAAGATGGTAGTGGATGCATCGATAAGACAGAGCTCCTTGAAATTGTGGAGGTAATATTTGCCATCATTTGAGATATATAACGGCCTGTAGAGCTTACAGAACTTTTTAATGGATAAATCAGTGGACTGCAATGAAATGTCGTTAACACACTCTCTTGTCGCTCTCAGTCTATTTATCGACTGAAAAAGGCCTGCCACGGAGAGCTGGATGAAGAGTGCAATCTGCTGACCCCTGACCAAGTGGTTGACCGGATATTTGAGCTGGTTGATGAAAATGGAGACGGTGAGTGTTTGTAACAGTTTTCTGACAGCTTAAAATGCTTTATATATGATTCAAAAGGCCTGGTTTCCGGCTTCTGTAATGGCTTCATGGCGTGTTAATGTAAAAGCGTGAATGCAGGGTGTATGTAGGGTGGTATAGTAAAATGAGCCGACTGTCTCTCTTCACTCAGGGGAGCTCTCGCTGGACGAGTTCATCGACGGAGCACGAAGGGACAAATGGGTGATGAAGATGCTGCAGATGGACGTCAACCCTGGGGACTGGATGAACGAGCGAAGGCGCAGCGCCGACTTCTGATGCTGCGACATGGACTGTCAGCCTGTCACGTGCACACACTCTTCACTTCATCATGTCGTGATTTTGTATCTACTGAGGTTTTTATGTATATAAAAGAAGACAACACCAACAGTCATCCTGGCTATAATTTTGCTTGTAAAGGGGTGAACTGCTGTTTCATTTTAGTTCTGGTCAGTACTAGTTTTTACATTATTTATTGTCATTTAAGGTCCGACTATATGTCTGTATTTTATAGTAGCAACAGACATAGGGTGCTTACTGTATTTTCATTTATGTTCTGTGTCATTAAATTAGCATAAATTACTCAATAAACATACTTAAAGCCCCTAAACATTGTCCACTGTATGTTTTTCCTCCCTCCCTCCTAGTTTTGTTGGACTTGTTAAGGCCATTAATATACCAATAATTTTTTTTTTTAATGGTGCACTAAAACCAACTAATAATAAAATCAACTAAAATGAACTAAAATAAAATCAACTAAAATAAAATAAAACCAACTAAAATAAAATACAATTAATTATCGAATAAAATTAATTAAAATAAAAAAATTAAGTAGAGTAAGTTAAGTAAAATAAGTCAAACAAACTAAAATAATATAACATCAAGTAAAATAAAATAGAGTAAAATAAAATCATGTAAAATGAAATGAAATAAAATTACATTAAATGAACTAAAATCAAATCAAATAAAATTGACTAAAATAAACTAAAATTAACTAAAATAAAATAAAACCAACTAAAATAAAATTAAATTAACTAAAGTAAAATAGAATAAAATAAAATAAACTAAACTAAGATAAGCATTCACACCGCAATTTCTTCATAAATTGCCATTTCTAGATATTTCTTGTACTTTTCTCATGGAATCTTTCCTCTCTACAAAATATCCCTTTGTCTCGCGAGAATACCGACACATCTCGGAGCTACTTCCTGTCCTGCTGCCGACTGACTGAGCATCTGGGAAGTTATTCGGCATTGAAAAATCGACTTCTTCTCGTTTGTAACTTAAAACGAGACACTCTACTCAAGATAAACCAGCTAACACTTCTTCTAGAAGGAACCTGGATGCAAGTAATCCGGCGTTGTTTTAATTCGCGTTTGAGTCCGTCCTTAACAACAAATCAACTCACCGACAAATTGCTTCGCTCGCTGCGGTCAATGGCGTCTCAAACCGAGACACCAGTCACTGACGAAACAAAGGTAAAACTCGCACTTAAAGAGACAAAAAATATCTCCTCTTTTGAGTGTTTTTCTGCTCCCGGACGCTGCTGTTTACCTCCTGTTGTTGTCATTTGCCCCTCCTTACATGGCGAAACGCCGCCCCCTCCCGGACAGCCCGCAGAAGACAGCTGGAGGCTGAATTATGTCACCGGAGACTTGTTCAGCTGCCCCCAGGACGAGGCTCTGGCCCACTGCATCAGCGAGGACTGCCGCATGGGGGCAGGCATAGCAGTGCTCTTTAAGAGAAAGTTCAAAGGGGTAGATGAGTTAAAGGAACAGAGTGAGTCAGACCTTTTTTTTTTTTTTTTTTATTAAAAATTCATCAGGGGGTGAAATGGGGGGTATTGAGTCCCAGGAGATTGTTTTGTCCGGCACAGACAAAGTGGTTTTGTGCTTCATATTCTGACAATATCATATGGATCAGTTGATATTAAAAGGGATGCCTTTATATCTTGGATCATCCTGTGACATGAAACAGTTTCCTGTCTCATTTTGTGCATATCTTTATCTAAAATAATCTTTTTTTGTCTGCTTTGTTGTTTTTCCGTCACAGCATCATTTTTTCATGAATCAGTGAGATTTAAGGGGCCTTGAAAACCAAAACTGTGTTTCGAGTGTGTATTGTGTCTAATACTGTTATCATCTTCTTGTTTCCAAACAGAAAAGCTGACGGGACAGTGTGCCGTACTGAGAAGAGGCCAACGCTTTATCTACTATCTGGTAAAAATGTAACTCTCAGCCAGTAAAAGTGCCCTTTTCAATTTTTCAAAAATGTGGCCGTTAACATTATAATTGCTGCTTTTCTGATATTTCATTGCAGATCACAAAGAAAAAGGCCAACCACAAACCGACCTATGACAGCCTGAGACAGAGCCTGGACGACATGAAGTCACACTGTTTAATGAACGGAGTGACGAGGATATCAATGCCTCGGTTTGTGTTTTTTTTCTACTCGTAACTTGACACTTCATCAAACAGATAAATCAGAAAAATACTCATTTGCTCAATGAATTCATTTGAAATGTGTCAGTGTGTTTCAGTTCTGTTACTATTACAGTTTTTTTTCTCTCTCTCTCTCTCTTTCTGACAGCATTGGTTGTGGCCTGGATCGACTGGCGTGGGCAAGAGTGTCGGAGATACTGGAACTGCTCTTCAGGGACACAGACATCACCATCACAGTCTACAGCCTCCCCGAGAAAGCCCAGACCACAGTGATGAAGGAAAACAGGCGCACATGATTGATTGAAAAGTTTGTTTATTGTAATATCTAGTTCATGCACTTTTTCACGGCATTCCCACAGTTATGTGGCTGTTCTGACTATCTTTTCTAAGTTGTGTTACAGATGACATGGAAATAAATGTTTTTTATTTTTTTGCACAACTGTCTCCAAACTGTCATGAACCTCTGCAGTTAGATGATGCACACAGGACGTATTGATACTGATTATTCTCTCACTTGTACGTGCAATCTGATGAACGCTGCTTCCCTAAACATGCTAATCAGGCTGCGTCCACCTGCCCCCCTTCTGGTTTAACGTCACATGGCACTTTACACCAGTACCTTCAGTTTGAAATTTCAGCTGTCTCTCTATTTGCCCTTTCATCCAGCACGCAATTACATTGTTGATCGAGCAAACAGTGTTTGCATTTCTTTGTGGCCGTCCTATAACTCCTGGAGTGCTCATTGTAGCCGCTGCAGATGGTGGAGGTATTGTGTGATCCATTATTGATCGGCCTGGGTATTGTACTTTAATGCAGCGGCGGTGCCAGATGTGAGTCAAAGAAAGAGGGGTGGTTGGAGCGGGAGGGGGGTGGGGGGTGAAAACCTGACACCACAGAGTCAATCCCGTCACATCCATTTTTTCCCGGATGGGGATTGTTTAGTTGATGAAACCAAAGTGGGAAGCAGAGAGCCACTAAAGCTTCATGCTGTCGCCACCCAAAGCGGCCCACCGCAATCACACGAGCTGCATGAAGTCGTGTAACTGAAGGAGGTGAAGGGGATGGAGGGGGCTCGGCTTTAGTCATTTAGACAACGTGCACTTAAGGTGCGAGTGATTAAAAGAGACCCCCGGCAGCAGTGAGTCTGTCTGAGCAGGCTCTGTAGTTTTTGCCGGCCGTGACCCTCCCACTCTCCTTTGAGGCACCTTCAATAATTCATGAGGAGGAGGCATTAACTGCTGTACACTGCGGCTGCCTGCCTCTGCCCCCCCACCCCCACCCCACCACCACCACCATCATCCCTCCACACACCCCCCTACATATCCTGGCTGTGCTGGAAGACTGTACTTCAGCATCACTGCAACCAACCCCCACTCTCCTCCTCCTCCTCGTCCTCCTCTTCCCTTCCCATCCCCCTTCTTGCCTGGCAATTAGACTCCACACTGCAGCAGAGCCACCTAGCCGCTGCAGGGGGAAAAAAACCTCCCTTCCTCTGACCCGCTGTCACACCTCAACACACCACAGCCGCCTGGACCGTGCGTCCAAATGTGCCCTCTCTCCCCACCCAGCAGCCCCTCTTCCTCTTCCCTTTTCACCCTCTTTCTGTCTTTGTTCCCGTGCAGCTTCTGCCTGTCCCACTGCGGTCCACTGATTCACCACCGATGCTCTTCCCCCATTCCCACTCTCACTTCTCACTCTCAAACCTCCCCTCCCCTCCCTTCCTTCTCTCTGTCCTCCATTCCCTTTTCCTCTTTCTCCCTCTCCCTCTCCCTCTCTCTCTCTTTGGTCGATGCGTATGAAATTGCAGAGCTCAGCATTCTTCTCCACGGGCACTTAGGGGAAAAAAGGAAAAAATAAAAAAGAGGGAAGGGAGAGATGAGCAGGGCGGGAGGGTTTCTGGTGCACCACATAACTGGACCCCTTCCAATTAAAGAAGAGAGCTTATGTTATTGAAGAGCAGCATAGCCAATCAGGAGGCAGTGCAGGCAAAAGACAGCAAGGGAAAAGAAAAAAAGCAGCAGAGCGAGTGGGCAAGAGGAAGGGAAAAAACTGCAGTGTGTGAGTGTGTGTAGTTTTTTTTATCCCTCCCCTGAACAGATCTTTATCAATTTGTGTACTCCAGTCTTGGGGTGCATTTGACTGTGAGTGTCTGTGTGTGTGTTGAGAGTTTTACAGTGGAGGTGTGGGAGGGGGGGGGAGCAGAGTGAAGGTGTGTCTAGAGGGGGCTGTAGTGTTAAGACTCCTGACTTGTGCATTCTGAAACTGGGAATAAGAGAAAGTAAGAGAAGGCTGATCATCATTTTTCTCTCTCATCTCAAAAGTGTCTCGGAGCCCTGAGGAGAAAGAAGAGAGGGGGGGGGAAAGAGCTTTGACGTCCAGAGGAGAGCAACCTGCACAAAAAAAGGTAAGCAGATACATCCTTCTACTACTATGCTGGATTTTTTTCCCCTTTTAAATTCACTTCTTAAGTTGTTTTTGCATTTTTTTGTTGTTGTTGTCAGCACGTGCTTTGACAATCAGCCCTCTCACATGTAACATCATTTAAGATGGATTTAGTCTTTTAATGTGTTTTTTAAAAACAGTATAAAGATAGAAAAGCAGAGGAAGAGAAAGAGAGGGACAGAGAGAGAGAGTGAGAGAGAGAGAGAGAGGGAGGGGGGAAGGTTAGTGCGGGACTCCCTGATGCTTCCAGGCAAGTTTGTGTGCACACGGTTCTCTGCTTGCTGCAGTATCCCATCACATCTCTGAGCGGAGCTGCCTCAGCATCCGGCCACTGCGACTCGAAGCGGACACCACATTTTATTTATTTATCTATTTTTCTTTTATTTCCCCTCCAAAACCGACCGTCCCCGTGTCGTCCCTGCTTTGGGATGAGAGTAAAGTTTGCTTTTGTCCCTCGCGGCGTCAATCCAGCGCGCGCGCCCGCTGCGGCGCGTGCCCTCGTCGTGCATTCTGGGTATCATCGGGGGCTGCTTAGATAACAGATTGGCTCAGATAGTCATTTGAGCCTGGTGATGAGTTTTTTTTTGTTTTGTTTTGTTTTGTTTTGTTCATCCGCTGTTCTGGGACTTCCTTCAGTCAGAGCCTGCAGCAAAAGTACGCGCTCTGATTGGATGATTTTTTTTTTTTTTTGGGGGGGGGGGGTTGGTTTGCTGACTACAGTGTACCAAGAAAAAAAACAAATAGTGTGATCACGTCTCTTTCCTTCACACTAAAGATGTGATTCATTATTCTTATAAAATAAGCTCAAACACCAAATGAAAGTGAGGCATTGTTTGTTTACAGTGAAGGGCAGGTGATTCATACTGAATCCATTTTCTTTACAGTGTGCATTCATTATCAGCTTCCTTTACACACACTCACAGTTTATTTATTACAACCCACTGTCTTTTCTTTTTCTTTTTCTTTTTTTTCTTTTGCAAGTCTGACCTTCATCATTTGTGAATGAAGATAACAATACTGTCCAGCAGTGGGCACTGTGTGTTCTCTCTGTTGAAAATGTCTGTGGACGCTGGCCTGCTGCAGAATGGGAGGAAATAATGGATGGACTTGGTACGTTTGGTGTGGGCACGCTGAGAAGCGCCGTTAGAAAGGATAAAGAGGACAGTGTGTGCTGGTGCCTTCATGTCGCTTCAGGAAGGAAAAAAAGGCAGACACCTTTGGCCCTCAGACAGTAGATATAAGCGCGAGACAAGCATGAGCCTGACCAGAATCACTGATCCTGGTAACTGGCTTTAAATAAGGTTTCAATTATTCATCACTTAGTTATATGCAGGGATGAGGAGAGGGCTGGGAAGGAAATGTAAGTCATTTCAGCACCATGGACAGAGCTCGGAGCCAAGGCTCGTGATCTGCGCTTTCCTTCAAATAGTTTGAATCAGACCGGCGTTTCGTAATGAGGGCTGGGTGACAGTTCAAGGCACAGCAACGTCTATTTAGATGCTGTACACAAACTGGCTGTGCACATTTTGCAACTCCCCGTTTCAAATTGCGGTTGGCTTTGCTCGCCGGCTCTTTTTCGTTTTCAGTTGAAAACACTTTTCATTATTCATGCACCTCTCCCTTTTTTTAGAACACAGCCCATCTCAAAGAGAGGCTGCGAAGGGGATGAAAACTCTGCTGCTGTCTGTTTCCTTTCACGAACCGTTGTCCTTTCTGTCATTGTCTACCTGTATTATCACCGTGTGCTCTAGGTGGGAGCGTCAGTGCTGTGGTTTGTGCTGTCTTTTCACCGCAAAACTCACTATGACACATCAAACCGTGGGGTGAGACTGACTGCAGCAGCGAAAATCCTTCAGCTTTGACATCTGCTTATTATGGGGCTTCTATTTGAGTCGTAAACCAAAGTCAGAAGGATGGTATTATTATTAAAAGAGCAGAAATTATATTTTATGTCTATTGTTAGTGGCTTGCAACCAAGTATGTTTGCCATAAGCCAATTTAAAAACAACTCAGGTGCTTAGATAGTGGCGTCATGCTAAATTACAGACAGGAAAGTGTAAAACATGTAACGACTGCAGAGCACACACTTGTGACACCTGCTGTCACACAGAGCTTTGTTTCATGTCATGGTTGAGAGCGACCAGGAAAGTGCCTCTGCAGGGCGCAGCCGGCACACTGAGAAACTCATTGAGATAGCAAATGCTCAGAAACCTCACCTCTCTAATGGGAAACGGAAATGAAACCCCTCCATGCTCCCGAGAATTAGCCAGCGTCCCTCTCGACGACAGAGGCGAGGCGTGGGGGAGATCTAACCAGCTCTAATTAGATAAACACACAGACGTGCATCCTGTGAGTCACCCAAACTTTAAATCGAACTCAGTGTTTTAGCAGCTTCTTGAATCGGGCTTCACAACACACAAACATTTGCAGTAGACTTCCCTTCAGTAGACGCTTGGTAAGGATTGCTGGTGGGATAAGAAAGTTGCCTCTCAGGGTTTATCTTTGTGTCGTCTGTTCTTATGCATGTACATAAATTATGTACTCTAACTCTTTCGAAGATTTGTGGGGGTTTTTTTGGAAGAAGGGAGCAGCTGTCGGGCTTGTCGTTGCTCATCCTCTGTGCGCGACGCCCTCTCGTCCCAGCCTGTGCGACACGGGCGTTTAGCGTGCCCCCGTAAATGATGGTGTAGGCAACATAGCGGAGCAACAACGGCTGTCACTGTGACATATGACCGTTAGCAACAATCCACCAAACTCTCAGAGGTCTCGTGAAAAACTCACCCGACGGGGCAGTGACGGTGCTGAGCCTGTGTGGTTTGGGTTGCACAGAGAAACTTTGCAGATGTTTAAGGTGAGCTGAGCCCCTCGGGGATACTAGAAGGACACGGTGACAAATACACTGAGGTGTCAGAAGGACAGTGTGCGTTTGTGTGTGTGTGTGCTCCCTCCATAGCCAGGAGGAGGGCACTTCATCATTTGCTGCAGGGAAAGGTTACAGGATGTATTTCTGCATGTATTTGTGCAAATGTGTTTTATAAGCATGCATGTCGGTGTGCACATGAGCAAGAGAAGGTATGGTAGTTTAAATGGAAGACTATAAGAGATGCACAAGTTTGACACATGGATTATGGTCGAGCCTTAAGAAAGAAAAACGAGCATGAAAAGGACAAAAGCAATGAGAGGAAAGTGGAGAGAGGAAGGCAAAGACAACCGAAGATACGAGCACCGGCGAGAGAGGGCGGGAGATAGAGCAAGAGATTGAGAGATTGTCAGAGGCAGAGCAAGAATGGGAGAGAGTGGGTGTGCGTAGCAGAGCTACGAGCACTGCAGTACATTGCAGTGCCCAGCCCCCGCTGTGTTCTCTGCTCACCATCCGGTTGCATGCACTGAAAAGACCCCTGCAGCAGCAGAGCTGCACAGCGCAGAGGGCTGCCTGCTGATGAACAGCAACCTCACAAAGAGCTTTTGACCCGCCGTTGTGCATTCTGGACATGTGATGATGCACGGATTTTTTTCTTTCTTTCTTTCTTTTTTGCCATCATTCTTCAAGGAGTGATGCTAACACGGTGCTCGTGGTGAAACAGGCGACCTGCGCCTGCCAGCCCGTTGTCATGTAGAGAGAGAGGGAGCAGTCAATTCACACTCCCCCTGTATTATGTAAGCGCATAACACATTCACTTTACCCAATACCAGCTGCAGGATCCCTGCTTCCTTGTCCATGTTTTCCTCATTAGAAACATCTGCCTGGCTGTTTGCTTTTGTTCCAGAGATAGCATCTTAGCAAACATGGCCAGACACTTTATTGAACTTATTGAAACGGCAACAATAGGGAGACAAACAACATGTACCCTTAAATAGCTGGTGTTTGTACGCCTGTGCTTTGACATTTTGTGTCTGACGGCCTGCGTGACGAATGACAATTAATGATCCCGTGAGCAACTGCTACATCTGGTGTAGGCTCACCTTTAAGGAAAAACACTATTTATTCAGCTTGAAATCTCACATGACTGACTCACACAGGGTAGCCTCACACTTAAGTTATGTTGGATTAATTATACAGCTTTCGACCTGGGCAAACAGCCCTCTCACTCTCTCTCTCTCTCTTTCTCTCTCTCTCTTTCTGTCACACAACAAACACATGCATGCAGATGTGAAACAAATCTTAATCATGCGAAAGCTCCAGGAAAACCGAGGAGAAGCTTGTTTCTGCTTCCATAAACAGTTGCTGTGTTTCCGTCCCACTGCCTGCCTGGGGGGTCGTGGATGGCTGAAGCGTGAGAGCTTCCCCCTCTTTTGTATGTTCTCTGGCTTCCCTCCACTGTGCTGATGTAGCTGATTCACATTGCGTAGCGTGGACTCCTGTGACAAGGTCTGATTGTGTCTCTCGCGGTGTGCAGGAGCAGTTGAGTCAATTACACCTCGGCAGACAGGTGTTTGAGCCGTTAAGTGTGTTTGCCTCGGCACATCAGACTGTGTTTGCTTCTGATTTGCACTGAAATCAGCACCAGGCTTTGAAATGATAAGGCAAAAAAAAAAACAAGAAAAAATAAGAATTTATGCTGTGCTAGTAGCAAGTCACGGTGCGACTAAAGATAGTAATCCGACTCGTAATCAATGTAAATGTATTCATTCACATCAGATGCTCTGAATTATTGTGTGTATAACATAGCCGGGACGTCAGATACATTAGACTGAGAGCAGCCGTTTCAAAACAAATCAAATATTTCATGTGTTCTACATGTTCTGATTTTTTTTCTTTTAGTAAAAAGTAGTTGAGAACATCCAACCTTGCAAAAACCTCTTTGAAAAAGAAAGAGAGAATTGCCACAGTCATGTTTGGCCCTGGCAGCAGCACACTTTATTCACAAGGCAGTGCTCCCGGGGAAAGCTGCCTTTGATTATGGATAGTTGAGAATGTGGTCATGAAGGGAAAAGGAGTTCGTGTTTGTGTGTGTGTGTGACAGAGACAGAGAGAGTGGGAGAAAGCGGCAGAGTATTGTAGTGTGGGTGAGCTGCAGCAGGGATTCAGAGTGCTGCATTGAGCTGCATAATTAATGTTAAGAGGGTGGAGCTAAAGGCGGAGATAATTTGCCATGAAGAATGAGCCGCTGCAGCCCCCGTCGGAAACAGAGACGCCTTTTTCTTTCCTGTGTGTGCGGGGACGTGGAGTCACTCGCGAGCATTGAAGTGATATTTTGATGTGAAACCAACGCTGGTCCAGCTCTGCATCCCGGTCCCATCTGCTCCCTCGGCCCCTCAAAGCCAATCAATCTCCTCTGAGCTGCGCGCCGCGGCCAAGTGCCTCAATGCTGGCTGCACGGCTCTGTTAATCATCCAATTTGTAGCAAAGCAGCTTCCTATATGACACATCTGGTGTAACTCTCATCTGGTCTGTCTGAATTGGACCATGAGGAAGTAGGGGGAGTGGCCTCGTCCTGCGGGATGCTGTTATATTTAGTCGCCTCCTTTACAGAGCTGAGGCTGTTGTGCTGTTTGTGCCGACTGCTTGCGAAAGGACATGCATTCTTACAGGAGGCCTGCTGTTTTTAGCCCCTTTGTCTTGGGAGACGATTATCCTCTCCGCATTTTTTATTTTTACACCCTGCGTTAGAGGCATCTGCCTGTTCAGCCATTTATCCAGCTCTGACATGCAAGAAGTGGGCACGTATATTTAAGTCTGCAAATGCATGCACAAAGATGCTGCCGGAGGTCTGCAGTGATGACTCTTGGGTGTGAATAGATGTTTATAGAGGCATGCATTAAATGCAGCCGGGCTTTAGTGTGTATGAGCATGTGAGTCTTTGGGTGCTGCCTGCCAGATCTCAGCAAGCCGTTCAGCCCTTCTGTCTTCGGGGGCTTCACTGCCTGGCCGGTGACCACGGCTATATTGCGCTGCTCCGCTTGCACCCCTGTCACCTAACCTCACTGTCACCGCAGCCGCTCTGAGTTCTTGACATCCTGCAGCAACATGCCCGGCCTTCACACCCTCACTGCTTTACAGTACAGCCCTGCGTGGAATAAATCCATCTTCAGTGTTATGCAAAGGGATTGGGTTTTATTTCCTCTTTTCAAAAATAGATCCTTTACCTCAAAGCAGCATCACCTTTTGTTGAGATCTGCGGGGATCTGTCCTTGTCAAAAGGGCCGAGGGAGCGCACGGAGGCTATTGAAATGCACCCCGTGTCCACTCCAAGCGCCCCGTCTGTACACGAGGCGAGGAAGCCAGTAATGACGGCAATTTCATTCCAGTCCCCCAAGAGCCACAAAACCACACTTAAATTGCAACCCTGACATTATCAGGTGGACGTAGAGGTGGATGCAATTGAACCTACAAGGTGGAAGGGTGCGAGGCGCATCCTGCAGCTGTGATAGCAAGCATGCGATCTAATCTGTCTAAATAACAACAGTTGACTTTATGATAGCCTGCCAACAGTTGTCTTAAGAAACATGCCTCCGAGGGTTAAAAATGCAGTTCAGAGGTTTTTGTATGTACTTTCCAACATTTCATTTTCTTCTATTGAGCCTTTTCCAAAAGACATCTGGCAGAATCTGAATCGGGTTTTTTTTATTTTCTGCTTTGAGAAACAACACAGAGCCTCATTAAATGTATTTTTTTTCTGTCCCCTGAAATCTTAGAAATGAGGAGACATTTTCTGTTTTCTTTCTCTCTCCGGTCCCACGGGGGGTTTTGCAGTGGGAGAGCTGACTTGCCATTTCTTAGAGTTGCCAAGTGAGAATCTGCCCATCTGACATTCACAGCGCTCGGAGCGGTGCAAACATCAACAGAAACCTTGAAAAAAAAAACAACATTTTTTTTCTGCTTTAAAATAAACCCAGGCTTTGAAAATTGTTCTGAGTATGTGTCATTGCTATGAAATCTCTTGAAATGAGTTTAAACTGCTGGCTGGTGTGGTGAGGAATTTCAGAATTTTGCTGTTGCAAGCTCCTGTGATCTGTGTCTTTTTTATGTTAGTTTATAAATCAGAGGTATACGAGGACATGGTTTTCATTAGAGGAGCACCGTGCAATGTAATATCAGCCGGAGAGAGAAAAGAGAAATAAGGAGAGGTGAAAGGCAGGAGGAGGAAGGAGAATACTTCAGCTGTGTGAGTAGGTGCTCAGCATGAAGGCTGCTTCTTTTCTCTTTGAGTTTTTTGAGGCCAGTGTGCAGGCGAAGGACACAGCATACAGAATTTGAAAAATCCCTGCCAGTTCAAACAGCAGTCACACCGCATTCCCCGTGGAAGGACTGACAGATAACAAAGAATCAAAGTAGAAGGAAAAAACATGTTTTAGTCATGAAATGATGAATTGTGGGGGGCTGAGAGGCATGGATACATTAGAATATGCATTTTACTTGTAACCTGATCAAGGTAGTTGTGGTTTTTATACTCTTTAACACTTTAGGTACAGGACTTTTGCACGGGAAACACACAAAATGTACAAGCACAAGCTGAAACAATTAGTAAGGTAATTGAGTGACAAAAAATTAATTGGCAACTTTCTTTTATCATTACTTTTCATTAGTCGCAGTCTTATGTGTTACAGTTAGAAATGAGCTCAACCAACTACAAAAGCCAGATCCTGTTTTTACACCTATGCAATAAGAGCAATAGTAATCTAATGGTATAATATTTAATAGTATAACTCACAGGGGGCTTCTTCTTGTAATTGCCTTTAATTACTTTTAATACCTTTAGCACATTTCCCTGATTATACTTACATATCTTTGCTTAAAGGCAGAATGAGAAGGATTTTTTTAGGTTACGGACGAGTTTCTGATGGTGTCACGTGTTCGCCCCCATGCCTTGTGCACTGTTATTGGCTGGGGGCTACGCACCCACCGCTCAAAGGTTGACGCTCAGAAACATCACAGACATGACATAAGTGCCGATTATGAAGGATTATTTTTGTTTTGTTCATGCATTTTTAGGGGAAATCCTACTCTGTAGACCATTAAGTAACATTTCCAATGCAGGTCTTACTTGTAATTAAGTATTTTTACATTGTGGCATTAGTACATTTACTTAAATAGCTTTCACTGTTTTTTTTCCAACTTGAATAAACAAGTCAAGTTGTAAGAGTGGCAGGTCACTTACGCTGCTTTGTGGAGTCGAAGGTTCTCCACTGAGTGTTGAGCCATCCTCCTCAGTCATTCTTCACTCAGGTCATTGTGCTGCTGCCATTCCCCGAATAAAAAGAAGCCCGCTCCTCATTTGTATTCAGCAAAAAAACATTTTGAGTCGAACTTCGCCGCAAAGTCACCGTTTTTTCTGTCACTTCTGTTTCTGCAACAAACGGAATCAAACGTCAACTGATCTAACTTGCTCTCGGATGTTACAAGACTGAAGTATAACGTCTGAGTATATTTTTCTGCAGATTTGCAAAGCTTGCGGACTTGATCGCTCCCGAAAAGATTATTGACTTAACAGAAAATTGGTTAGCATCTCCACGAGCCTGGTGGAGGGTTGCAAAATCTATTTTTTCCTCCCGTGATAAGGCCTAGTAATGGCCGGGCCCTGTAGAGGGACACGACATGTCATTGTGCCATATTGATCTAAATAATTGCTCCCATCCTTTTGTCCACATGTATAAGCCCCCTCACAGTACTGTTATCTGGAGAGTTGTTGGTAAATACTTTTTTTTTTTTTTTTTAGCAATCTTCATATTCATCTGGAGAGTTTTCCTGAATCATTACACAAAGCTTCATGATAAAGATACAACGATTTACACAGCGCATTGTCTTACCAAGTGCGTATTTTGAACTGTAAGCGTGGCTGCGTTGATTGCCAAGAGCCTCCATGAGAGTGGCTATACAATATCTGACAGCTCAGGAGGGAAAATAGGTAAACAAAGGGGGGCGAAAACACCAAGATGCCTCCGCAGCATCGCGTTTGTGCTTTGTGCAGCAGGGACACATGCACTAATTTGAAGGATTAGTGAATCACGACTGTTGCAGAGTCTGTTTTCTCTCTCCATCTTGTTTTAGTCAACAGCATGCATTCTTTGCATTTTGCTTTGTGTGAATTTCTTCCTCGCCGACGGAAACAAACAACGTTGTTTTGTAGCAAGCTGCCAAACGGGTACCATGCAGCCTCTTTGGCCCCCAGGAACGATTTGCCCGTCTCCATCTCTGAAAGGCCACGCCGGCGTTCACCCTAATGCTCTGCTGTCACCGGTCTCCGAGATTTCCTCTCTCCTCTCCTCGTTTTCGACCTGACCCTCGCTCAGAATTCTCCTTTTGCGCCTGTCAGTTGTCAGCGGTGGTCTGTCATACTTGACTCCTCAGCCGGCCGACCCGCACACGGAACTAAACAGCTTTAGCTGACAGTCTGAACACGGCACTGTCCACGACAAGAGAAGCGGCGCATACATATAAACGTGATTATTCTAAACCCATTACCAATCGCCATTGCTGATCACCTCTGACTGAGCTTTACTCAACATATAGCGCGAAAACATGCTTTGCGTATCGTACGCAGATAAAGTTTGTGTATCCCATGTAGGTGTAGCCAATCGCTTCGTGTTGCACCTGACCTCCTTCTGAAGACAGATACTAAGGATGAGTGTAATTCAGAAATTAATTACAGCATCATTACCCTCACCAGATAATTAAAATCCAATAAAATAAACTGCACTGATCTCAAAAAGCAATTCTATAAAAATGACTCCTCATGAGTCATCTTACAAACCCATTTTTGTTGAGAGAAAAATCCTCGGTGGTTTCTTAAAGCTGACGGACTGGCAGGATTTTAGCCTGTAATGTTTTTTTTTACATATGGCGCTCTGGAAGTGATGTGCATCCCAGAGTATTGTCTGCTGTTATGTAAACCTGACTGCTGGAGAGAGTCTTTCAATGCAGTGCAGGGCACCGTTTATCTAGGACAGGGCTGGTTTGTGCCCCCTCACTGAAATGCGTCAAAGGAGCTGTGAAGGGGAGCTTGATATTTTGTCATTTTTGTCTCTCCCTCAGACTTTCTCATGGAATTGCCTTTGACACAGTGGGCAATAATTCAGTTAGCCGCTCCAGCTTAAGATATTCACGGGCGGTGCAGGGGCGAAAACACTTGGTACAGCTGCAGCTTGGTCATGCAATTCAGTGTTGGTGAGTGGGAGGCCGGTGAGAGATAATGTCCGTGTCGCTGCACTAGTGACTCCCACTGGTTGGTCGGGGTGTGCAGTGGGATCTGGAGGATGCCGTTGAACTCTGTGTGCGCTACGCCATGTCACCATGGCACATTGCTGTTGACATCATCCACAGGAATACAGCGATGTTAGTATGACAAGGAGCAGAATGTGTAAGGAATTTATGGGACAATTGCAAAAATACAAAAAAAGGGATATCTTTTTATTACTAATACTCTTCCACTTCAATATAGCACCTCTTCTAAATGATATATCATTATGTATTACATAATTAGATTTTCAATACTGATGCATCATTGGCTATGTAGCTTACTGGTTTAAGTGGAGTTTATTTTCACTACTTCACTGGACATGAATTCATCATTTTTAACTTATATTTTTTCCAATGTAATTGTAAATCATAATCTGTAAGGTAACTAGTAACTAAAGCTTATAAATGTAGTGTAGAGAAAGGTAAATTTACCTCTGAATTGTAATGGAGTAGAGGTATAAAGTAGCATGTAATGCACTATACTAGTTTGATTACATATATATTAATAGAAGTAGGACTGATGGGGTCTAGTTAATATCACAGCTGTATTCATCAAATCTATTCAAAGGCATCTTGAAAAGTTTGCTGAAGTTTAAAAAATGTGCAGTTGATATTGACAACCTTCTTACATGCAGCCTCATTGTCTCTGCTGATTTGTCATGCACTTTGATCACTGTACTTGCACCAGTTTGCAGTATGAATCTACACTATGAAAAAGTTTTTACCCTTGAGAGGAGTTTGAGTGTGTGATGCAACTGAGCTTCACACACAGATTGGACAGGACTGAATTATTTGACAGCCTCTCTTAAATCTGTGCCATTTAACACAACTCTTGTTTTTCATATATAAGATAGCAGCATACCAACACAGCCATGAGATAAATTACTTGGAATATTTTTTTGATCAAGTTAAATTCAAATTCTAACATGCTAATTAATGTCAACAGTATTTTTTATCAGAGGCTCATCGTTTCTGTGTAGAATTCATTACTGAATTCCCACAATGGTCGTGACTGCATCATTTACTACTGCAGTCTTTCATATTAAAGTTGCAGGAAAAGACTCTCTGAACCTGCTGTTAATATCCAGGCAGAGCTATTATTTATGTAATGAAATCAAATAGGTTGGAAAATAAGAATCCGTGAAGAAGAAATCTGATTGACTCCTTTGCGGAAAGGGTCCGACTTCTCAGCTTGGCTCTCTCTCAGCTGGCAAGTTGTTGTCCGACAGCACGTTGGCCGGGTTTCCCCGGTGCCTCAGCTCTATGAGAAATGAATGAATTTACTGATTGTGCTGTCACAGAGCAAAGTGAAACTGCGTAGTGCCATTACAGAGTAATTCATATGTACACTGAAATTGACATTTTTTCCTTATCTAGTTCCTGGCATACGGCTGAAAAGTTTAAGAATCTCTTTACAAACGGTCTTTTCATTTTTGCAGCCTCACCATTTTCATATTACAAAATGAAGAAATGAATCCAAATTGGAAAGTTAAGCTGCAATAGAAGTTAAGCCAACTGTGCATCATGTGTTGGTGCACATTTTAAGCAGCGTGTGCTGCCAGCTAAGCTGCCACTCCTTGTGAGGTTTTTCAGACATAATGTTGGAGCATTTAGGAGATGCAAAACTGAGCCCCTGATTTATGAGTTTGCATAATTTCTACAAAATGACAAATTCTGAATGCAGTTCAATATGACTTTTTATGCCTTTTTGTTTGTTTGTTTGCCTCCCCGAGTAGCACACACCCCTTTTTAATTAAGCTTTTCAAAATGGCTGCTGTTGTTACTTTTAAGCACAGGCAACATCACCCACAAATCAGGCGGTAATGAAACACAGAAGGTGTACCAGCTCGAACTATTTCTCCTCCAACTGTGTGAAGCCAAAATCATTTACAGATATGTCAGTATTTATTTAATGACAATATTGGGTGACATTAAAACCTGCCTGTCGTAATGATGCAATGTGTTTAATTCGGTGCAGCTAACAATCAGGCGCTGCTGTTTGGAGGTAGAGCTCTTTTCGAGGCTTCCCTTTGGCGTGAGCGAGAGCAAATCACTTCACTTAGGTTAAGGAGAATGGAATATTTTAGGGGTGAATAAAACATATTAATCTTATAAAGTTTTATTTGTAATGTGCTGATTAGCACATTTCTGCTTTAGTTAATATTTTGCAGTGGAGAGTCTGGAAATGAGTGAAATACAGTCTCACACAGACACGGCGGGAAATGTAAACACAGCAAATAATTAGACTGGTTATTCTTTGAGCTGCTGAATGACAAGACACAATATTGAGTTTGACATGCAGAATAACTGATAATCAACAACATAATGAGATCCCGCAGTGACTTTGTTCTCCTGACATATCTACAGTTTGGGACATAATGCAATTTCCTGAATGCTGATGTGACTGTTGCATATTGTCAAACAGCCAATGGGTTCTTGACTTGCTGAGCTGGAGTTGGACCGAGCCATTAGTCCTCTGACAGACACCAAAACAGTCAATTAATCAAAACTGTCACAAAACCAAGTTCAATTTGAAAGGTTCACTTTGTAGAAAATCATATCTGGTACAAATGGTTGCCAGATGTTTTGAATATTGCTATTGTGGGTGAAACAAGTGAATATTGTGGGGAATTTTGTTACCCAGAAATAGTCACAGGAAGTCTGCAAACTGAATCCATGGCTTTGTCAGCGATTAGTCAGATGTCAGACATGCCAGCCCTTGGCCCTAAGAACGAAGGCGATGCATTATTGAAGTCTGAGAACGGGACATTTTGTCTCTGGAGGAGGTTAGGCTTTGAAACACCAACGAAGGGTGAAGCACCCAAAGACGAGGGGGAGAATCATCCTTACATGCCGTCACGTGGACCCTCAATATTTGATGAGGAATATTTTTATCCTCTTTTTACAGTAACGTCTTTTAACCCAGGTGTATCCCACAAGATGGGCATGGAAATATCCCACTGCTCACAACGTGCATGTTGCGAAATGAGTCCAGTTCCAGTCATGCCTTAAAAAATGCTGCACAGGGATTATAAATGCCTCGATATATTGCGTGTTTCCCTGGGTTTCTACATTTCACCTGCACTCTCTAATCGATGATTCGATTGGAAATCAACCTAGACTTAAGGATCAATGCTGTTCTGCACTCCTGTGCACACAGCAGCCATTGGCTTTGACAAGCAGCAGATGGTGTGCTATACAGTGATTTACTGCTGCATAGCCGGGGGTGCAGTACTTTTTGCGAGCCTTTCTGCTCCTGAATAATTGATAGAATACTGTCTGTTGGCTGTGTAGGATTTCACATATTGTCAATTGAGTGGAAATTTTTGGCTTGTGTTATATCTTTCTTCAAGGCTTTGTGGTTTTTAATTGTCCGGGCATTAGCTGGCATCTGTTGGGATGCAGTTAGCGGTACAAATTATGGTTACTTTTATGGTGGAACCTGATTTAATGCAATGCATTAATCCTACGGCTACCTGTAAAGCTGGGATTGTTTAGCAATAATAAAAGAGAAGGACAAAGGGACTTGAGTGACATTATAAGTGGATTTGATGTATTACATAATCATTAACATGGTCAAACCTCAGTTTCTTATCGTCAGCAAGGCAAATAAATGTTTTGCAGTTGCTGTTCAGTTTAGACCCCGTTTCTTCCTGATTGGAGTAACTACATCATTGGGCGCTGCAGTTGTGACATTTAATAATTTACTTTGCAAAATGTTTCACTCCTTGGTACAGGCGCAAGGAGAGTAGAGCTTTGTTTGTGTGCCCTCTTCCCCAGAGTGATTACATTGATATAATCAGTTATATTTTAAACTATTTCATTTCAGGTATCATTGCCATAATTTATTTCAACCTGTCATACTTACTCCTTGTATCCCTACTAGAATATCCAATATTATCTTTGTATTAATTTATGTTACATACATTATTTTAACCTCTCAACCTTGAATTTATGATATCATAGTCCATTAAAATACTGATAAAACACCATATCAGGATTGCCACGCCCAGCTCAGTGTTATTGGCTTTTGCTACAAAACTAGCACTGTGAAACGGGCCAAGCAAGGAAGTCGTCAAACAGCAGCAAGATCAACATCACTTCAGCACTGAGGAGATCCACGAGTCTGAATTTGTCAGTAAACTAGATTTAACTTTGTAAAATCATCATCAGCAGCATCATTAAAACAGCAAAGCTCTCCAGCAGAACATGTCTGCTCTTTCCTTTGTCTAAGCTGTAAGTAAAAACAGATTACAGTAGTGAGCGGGCATATGGGCTCCTTAATGGGGCCACGGCCCACTTGCCCTCCCATGAAACCAGCTACTGCTTCCCATGTTACCAGTTCAGCAACCAGTTTGGATCATTTCATGGGCTCATAAAACAGCGTGGCAACTTTTGGATGGGTCAGTTTGCATTTTGGCTGACAAGTAAACAAGTTGTGGTAACATTTTAACTAGCCAAGCCGCAAAACCGTGTGTGGTTTTGAGCCAGCTGACGCCGGCTGCCAACATCGTCTGAATGCCCCATTGGATCATGTGGGTCCAGCTATTCCAGTTACTCTTTGCCACAGTGTACAAAGGCTGTTAGCGGCAGTGAGTGTAGCCATGCTGATGACACGACTTTATGGGTGGCAATGTTGGTCTGTCAGGCGATCTGCTGGTTGGTCCACCAGTTTTGGCTTTTTTTTTTTGTGAAGATGTCTTGACAACTGGTGAATGGATATGCAGATATTTATGATGCACTGAAGATAAATTGTTATAATTTGGTTTTCATCATTTTGATGTGGGTTGGCGTTACTATCACCTCAAAGTGTGTCAAATAATTTGGTTTAATTCCTACAAAACTGTGGCATGTTATTGTTAGACATTAGGATGAGCTCAATGAATCACTGTAGTTAAATACAGTCTCAGTAATCTCATTTCATCGTTGTCTCAGGGGACTAAATGTACACCTTTCTTTTAAGGATGTTCACATTTTCTATAGCAGCACCAAGTTTTAGTTGCTTGTAACCCAGCGATGCACATGGGAGTATATTAATTGATTTACTGTTGAACAGTCCTCGCTGTGCTTCTATGAAAGATCATATACAATTACAGGCTCACATATTATGTAGACTGCTTAACAGGTCAAGTGGCTTATATATGGATTTGTGTTGGCATTGATTCGTTTGACCTTATCGACAATGATCTTTTAGTAGTCTATAGGTAACTTCTCATGTTCCACTGAATGCTGCACCTTGTTATGCACAAACGGTAAATGGGAGTTATTTATAATAAATATAATAAATAAATAACAATAAATTACATTTAGCATTTATACCAACCGAGTGAGAAACAGTGAACAAAAGGGACAAAACACTGCAATTGCACAAATTGTAATGAAGTCTTTGGCTATATTTAAAAAAAAAAAAGAAAAGAAATTGTTATCTCAGGAATCGTCGCCTCAGTTCAGGCTCCTTAAAGTTCATAGCGGTTAGCTGCTCCAAACTGATAAGTGCACAATTACCGTAGTGTTTCTAACAGGCATCGATTGGTCTTGTCTTCTCTTTCCCTCCTTTCATTGATTGTTCATGCCCCTCTCAGATTACAAGGCTACGTGAGGGCAGGTGATAATGCTCTACTGTCTGGCTGCAGGAACATCCCAAATGTATGATTTCTCAGTAAGTAGAAATAGCTGTTGAGAAATACATTTTTTTGACAGAAGCACGCCTTTCAGCTACAAATACTACTCCTAATTTGATTGATAACCACTAGACATCCATGCACTCTTGAAAAAGGAAATATTATTCAGATATTTTGCAATTCACAGTTGTTGAAAATAATAAATTATATTAGAAAAAGCCCTGATGCTAATGACTGAATGATACTGATGACTTGCTTGTTGTTCAGAGGCATTTTCTTTTTAGGTTCTCATTAGGTATGTTAAAATAGCTTTTTACTTGGTTCATTTTATATTTGCACTTTCACTCTGTTTACCTTAGATTTTCACTCTTTTACTCTGTCCATTTTAGATTTATACTTTTCCACTGAACTCATGTAACCTTTAGTTGTTTTCAGTTAATGGGAATCGTGTAACCTTCAGCTTGATGAGAACGAATCTGATCTCACAAATTCTTCTTTAATTTGTTAGTTGTTTTAGAGACCTGCCTCAAGTACAACACACTCAAGAAGATAAATGTTAATCACACCTGAAAAAAATCAAGGCCCCCATCTGAGTGAGATCCTGCGAGATCTGTGACCTAAATAAATTCTTCTTCTGAGAACTGAAGATTTGTTCTTGGGCTTCCAACTAAAGAATCGGGGCGAACAGGTACGATGCAATATTAGAAACCCTTGAAAAATCGAGAGTTTAATCAGAGATGGGTGCGTTAAAGTACACGTCTACCTTTCGCTCCTCTTCCCCGTGCTAGTATGTTTCAAAGGTCAGTACCTAATTTAGTTTTTAATGAGCGCTTAATTGAAAACGACTCTCCGTCTACTTTACAGATGATCTCAGTTAAATATCGCAATGTTCTCAGGTCAAATCTTTCTATCGCTCAACTGGAGACAGTGACTTTTTGAATACATGAGAGATGTGCCAAAAGGTAATGGCATCATTATTTTTTTTGTTTTAAAGTAAGTAACACTGCTCTTTTATACACAACTGAGTAAATAAATCATCAGTGGAGGGCAAGAAGGTATTGAACTGTTACAAAACAGGCACCGATTTTTCGCCCACGAAAGGGCTGCAGATGAAAGGTGTGTACATTAAAGACTTAAAATGAGAGATCACCATGCTGGGAACCTGCAGTACGCTTGTTGAAGGTGTCTGTAATTAATTTCAGCATGTTGGGGCTCAGCTGTATGCACAGTGTAATAGAGCGCAGTTCCCCATGACTGCATGTTTCAATCACAGAGGTCAGGTTATGTTTGTTCTTTCTTTAATATTTGACAGATTATTACAGTTGTTGGATCATTAGAGGTCAGTTTCACCATGCAAACAAACAACTGTGATTGTAAAACAAAAAAAGAGGCGTGGGGGCTGCTCTGTCATGTGGGCGGTGACCGTGCAGTGAGACAGATTTGACTGCGACATGATTATGCAGCAAACGGGAGTCAGTTTTAATGTGGCGCAAGGAGATCATCATGAGAGGTTAGCTGTCACACTCAATCTGTGTTTGACTAATGGCGCAGTGGTTTCCAAGATTTGGGCCTGCCTTGTAATAGAGTTCACTGACGATGTGAAGGTGAATGATCCCCATGAGCAGCCACTCCGTTTTCCACTTGCGGCTTGTCTATCGTTTGTCCTACAATACCTTTGACCGCATTACAAGGAGCAAAGAAGAAAAAAAAGAAAGAGAACGCCCACCCCCTTCTGACCAGTCCATCTCTTCCTTCTGTAGTTTTGCGCAGCACTTGTCATTCTTTTCTCCCATTTCACAGCTACGCATAAGACATAAAACACAATCGTGTCAGGAGCCATACAAAACATCAAGATGAGTTGTTGTGTCGCTTTTGAGCAGAAATGTGCCACTCGCTAAGCAGTATGATAATAGATTGTTCCTCCAGCTCTACATAGGCCTTGGTAGGTAATATGGTTTATCATGTTGAGGGGCCCTGTCCAGAAGAAACAGTTGCGTGCAGAGCACATTAATAAAACCTATTTGACATTTATAAGAGTTTGTTGGCCCCCTGGGGAGTTTGTTGTTTTTCTAGCACCACACTGCTCTCAGGAAGCATGTAATTCAGAGACATTGAGGTCTGGAGGCTTTTGGCTCTCCCTCCCACCCCCCCACCCCTCACTTTCCATTTGTCTTTGCACAGGTTGTCCTCTTCCCCTAACAGTCACCCAATTATTTCCATTAAGATAATAAGCTTTTGACTCAAACAATGCCTTGGATGAGACAATCTGTCAATGTTTTTTTTTTTCATCTTCTTTTCGATGTATGCGACGTTAATGCTCGCAAGCAGAGAGCGAATTGACACGTTTCATTATTCTCTTAACGATATTTCATCTCTCTCTCTGTCCAGTGTGGTTTGTAGTGTTATGTTTCATTCACTGGGCAGGAAAGGAGGGAAGCAATTAATCTGGAATTGCGCGCTGGTTCGTCCCCACTGTTGACCATTTCTCTGGGACTGGATGATGAATTGCCTTATTTCTGCACATAAACACAGCTCCTGTCTCCCAGTGAAGCAGGTAGCCGGAGGAAAGTAGGCGCTCTCTGCTAGGATTTATGGATGGCACCTTTGTGAAAAATGGCACTTGCTTCAAATAAGTGAAGTAAGATCATCGTTTTCCTAAAAGCTGTGAAGATGGGGGAAGAAAAGGGGGTGGGAAAAAATGGCGCAAAAGCTAAATCTTTCGTGTTGGTGTTTATGCTGTGTCATGTGGCTGATGGAGTAATTACTTTTTAAATGCTGCCAGGCAGGGCCTTGAAATTGATTTGATGCAGCCATTTTAAATTTAGCTGTGATAGATCTATGGTTGTTTTTAACCTGTGCTTCTAAATTGAATGAGATCTCTGCAAGGCTTAATTCAAGTTAGTCAAATCATCAGGGCCGGATCTCAGCTTAAGGGTGTTGGATTGTTGCCTTTTGTCGTGCCCTATCTGTGGAGGAGCACAACTAGCCAGCGGATAAAACACACACTTGCAATAAAAGACCTGAGACTGTGAAACGGTCAAATTCAGTGATGTGATAGTAATTACAAATGAGAAAATGGTGAGATACTGAAAAACACTGCAAAGCTGATAGTTCATAGTTTTCTTTTTCAAAACTTTTACATGACTTTTCCCAAATGTACTGGAGACAACAGTGTAAACACACGACCCAATGAATCGTACCTTGTCACATCTAATACTGCCCCCACATGTAGAAACAGAGATGCAAGCTGTGCCTTGTTCCGCATCAAACTGTTTCAGCATCACAGGGTGCAGGAATTAAGTCTAATAAAAATACCAGATGAATAACAGTGCAAAATAATATCATCCCTCGTTTTAAATTAAACAAAAATTCAAAGTCCTCAGCATTTGACCCTACCAGGCCACTGTTTCTTACGCATACCAGTTTATTATATCTTTAGTCATGTAGAGCAATATAATATCAACATATTTTTGTGTATTTATTTTAAAAATCAAATGACCATTAATATAAGCTTTTGTAACTTAATAATAAATGTACATTTTAAAGTTCAACCCAATTATTCTTCTAGTAAGAATGCATATGAAGCACAAAAGAGCGAAAGTAAGAATATATAATACATACTGAATACATACAACAGTTATCCCAGCAGTAGTTCAACAGCCGCCCACACACGATCAGCAGTAAAAAAAAAACTCCTCGTTGGCTGTGCTGGTGATTTCTTTGTAAAAGAACTCTGTACTCAACTTGGACCTCTGTTGCTGATGACCTTTCACAGTGGCAGCAACAAGATAACAGCTGTATGTGAACATGCGTAGCCGGAGGCCACACATGCATGCAGGGGATTAAACCGTGTTTGTGAACATGCATGTAAATTACAAACTTTGGCAAAGACGATGAGAAAGTTTTCTTGGCTGTTAGCTGTGCTTGGCAGATGCAGGGACAAACTGCCTATGCTTTGTATCACAGGCAAATAAAACAAAATTCATCAAAAATTAATAATCATCTAAAATAAAATTTGCAGACGGAAATAAGCTACTAGCTAAATCTTGAAAAAATAATCCTTTGGTTTTGAGATTAGAATCAGATTTTTTTTGTGCATGGTCCTTATATAATACAGACTAATAATGATGATAGCAACAATAATAATAATGATGCATGAAACCAACAGCTAGCAGCAGGACAGTCTTGGAAGATATTTCCAGTCACTAACCTTCTATGTGGGTCAACACAAAGGCAGCGTGATCTCGATGAGCTTACAGATAAAACAGCGACGGGCACAGTGTGTCAGGACGAGGCAGAGCAGAGGCTTTGCCCGGGGCTAAGTGATTCTTTTGAGGAGTCCCGCGTTTTTATGAATTGTAATGAACAAGAATCAACACTGTCAGCAATGGCAAATTCATAAATCCTGCACATTAACAGGACCAGCAGCTCATTCGCAGCATATCATTTAAAGCAGTGGACCTCCCAAATCCTCAACACTGGGCTTTCCGTTTTAACTCCAATTTTAAAAGAAACTCTTAAAGTTGGGAAGTTTTTGAGGGACAAAGCCATTTTTCCTCTCTTGTCTCTTTACTGGCTGTATCGGAGCGTGGAGAAGCCAAAGTGTCGTCAATTGCTTGTTTCTGCTGACTGTAAAAGACTCCCACAGTCAGCAATCTGTCATGTAAGCAGCCACCCAGCACGCTCTTCACCTCTCACACTGTGTGAAACTGTATGGACTGACGGTAGAGCCCACGACAGCCTCCACCTTGATTTATAGTCAGACAAATGGTGCAGTGTGCTCGCCGATGCAGCATTTCAACGTAGATATAATTTGAATGACCTTTAAAGGCCTTAAAAGCCTTTTTTTCCCCCACAATCAGCTTGTAATGGGATTGTACATGAACACAGTATTTTCATTTTTTGTGCCTTCAGATGACAAATTTTGATATTTCTTTATTTTTTTGTGGTTTGAAGTAGGCACGGCTCTCTCACTAAGAATCAATGTCAAACACCTACATCAATCCGGATTCACCAATATTTGGAACAAGATGGGCTGTCAGTCAAATCTGATCAAACCACACTCACAGAGTCCTGATAAGACAGATTAACTGTGATAAACTCCTAAGAATAATAAAAATGTGTGTTTTTTTGCTTTAATTGCTCTTTATTTAAACATGAATATGCATTATCATAGAGAAATACTTAAGATTTGATACTAAAAATATGCAAAATAACCAATTCTGTTTCCATTTATGACTATTTCTAAGAACAGATGGGATGTCATTGAGTGAGATTAGATTCTAAACTTAACTCTTTTTTTTTGGCTTGTATTTATGCCTTTATTTATCTTTTTTATTCATTTGGTATCTCAATTGGCTGTCCTTCACAGTGCTGCAAATCCCTGACGCACAAAGATATCACATGCGACTTATCTCAAAGAAGAGCTGCTTTCTACAGACTCTATGTGGGCGTCACTGCCATTTTATGACGTCGAAATCACTCAGACGCTCTGTGTGCAGGTATCTCGGATCAAGTGGCCGTTTGTGGGTGTGCACGCATACATTCGTCTCTCCACGTGCTCTTGCGCTTGTGTGAAAACGTGCATACCGAGTGTCATCCGAGGGCCAGTTCTTTAATGTGTTTGCCTGCCTTCCGGCTCTATGTTAAACCCCTGCATTGCAGCACTGCCAGTGGGATTTCAGCAGGCACGGCCTTTTTTTTTTTTTTTTTTTTCCTCTAACCCTCCATCCTCACAATAGAGAGATTAAATTTGGGCCAGATCCCTCCTGCGTGGAAAGCTCTTCGCTCACACATGCACATCTTCCAGTGTTCATACGCCACGCTCCAGAGAGCGCAGGGCAGCTGAGAGCCCCCAAAAGTGTCCTGTAGGCTCCCTTTGCCCCACATGAATCCCCCCTCGCCGCCTCCCCTTTCTGAGTGGGAGCAACAGTCATGGAGAGCCACGTGTCTTGGAGACAGACACAGACAGAGAGAACGAAGAGACTGAGAGAGGGAGAGAGAGAGAGAAAAAGAAAACATGGGCTCCTTGGGGGCTCAGCAATTCAAGAGCTGTCTTAGAGGCTGCACAGTAATCTTGTTAAAGAATGGAAAGGCTCTGTAGATTGGTGCTGAGTGACTTTCCCGGTTGTTTGGGCTACCTGGTCCTCTTCGTCAAACAGAGATCAATTTGGGAATAAGGGGCAACATAAATCAGATGGATGTTCTTTCTCTTGGACAGCAGTGTGATTTTAGCAGTTTGGAATATTAGAAGAACATTTTATTTTAGGTCTCTTGGCGTGGACTTGTTTAATCAATGAGACAAGCTCACAGTCGTGGACAAGAGTCAATAAAAAAAAAAAACAAACGGCGCAGACAGCTAAAGCAGTGCTTCAGGAATAATTTTCACTTGAAAATGCTGAGAAAAAGATCAACAGCTGGGTAAAATGCTGCTGATAAAATGAAAAATGATGTAGTATATTTTTTGACAGGAATTTTGGAAGCAATGGTGCGATGTTATTTTGGAGACGTCTAACAGAGGTTTCATCAATGGAAGATGACAATATGAGTGTGTGTGTGTGTTATAGTCAGGTCTGAAAATAGCACAGTTCCCCTGAAAACAGCTATACTAGCTAAAATAAGTATGTAACATTGTTAATACCTTAATATTACACACAGATGTTTTTGTCAGGACTACATAGGCATGTTGCTGAATCTTAATAGGTGCACACAAATCACCTTTTTCCAAATGAGCAACTTCCACTTCAAACCAGTAGGAAGAGCACAGAGAAAACAGAAATGTAATATGAAATAACCATAATTGCTCCAAATTTGACAAGAAATATAATTTCATATTGAATAGATATATTTTCATATGTGACCACTATGTTTTTAGGGCTAAAGACTACTTTAAGACATTACCTAAGCTTCCTTAATTCAAAATATTACATGAGTTAAATATCTTTGATATGTGGAGCTGAATAAAACGCTCAATATCTGAAATTGCGACATTACTTCGGATATCTCCAAACTCAGGTCTATCAATTCTCCAATCAAGGTTCACGGCCCTCTGAATTGGTGCTGTATTTTCAAAGGCACGTTGTAGCTAGATGAACCTATTAAGACCCACCCCAGTCCAAAACCCGTCTTTCATGTGCGATGACACCTACATCCTAACATTTAATGATTTTCCTTATCAATGTTCATTTTGGTATGACTCCACTGCCAGCACAGTTCAGTGGCGTGGACTTGTACTAAAAACCAAAGGGCAGAGTCGTTCTCATTAAATTCCCTTTCGTTTTTCGTCTGCATAGTTTCTTCCCTTGGGGACATAAATAGGTGTGGGAAAGATCCAATTATGTTCTCCAGGAGGCAATTCCCTTTAACGTGATTGTATCTGTGAATCTGCACATCAGGGCCTGTCTCTCCTGTCAGCAAGCCAATTTATGATCTTTCAAGAATTCTTTTCTTTTTTCTTAATGAGATTTGACCTTATATTTGTCCTCATAGCCAAGTATTTATGTCTTCTGTGAGATATAAGCACATAACAGGCAGGAACTTTTACGTCGCGATTTGAGATTCACTTCAAGTTTGACTGAGTGTTTTTGTTTTCGATTCTGAATGCAGTCCTTGTCGTTTGACCTTTCTATCTGAAATAAAGAAAATGTCACTTGTGTTGGTGGAGTGCTGCACTGTGAAGCACTGTTGAAGCAGCGCTGTTCTCTTCTCTGTCACTGTGGCCCCTCAGCTAGCTGCAAACAACTCACTTTGACAGTTTCACAGTGATTCTGTGAGGACTGCAGGTATCTCATGAACCTAAATGATCCCCAGTCTATGCTCCGCCACGTACCGTGAAATTATTCTTCAGTGCTCTGATAATCGTCATCAGCCGTCTTCTTGTCCAGAAATGCTTTGAGGTACAGCAGGAGGTATAGAAAATGATTCCTGTCAGTGTTTCATCTGCGTTTGCTGTCATCATGGATTTTATGGCATCAGCAGATGCAAGTGATGGATTGATCTCAAGAGTGCTGCCTACTGAAATGGCCGTTTCAGAGAGAAAATGAAGTGTTTTTAGTATGTTTAGAGAAATAAAATCCATATATAATACATGCAGTTCACAGAAGAAAAGCTGTTCTGCCGATGGTAGATTTAAATTATGTGAACTATTTTCCTTCAATGAAGTGCGCAAATTGAAGTTGGTTATCTCTCCCTGTGGATGTGTTTCATGATACAATTACAATAAAGCAATTAAGTCCAGTGAGTCATGAAATTGATTGTTTTGCCAAAATAGAAGAAGGAAATTGGGCCACAAATAGGATATCCTCAAAGGTCTGCAGAGGAACATGGACAGAATTGGTCTTATCATGAAAGTTCTTTAATTCTTTCATCAGCACATTGGGATTTGCGAGCATATTAAAGGGCACAGAAGCTCGTCCCTGGCCTTGTGATGCTGCTAAGAAAGTGACTCAGATCTGCTGGTTGTACTTCAAAGGAATATTTCCACATCGGGGGGGAAAGCGCTTATACTCTGTCTTAGATGAGGAGATTGATGCCAGGCTAGTCAGGCTAGTAGTTTCCCCCCTTTTCCAGTCTTTATGCTAAGCTAAGCTAACCATCTTCTACCTATATCTTTCTATTTAACATTTAATATTTTGAATATAGTGTTCAATGTATAATAGAATAGGTAGGGTTGCTTAACATGATACTGAATCTAATATCTTTGCATTACAGCAAGGTTGTATTTACCATTTAAAGCACCGATACTGGGACATTTGTTGCTTTGATTACTTGATATACTTGTCAAACACAGCCATCCATGCTGTGTTGTTCATTTGCCAGCATCTGCCTGCTGTCAATAAAACTCTTCAGTGAGCCAAAATTATTCATGATCGGCTGACAAATTCATATTTTCGAGGCTACCCCTGGAAACACCACTGTAGAGATGATGGTTGAAAATGAGAGACCAACTTTTTTTAAAATTCAGTGCAAGTTTTCAAAGGGCCAGTCATTACAGTGGTATTACTGTAATGACAACAGATGAATGCAATAACTGATGAGCCATAGTGTGCAACGGATAGCTGTCAGTGATAATTCATTTGTTCTGCCGCTTCATGGATCAAAACTCTTGGCTTCAGGCATATATCAGCTTGTTTATGCGAGGGGGAGGCAGCTATCAATATTTCTCTCTCGGTTCAAAATGATTTTTGCTCTAACAATGTTGTGTAGTGTCCACACTGAAAGATTAATTTGGTTTTCATCAAAATTATATTGTTTTAATTCAGTATCCCAATCACGCTTGGTCCTCATGGAGAGCAATTTGATGCCGTGGATTGTCTTGAAGTGACTCACACGCCACATTAACTGTCTCCAAATCTCCAAGAAAACTGTGCCTGCCTGAGTTTCCCGTTGTGTTTTCTCTTTCAGAGCTTCTGACTGACAACACTCTCACTGTGATTACCTCCAGCCACTCTTCGAGATTCAAGATTTGGCTGTAAGTATTCTGCCAGCAAAGATATAATGTGCACGAGTCGTGGCTCTGAGCCAGCGCTGTGAACTTAAAGGTGGTGAGATAGAGAGAGCAAGAGGGGGGGTAGGAGGAGGATGAGATTCTCCACTTCATCAGAGCAGTCCAGTGTCATTGCTGTGACCGTCCTCTTTAAAAGGAGACAGATCACTGCACATTGTTAGATGCCTCCATCCTCTGCAGCTCCCCTCACAGAAATATCATCCATTCCTCGTCATTTGAGAAATCCAGCCTGCCTCTGCTGCCTTACTGTCCACTGAAGGCATGGCCCAGATGGCGCACTGTCTATGGCTGGATGCTCCCTGAAACTGCCCAGTAATATAACACTCTGATGAGCTCTGGGGTGAAACACTAATTGACCTAAAAGGAATATTATGTTGATTATTATTAATTGCTTGGGAGATATGAACTCTTCCTGAAGAATTGGAGTTATTTATGCTTCATACTAATGCATTTATGAAGAATAAAGAGCTTAACATGCAACCCAAAGATGAAATCAGAAATTCAGTGCATGTAAATTGACTTGACTTGACTTGTGTAATCACGTTTTGGACTCCGCTAGATGTCAGCATGAAACATCGTGCGTTGGGTTTTCCCCGCTCTCCCATCTGTTCTTAGAAACGCTTCACACGTGCCAGCGAGGAGGGAGCCCGCTGCAGTGTGTAGCGAAGGGGAAAGGCGTGGCGAGGGGGACGGTTCAGCCCACTGTGAACAAGCATGATTTACTGTAGGATCGGCTCTTTGTGCGCCAGTCTCCATCATACCCTGCACACTCCAGCACTCAGCTGATTAATCAGAGTCATTTCCATGAGTGATGGAAGCTCCAGTGCCGTGGGGGCTACAGAAAAGCTAATAAACCCCTGCGGACAACAGCCACGCCTGGGAGGACGGTTACCGGCCGCTGCTTTTATACCTACTCTGTTACCACTGCCATCTGCCATTATTCAGCCCTCTCTGCCCTGTGTCAGCCTTATCGTTATTAACATTGATCAGCTCAGCATCTACTGAATGAGAATTCATACCCTGGGGACTGGTGGTTCACAATTAGGTCTCTGAATAAGCAGCGGCATGAAATGAGACAGCTGAAACGAGCTACAAACACAATGGCGACATCTCGTTACCCTTTAAGACCATACGACAAACTTGTTATCAGACAACAAGTGTTGTTTGTTTACACAACCAGCAAAAAGACATGACGCAACATTTATTATCATTTTCAGTCATCTTTCTGGCCACCAAATAAAGCCTAACATTTGCTCCTCTTTAAGCTCTGTTTTTGGTCTCTACCATCTCTGCTCCAGGAAAATATCTGGCCATTTAGCTGCTAAATGCCCCATTTTTTTCACCAGCTCTGACAATAGTGTACAGTGGATTTCTAGAGAATTTTTGCTGAAAACAACATGCCATAAGAGGTAAGAGTGAATCAAATCAGTTAAGTTGCAGAGTGAAAAATATTGATCACATCAGCTTTGTATATTGTACCACTGTTGTCCAGAATGTAAAAAGATGCCAAGAATTAAAGAATTATTACAAAACACTGTACAATGTACACTGAAACATTTCAGTTTCTTCATATTATTGACAATATTTTAAACTAATACATAAAAATGTTAGAAACAATTTTGCTTGAAATGCTGTGAACAGCCCCAGCCTAAGTTGTGTAAATTAAAATGTGTTTGCTCACAATTAGATATTAACAAAATGAATCTGCCGATTATTTTCTTGATTAAATATTTTCATTGCTTTAATGTAAGATGAGCAAATATGCAACATCAGTGCTTGAACCAAGTGATAGAAATAATCAATTATCACTTGTTTTTGTTTCAGCTCTACACACAAAGCTTATATGTCATTTTTACAAAAATGGCCTTCCTAGTTGTTACATGCTTGGCCAACATTACAATGTAGAATATTAATAGCTGTGAGTATTGATTTGCGTAATCTATGAAACTACAGTCGTTATCGAAACCGATATAATCTCAGAAAAGTTCCATCTAGTCCCAAATTGGTGTTTTTACCCTTCAGGCTCCAGTTACAATAACAGAAATTGTAGCAGCTTCGGAGCATCAGAGTGGAGAGACATTATGGAACGGTCTCCCTCTCACTCTGCCAGATCGAAAATGGGCCAACACAGTGAAACACAAAGTATTGCATCGGTGCATCTCCTCACATCTGCAGCACCGCATCCCGGCGCCGACACAGAACGAGATGAAATCCATGACTGCCACAGCCGCAGCATCGTACATTTACCACATAAAAAAAACTAAAAAAGATTTGGAGATTGGGGGAGTGACAGCAATGCTTCGCTGCCTCATGTTTAGGGCCACCGCAGACATAAATCTTCACATGATAAAAAAGACTAGATGCTGTTGTATGTTTGTGCATGTATTATGTATCTCTTTCACACAAATGCATATTTTTTGTTATCCTGTCACCTACATAGAAAATATGCATCACATTCTTTTCTCTTTATCGTCCTTTCTAGTTTAATGTTTTTTCTTTTCTTTTTTTTAAAAATTTCTGTTAAATATCTTCATTCTGTCTCTGAAATACAGTCCCCTTTTTAAATGTAACACGTTAAAGCCATGTGACTGAAATCGTTGCACAGAAAAACACATGCCATCACATGTGATTTTTGTGGAGCGTCCTGGGAAGGGAAATGCATTTTAATGGGCTCCCATCGTCATTGACAGAATGGCTTTAATACGTGGCTGTAAGCTCCATGCAGTTAGTCTTCACAACACGCACGCTTTATTAAATATGTATTCTAAGTTGCACTGAATCTCTCCGGAGACTTGGCCTGCTTAGTTCAAAGTGAGGTCTGTTGGAGTTTTTTTTCCCTTTTACTCAATGAAATGATGCTGATGACGACTAGATTATTAGAGTATTTGGTGTCTGCTGTGGCAGCAGCATTAAACTACAAATCAGTATGCCTCTGCGTTTCGTGTCGCATGGGGCAGGTGCCAGTGTTGCTCACCACGGGTTTACCCAGCATGCTATGAATCTTGGTTGGATCAATATCCTGCTCCCACTCAGACACTGAATCAGACCTGCCTGGGTTTCAGGGCACTGGGCTGTAAGATAGCTGTTCCAAAGGGAAAAAGAGTGCACAAAGGAATACAGGCTTGACTAGCTTTCATAGATTGAATAGCGAGGCCTAAATGTCATACCACATTGTTGATGAGGAGGGACCGGAAGCTGATCTTTATTTAGTCCAAATCGCGGTGGAAGGCTGCCATTTTACTTTCACCCTACACAAAACAACATGGAGGCGGAGAAATGCAGGAAGAGCTGAGGCAGCCACCTTCCTAAAGGCGATACTCTGCATCTTTTCATATTGTTAACTAATCCCACAAAAAGACCAAATCCAGTAATGCATTGATGCTGCTAACAAGTAATGTCAGTGTAGCGAATGCCTGTTTTTGCTTATTTTTCTGTGCCGTTTTTGTCCAAAAATCCATTAAAAACACACAAACAAGCCACACCGTTGCACTGGGTGACATGTTCCTCTATTACAATGACTGTTATTTTCAGTCAGTCTGACATACGCCAGCCATGTGCAGATCCTCTTCAAACCTAATAATACACAGCTGGAAATGAGCCCCAACAAATGCACCATTTCCTTCAACTCTCCAAATACTATGATAGCTGGCTTTTCAAGGAGAATTAGTTAGCTTTTTTAAAAAAATGAAACTGTATATTTGTGATCACTTTTTAAACATTTACATCCTCATTAGGAAAAACTGTGAGCCTGGTGCCGACCTCGAATTGAAATAACGCCAGCCTCATCGCTTTAAAGTTTGTACACTCAAACAGCCTAACCCCTAAAAGGTGAAGATATAAAGATATAATGAGCATAACACAATGTGCAGAGCTGTGCTTGTGTCGTTTTTCTTTATTTGTGCACATTAATGGGACAGCTTCACCTCCCCTATAATTACCAGATCGCTTCTAATTCAAAACCGGCAACCATACACTACTGTCTGGACACAAGGCTGAGAAATGGCATTGCCCCAGACAGGGAACAAATTACATTCCTCCTTTTCCAGTTGTATGTTTTGAAATTACAACAAGCCATCTCTCTCTCTCTCTCTCTCTCTCTCTCTCTCTCTCTCTCTATGCCCCTCGCTTCCATTTTCACTGATTGAGACTTTATTGATTTCTTGTTCAAGTGCTCATTGCTGGCCAATAAGAAGGGTGATTCACTTATGGGACGATGATAATTCTGGGTGACACACAGTAATACCCAAAGGGCTCCAAACTGTCTGGTTCAGCGTTGGTGTTAAGCGAAAGAGTGCGTCACATCTTGTCATTAGACAAGCAGATTTACAGAGCAATATGCCCACGGTGAGGAGGGAAAGCAGTGTGAGCTAAGGGGTCTGGGTGGCATTGCTGATGACTGAGCAATTTAAGTATTTGTACAATGAGTTTTTTTAATTTTCTTTGCTTTGATTGTGATCTTTATCACAGAGCCATAGAAACCCCCCTCCACTAACTTCAGATGTTTATATAAAGCTATGTGAGAGAGAAAATTTGATGTTTTCTTTTTAAAGGTTTCTAATCATGCCAAAAATACCCCCGCCTCTATGTACACTTATACACCATACCCTGCTAGTCTCTGTGCCTTTGTCGGAGGATTAAAATCTTCCTTGATGACAGTGGGAGTGGTGCAAGTCCAAAGGCATCATTCAGATAAATGGATAGAGATGGCAAGAGGGAAAAAGAGACTCAGCAGCAGACTACTGCTGCGGTAAGCACGCGGCGAATGACTGGCTTCTGCTCGTGTTCGTCCTGTTATCTAGAGGTCTCGTCTACAGTAACAGTCATTCCCCCTGCCCCCTTTACTTATTTACAGCCACTCTTTTTTTCATGCAGTTGCAGCCTTGTAAGCATAGGAGCATATCAGAGTCCCGCAGAGCCCCCCCCCCCCCCCCCCTTCTCCTCCCCAACCCATCACCCCCCCCTTCCTGAGCAGCAAACGAGGGGCGTGGGTGCCGGTCGGACAGCAGAGCATATGGATGCTTTTGGATTGCCCTCGTGCGTTGGGACCGGGGCGCATATTGCTGCATACAGCACCTTGTGAGCAGCATCGCAAATCAGCCGGCTGAGTGGCGAGGGCTGGAAGTGGAGGGAGAGATGGAAGATGGAGAGAAAGCGATGGGGAAGGGAGAGGGAGAGTGTGGGGGGAGTGGAAGGGAAGGGGAGGGGGATCCTTTCAGTGACAGAGATAGAAAGAGTGGAGAGAGGGAGAGGAGGAGGAGGAGGAGGGGATTGAGAGAAACAGAGGTGGGGGTAGTCACCGAGAGAATGAGTGAGCGTGTGTGTGCATGTGTGTGTGTGTGGGAGACCAAGTAGTGCTGCAGTGGAAACAGTGCGAAGAGGACTGCAGTTTCTGGTGCTGATGGGAGAGCGGTCGAGGGACGTTATTAAGGCATTGTAACATTAACCCTAAGTGCCTCTTTGGTGAATGGGTTAGCCTGTTGTGGAGAACAGGATTACGGAATTACGGTAGCGCTGGTAAGGGTGTATTTCAACTCTCCTCGCAGCATTGCTTGAACACTTCCTTTGAGGAATCTGGGCTAGAGTGAAAGGCATTTAAGGCTCAGGGTTGCTGCTGTAGCTGTGACTGTGTCTTACTTACCTTTTCCTGTTTTTTTGTTTTGTTTGTTTGTTTTTTTTTTTTTACCATGATTGCAGGTGCTGTGTGCATGTTACTTCCTGACGCATGTGGTCCCAAACTTTACTCAGAGCCAATTTATTAAGCCTTTTCCAAAAGGGAACGCTGAACATCTTCTTGGTCCTGATGTGTCCCCTGATTCAGCCGTGGACCTCGTCTTTACGCAATGTGTGTGCAATCTGTTATGATTCCACATCAGGGACTGTTTTTAGAAGGGAAGAGGAGAGGAGGGGGTGGGGGGAGGAATGTAGCTCTGGATCTCGATTATTCTCATTGATCATGCCTCATTTAGCTTCCCTGCTGGGTGTAGTACCTCTTTCCTGGAGAGTGTCCAGGAGGCTGCCCTGCTGACAGATGCTCTGCTTACCCCCTCTCGCCACACCAGCATCTCTCGCAAACCTCCCTGAGCGCTGAGGAACAAGCAAGTGGAGCCATACCAGCCCCCCTCCCAAAAACAAAAGAAACGGCGGACAACAACACTGAGATACCTTTGGTCTACCATATTGTACCCGTAATTTAACAAAGCAGACAGAAGCCACAGCAGCACTCTTTATCTCTGGAGAGTGAGGAGGCAGACATAAAAAGGGGCTGACAGTTGTGCTGAGGAGTATAGAGAGTCGCGGGTGGGGATTTTAGAAAGTGCTGCAGGATGCTCTTTTTTTTTTCCTGCTGTCTCCCGTGGGATGTATAGAACAGGCAGCACCGAGGTGACAGTGCCAAGGACAAAACCTATCTCGGGCTGCTCGTGCCTTTATTACTACTAGTGCTTACTCTTGCGGGTCTGCATCAGGCTTGTCGTTAGCACAGCAGAGTTTTTCGTCACAGAGCAGCTCTGGATTGATTCAGGTGTTATTTTTCAAACAGGGGCCTGAGGTTTGGAGCCCCGACATGAACCACCGCAGTTTCAAAACAGTTCCGAATGTGGCACAGTTTTCACGTCATGCACAAAGAGGATTATTTATTCCTCTGTCTTCGCTTCATATCCTGAAAAAACATCCTGAAACGTACACCAGGCTTTTTTTTTCTGTCTTATCCTCGAGTCTCCCCGCCGTTGTAATTATCAGAAACAGTCAATGGCTACTATTTGGTGCGGTCACATGATCACTCAGGTTTCAGGAGGATAGTAAACAAACACAGAGGGGGAGGATGTGAGGGGTCACATTGTATGTATATACAGCTGAGTATATACCACATGCGTGCGTGTTTACTCCTCCAATATCCAGAGTGCAGGAGACTATTGATACTGAGCATGCTCTGAATGGTCTTTTCTTTTTTTGTCAGGCTCTAAAACATTCAGACAGGCTCATTAAGTCCGTACCTCGGGCTGCAGCTCTCATTGGCTCTCACACTGAGAAATGCTCTCCGAGTCTCTCATACATAACCAGAAAAATGAGAGGATGCTTTGAAGTTCACCAATCTTATTGCTTTTTTTTTTTTTCGTTGGCTCCCTCTGCAGAAGGCAGCTGGTGCCCGAATGCTGGAACTGCTCAGAGGAGAGGAGAAATAAAAGAGGCTTGTTCCAACTGTGCACAGTCCATCGCTTGAGTGGGTGTGCCCTCTCGCACCCACGCCACCCTTGTTTTTTCCAATGCCGTCCTATTAGGTAGAAACATTTCATTTCACCCTGCATATCGAAAGTATCCCACAAGCGGAAAGAGTGCTCAAAATCGACAGTCACCCGTGCTGGACTTTGAAAGCTGAGAATGAGTCAGTGATTTTTTTTCCCCCCTCTGACACATTAGCACAACTGTGCTTGCAATTGCTCAGCCACTGTCAGCTTCTCACTCCAGGTGAGAGGCGAGCCTTCCCAGTCCTGGCCTCATCCCCGTTTGATGGCGCGTTGCTGGCAGAGAGTGGCAAAAGCTTCAGTGTTAAACGGTCGGCCGCTGTCACCAGCCACAGCATCACGCCGCACTGACAGGGCATTTTCACCACCCTTTAATCTTCAGAGGGAGAAAAACATGCGATATAGCAGCGATATATATATATATTTTTAATTTATTTCATTTTTTTCTAACACACAGCCTCTTGGAAGAGAGGATTTGCGACTATCAGAGAGACCATAACACAGAGCAAGGTAACACTTTGCTGTAGAGAATGAGTGAAATTATTTTCAGCGTGTTTCATCATACTGGAGCCGTCTTGTGTAACGCCTACTACGTTACAGCGAAACCTTTGATTTTACGCTGATATTTCCACCGTAGAAAGCTGCACGTAGATTCAGCAGTTGGTTAATGGGGATAATTTTTAGGAAATACACTCATTAGCCTTCTGGCGGAGGGTTAGATGAAAACATCAATACCACTTTCATGTTTGTACAAGCAGCAGCTTAGCTTAGCACAAAGAC
Organism: Amniataba percoides; assembly: GCA_037176925.1. Lineage (NCBI taxonomy): Eukaryota > Metazoa > Chordata > Actinopteri > Centrarchiformes > Terapontidae > Amniataba > Amniataba percoides. Next base: position 13,285,541 of record JBAJHX010000041.1, read on the forward strand.
TGGCAGCAAAGGGAACCAGCTAGCACGGCTTCCTCCAAATGGTAACAAGATCCACCCACCAGCCCTTGTAAAGCCCTCTAATTAACGTGTTTTATCTAATTTGTTCAATCGGTGCAAAAAAAAACTAAGTGTAAATAAGACAAATTGTCGTTTTACAGGGTTTATGGGCCAGACTATTTCTCGGGTGGGACTGGCAACTTCCTGGAGTTTCTCCTGGTTGCCTGGCAACTGCTCAGAGCCATAAAAAAAGAAAAAGAAGAAGAAAAATAGTCAAACAACTCGACTTAACATGATTAAGTGTCCATTTTTCATTAAGGAATCAAACGAAACAAGATTTAACAAATTAATTAGAGCTGGTCGATATCCCGGACAGAGCATGGCTAGCCGTTTCCCTCTATTCCCAGTCTTATTTTGTGAAGCTAAGCTAACCGGCGGCTGGTTTTAACTCACAATGTAACCGACAGGCAGATGCGCTGTATCGATTTCCTCATCTTACTTCCCACCATGTTCCCCAAAAATGTCAAACCGCCCCTTTAACGAAACCATAGCGCCTCAACTTGAAGAGATATTTCGTGTCCATATTTCCCTTCCCTAAAACAAGAGTTGTCGGTTGACGTGGCCTATCTGCAGTGCTGCAGGAGGCCCTCTCCTCTTTCACATTTTCTCTGCGCAGCCTTACATGCAGATTGGGTCACTATCTCTGTGACAGAATGATTAATCGACCTATCAGGGGACAGGGAGCGGGGTTGCGCTGAGGGGGAGAGGGAGGAGGATGTATGGCAACTGGCTGTAAATGATCCCCACAGCTCCTCACTCAGCATTCAAACCCTGGCGCCTCCCACCCCCCTTTTCAAGGATCCCTCCTGATAATAGCTGAGTCACATTCAGCTGCAGGTGAGAATGAGCATTGTTTTATCTACACAAGCAGGTTTCGTAAATGAGCCTCTGCGGACCATCCTCTTGGGTCAGCGCACAATGGGCCGCATGAGGGGGACGCTATCCTCTTAATTCTCTTCAGTGAGATGATGTGCGAGGCTTTTTGACATCCTTATCTCGGCGGGTGGCTGCCCCCCAGATCAGCGCCAGAAGGATTTCCTGACGCGCTCGCTATTTTGTTGACATAAAGGTGTAACCGCTGCGCTAACACCCCCTATTGATGGCGCTCGCATTGTGCGCGTTTGCATTCGGAGCGTTTTGTGTAGCCCTGAGGCTGAACACAGGGGTCCGGTACCTCTGTAAAATGCCCTGTCCTGGATGGTTGCATAAGCATTTCTGCTGACTGTGTTGCAGATGAGTTGCTGTGAGTGAATGAGTAAATGTCATTTGCTCTGTTTGTGGGCACAGAGATCACTAAAAAGTCACAGCGTTGGCCTAAAAAAATAAAACCACACATTTTATCAGTTCGTCAGCAGTAAAATGAATCTTCAGAACTGACTTTTTGCTCCACTTTAACCCAAATAAAAGGACATGTGCACCTTAAAAACAGAGAGAGTTTGCAGGATTGTGCTGATCATAGACATCCGCGCCTTGTTAGAAGCTGAATTCAATGGCTTAAATACTGTTAAGTCACAATACAGCATCCCGACAGATGCCTGGCGCCTTCCCATCGACGTATCGTGGCGGGAAGACTCGAAGGCTCTTGGTCAAGAGCTTCAGAATCTGGCTTTGGCACACGTTTCGCTCCGTGCGCTGTGATTTTGGATTTGTCTGAGCTTTTGTCAGCCTCTTGGCTCCCTACCACGAAATGACAAAAGACAGAGTGTTTTGCGACTACAGTGGGCTACCTTGCAGAAATCGGTCTCTGCCACACACTTGGGCGGTTATCGGGCTGCGGGTGCCAGCTGAGATCTGTTCGGCTGCAGGGCTCACGCTGACATTACGCGCACAAGTGATGAAGAGGAGTTTTTTTTTATGCAGTCAGGTTCAATAAGACCAAGAAAAAAGCACAGCAAGATGTTATTAGCAGCAGCGAGAGAGACTAAAATGTGAATGAACTGAGGTAGTGGAGTCTGCAGCACCTCTCACCTCAATATTTTGATATTTATAAAAGTTTTATCAGTATTGAGTAGACTTTATGGGCAATAGTAGAAAGGAGTTCTGTCATAATGATGAATCTTTCTGCTTAAACAACTGAATATGCTCTTAAGTTCAGCTTGGGCCAGGTTCTGCACAGCATCTCATCCTTCAGCGGTAAATAACAAGCAATACAGCCATCAGTATCCCCCCTGTAATCCTATTAAAACTTGGCCAAAATGAGACCATTATGACTGTGGGAGCCCCAAGTCCATTTCAGCAGGGGTAAATTACCATAGAGTAGCAAGAGTTCAGGAACAAAGCTGCACATTATCTCTAATTGAAACAACTCCACCATCTCAGCTCAGCTCTCTGACTACAGTAATGCTCTGTCTGATGGATGTAATAAAATACTATGGCCCTTGTTCTCTGAATGTTCCAGTACACATTTTGAGCTGAAATCGAGTCCAGACAGGTCAGGGGTCAGGTGTGACTCAGCGGTTGTCGAGCCAATATGCTCTCCCTGTGTCTTGGAGTGTGTTTATCATGAATTTGAGATGCGTGGCGCCGAACAATTACCCTTTAAATGATGTCCTCGATATCTTATGCAACTTGGCTCACACCTAAAATAGCTCAATGGGATTCAGATGAAAGAGTCACTCAGTGCGAGGGGGGGGATGCAAAAGTTAGAGCGAGCACGTGCCAATTTCTCAGAAAGAGATAATCTGCCCCGCTGTGAAAGACATGCCGATTTGCATAAAAAGTTGCACTGGCCTAAATCTGAAATGATCAAATTAAGAGTCTCTCCAGTCCTAAAAGTCTCGAAAGTTACTGAATTCTGGTGCATTTTTTTAAATAATCCAACCCAGCTTACTGCAGCAATCACATTAGTGAGACTTAGAGGAAACGAAGCGTCACAAGATGCGCAGCGAAATCAGCTGGAGGCCAGGCGCTCCACCCGCCCACACATAACCTATAATGTCACAGATGGCAAAGGGCCTCGGTGGGGGCTGAATGATTCCACCGGGGCCACATTATTCCGACTACTTTTTATCTTGGACCCCGGTCGTCTGGTGGCCCGTGACAACCGAGCAGCCATTGCTATTGTTTTCCTTTGAATTCAACAACCTTTTCACAGTGCCTAATATTCAATACTTAATTTGCCGCCCCACTGCTCCTGACTGTTGCCCCGGGCGGCAGTCACGTGACCCCGTGACCGGTTTTCTCCCCATTTACAGAAGCCATTTTGAAAGCTAAGACATTTATATTCCATTTGCGCTGCATTTAATCACGAGCAGGGATGAAAATGCAAGTTCAAATTTAAACACGCACGTGCGTCGGTGAATCAAAACACTTACACACACATATAGATTGGCCGCTGGCAGACAGCTGTGTGAACTGGTACAGAGGCGAGTTGTCAGGGCTGGGGGAAAACAAAGGACTTTGCCGTCTGGCTGTAGATTGTTAATTAATTGCTGTTCAGGGTACTTGTTGTTGTGTAATGGAACAGCTGCATGACTTGAGCTCACTCTCCTTAGGTTGTTTTCTCTGGGATCTGACCTGGGTGCTAATAAGACATCAATAAACAGAGCCCGCGCACATGCAGCGGGCTTATCTGCAGGCCGGGGTTTCCTGTCACCGGGGGAGGATGTCACGGTCAATGGGTCGCGACACATGTGACGTCACATGAGGGAGCAGCCTTTCTTAGTCATGTGTTCGTATGCCAGAGCAAGGAGACATAGTTATCACTGGAGTTTGACAGGTGGGAGGTAATTAATGAAGAGCCCTTAGCCTGTAGTCATATTTCAGTGTTTCTAAGTGACTCATATTTTTCTCTAATGATGATGAAGACAACATATGATGTGAAAATCCATCAGTTTGCATGAGCATGTTTTAAATATGCTCTGACTAATCCATTTATCTCTTCTGCACTTCTTTATTGCCGAACATATGCAGTTTAGCCCCTCAAATATGCTGCAAGCAGCACTGCTTAGGCGTTAAGACGGCAACCACGACCCACAGCGTCCCTGGTTCGAGTCCAGCTGGGGACCTTTGTTGCATCTCTCATAGCCTCGATTCATGCCATCTCTCCACTGTCTGTGATAAAGGCACAGGGATTCCTGAAAACATACTTACTCTGCATACTAATAATACTCTGCAAGACAAAAGAAATCATGTCAAAGCAGTGAAAATATAAGTAATCATCCTGAATGTAACATTAGAAGTAGCAACATTAGAGGAGGATTTGGCTGTTTATAGTCTGTACTTCACCACTGAGCCATGTCTGGTTGTATTCAGTGCTTTTATAAAGGGAATGGCAATCAGAGAGATAAATAACATTTAATGAATGTGTATTTCCACCACTCAAGCAAAAGTAGTTTTTTTAATCCACCTGAAAATACAGAATGTATTCATAAAAAACAGCAATTAAAATAAGCAATTCAATTTAATTATTCTGAAATCAAAGAAGTATATCACACACAATCTCCCATTTTCCACAGATTTCTCCTAAAGATCTACAAAAGTGATTTCACCTTCACGTGTCTTGGGTAGTACAGTTTAAGAGACACGTTGAACCTTCATGGACTGCAGTTAATTTTTCAGTAAAGCTGCCACATTAATACGCGGTGTTGCTGTACCCTGTTTGTTCGTGCACCAAAGATAAAAGTGCTTGATGCCCATCCAACTCGGAGCAGTGTGTTTAGTGATAAGGGCCAGATCATGCCCGTAGCTGCGCTGCTCTGGGCCACACAGCCGAGCCATTTTGTTGTAACTAATTCTGATGACTCAAACGCTAACGAAATGAGACGCACGTTGGGAGATGGAGCTACAAACTCCCACGCATCTCGGTAATTGAGTATTATATGAAATTCATGTTGGATAAGGGATCTATTTTTAACCTTTATGCATCCAGGGAAGGATTCCTGGCCATCAACGCTCTTGTCTCAGGATCGCCCTGCTCCACATTCACACAGCTAAACACATTTACACCTGGAAGCTGCCCAGTACAACCACAGTCTGATCTGGTCCACTGGAGCAGATGGAGGTTAAGAGCCTAGCTCAAGGGCATCTCAGTGGTAACGAGCGAGAAGCGAGCAGTGCTCTGTTACTTTCTTTCCGAGATATAATCTGTTGGTTCAGGGACTGAACCACCGACCTCCCAACGACCTCCCAGTCTGAATCTTCATTCCCCCCTCCTCCAAAAAAAAAAAGAAAAGAAAAAAAAACTGAATACAAGCTTCATAAAAGTGTTGGAATGGAATCTGTTCCATCTGTGTGTCATATATAATCTTTATATCTGAGCATGCAGTTCACATTGGGAAACCATATGTTAACACCACCACTTGGGAAATGATATATCTCAATAATTATCTGATGGATTTCTACTGAATTTGGTACAGCTATTCAGGCCCCCCAGAGGACTGATCCTAATGTTTTTGTCTCCTGAATTTTCCTCTAGCGCCATCTGCAGGTGCATATTCCTGCAAATGTTTGTACAGATATTTCTAGATGAAAAATTATACTTTGGTCTTTATTTATTTACAGTTTTGAGGTAAATGTCATGATAGTTATTTGATAGATTCACATGAAATTTGGCGCATGCATTCATGTCCTCTTCAGGATTTCTTTTAACCATTTAGGGATCCCCTAATTTTGCAACTACCTCTAAAATCAGAAGAAAAAAAAACGTGTCGCAGGTTTAGTTCATGATCTGATACCTGCAAATTGATCTCCATCAGACTCAGCTGTACTTTGTCTTTAGAGTTAATGTTTGCATGCCAACATGTTAACATTATACCTGCTGAGCATCAGCATGTTAGCATTGCTGCAGAGCACCAAAATATGGTTTCACATAGCTGCTTGCATGGCTGTACTTTACTGTTTTGATTATTCAAATTATTAAACCAGACTTTTTATTGATCATTGTTGCCTCTGTTTATAGAGGGATTTATCAGCTATTGTGACCCATTTGTTATTCCTCGGCTAAGTTTGATGTACTGTAAATCCATTGCATTTTTCTTCCAAGTTAGAAGGCAACTCCTCACAATTCTTAGCCTTGCTTAAGAGCAAATAAAGTGTACGATTTCCCTCTACAAAGAAAAAGCGGTTTATATAGTTGATTTGTCTGGAGCGAGAACTAAGAGCTGCCCGTGAAGCAGGACTAATGGCTGTCATAAAACAATAGCGCAAGTCTGTGTCCTCTCCGTCCGTCCTCACTGTTGCCCTCAGAGTGGAGGAGATAAAATGCTTGAGCACATATCCATGAATGTTAATTTAATTGGTCTGGCTTGGCCTGATGTGAGGGACAAACAGGAAAGAATGCACATAAACCTCAGATGTAAGAGGATGCTTTTAAAAACGTCCACAATACCTGCGGCAATGCATGATGCCGAGCGGAGAGGCCTCTGATTGCTGTTTTATCGAGCAGCGCACTCATTTTCAAATGCGCAATGGGTTAAAGTGATTCTGAGTCATTTTCTCAATTTTCTCAATAACTGAGTTCCCATCTCAGTGCATTATGACAAGACATCGGTTGTTTGTAATATTAGCCTACACAACAGCAAGTTATTTCACAGGCACATACATTTTAAGATATATAAACTGGCCCTGGCCCCTGAATAATAAAAGCTTATCCTTCCCGCTGTCAGCCTCAATTTGAATAATTTATATGTGGCAATAAATAGAGGCAGAATCTCTGGCAGCAACTTGGAGAATTGGCACTTGAGAAATGGGAATTTCCTCTTTTTCTCCGTCCGTATCACCACGACTTTAATAAAAATCACCAGCAGAAGTCTCCTCTTGTTATGCTTGTCATCTTTCTCTGCTTTCCGAATCGAGGTCTCGCCCGATCACTCATCACTCTGTCGACAGGCTGCTTTCAGCTGCACTTGTCACACTGTGATTTCTGGAACCGATAAGAGCTCTGATTGAACATTTGTTTGGCCTGTGGAAACACCACTGGAGAATGGCTTGCAGTTGTTCATTTTGTTTCTCTCTGCGTTTCCTGGTCAGGCACCGTTGGCTTGAGTGCAGGGCAGTTTGCAGACAAAACAAAGGTGTGATAGATTGAGAAGTGATACTTGTTTCTCATAAATATTGTCAGTAACAGATCTCAAATCATCGTCCACTGACCTCACAGCACTGTGAAATATGTTAGAAACACTGCAAAATGGCAGACTGTGGCGTAGGCTGCCATAATCAATCATTTTGAAGTAAATTCTTGTGTACCTCCTCAGCGAGAATGGATTGAATATTACAAAGCCAAAGGGTTCAGACCTGGGCTGAGTCACAAAAAACAGCTTTGTTTTGTGTTCCCAAAACTTTGTTGTGCTTCCTGTATTGTATAACAGTTTAATAAGCAAGTGAAACTCTCGATCCCGCTGCGGACCATATGTCCAGTTAATTATATGAAATTACTTTACATGCGATTTTCGTCCTGTATGAATCATTTCACCCATAGCCTTTCAGACGTTGTTATTTAAGCATTATCTTATGACATTATTGTATCGTATTATTATCGTACTTATGTGTCAGACTGTATGAAGAAAATTAGGGCTTTGAGAGTTATGAGCTCCACATGGAACGTCAAATTAATTCATTTAGAAGTGGTTCAAAGTTGCCATCTGTAGTTGTCTTTGTGATCAACGTTCTGCATGTTACATCTGAGCCGCCTCTGTTCACCTTTTGCTGCGGTATAACTCACACAGTATGTGGGCTTAATGGGGATGTGCACCTGTCAGAAGCTCCGGTGGATAATTTCATCTGTAGTTCGGCGAGCAGAGACGCCTTTGGTTAAAATAAAACTGTGATTGCTTAACTGATGGCGGAACGACATATCCATGGGGTGTGTTGGCACCACCTGAAAACACTGGAAATCATCTAGATGACTTGAATGAAGCTTTGGGGTGCAACAGCAAACCTTGTGGATGGGCAGTCCTTTGTGTTTTGTATTACCCACCTCACTATTGGGATGGACTGCAGAACAAACCAAAGTTAGAAATACTCCTTCCTATATTTCAATTAGTGCATCTGTGCTTTTTTTTTTTTTTACTTTACATGCATTATTATCTTTTTGTGACATCATTTATATGTAATTTGTCCTCAGGTATATCTTCTAAAACAATCTGATCTCAGAAATCTTCTATAAATGGGGCTTAACTAACTGACAGATTATTACTCCACCCACGGTCACGTGCATGGAACTCGAGACATTCGCTGTGGCAGTACTAGCAGAACCAGTTTCAGTTTGCTCGTCTGTCTGTGTTTGCTCTTGTGGCAGATGTAGAAGAAAAGGTTGGTGGCTCAGGCATGGACCTCTCTCAAAACTCTCCCAACAAATCTCCCAATATGACCTGTGTGTTACAAGTCACATTACATTGCATTTATTTGGCCCAAAGTGACTTGTATTTTTAGTATGAAGTATAAAGAGCAACGTGGGGTTCAGTGTTTTGCTAAAGGACACTTCTACATGTAGACAGGTGCTAAGGATCAACCACAATCATATTACTAGTGACTCTCTCTGCGTCTCCTACAGCCAACTTTGGATTTCTCAGCATGTAGAGAATTTTCAGAAGACTGGGAGTTCAACAGACCACAGCTTAAATAGTTGCTTCTTTTTATTCCGGTGACTTGAGGCATTATAATGAACTTCAGAGCTTTACCCATGAATTATTTTGTCTCTGAAATACAGATTTGCATAACAATTCTAAATTATGTGTGAGATTTTTGAAACCTGGCCGAATGACTCAACCCTTCCCCTTGCTAGCGCCAATATCTACATGTGAATTTTGACACACAAGCACAATATAATATGAGAATGGAAAATAAGCCATTGATGCTCTGGTCCTCCCACGTTCATCCGGCTGCTGGCCTCTCTTAATGACAATGTTTTCATGCTGTCTCTCTCTTTTTTTTTTTTTTTCCAGGGACTGTACGTGCAGCCTAAATGACGAAGTGGAATTTGTTCAGGGATCACACAACACCCATGGTCGCTGCAAAGCCAGAGGGGGCCAGTGCCTTGACTATGACTCCAGCCCCCGTCGCATTAGTCTCCGCTGAAAACTCCACCGAGTCGGTCAACAAGAACGATGCCTTCGACGAGATCAAGAACAAGTTCCTCAACGAAATCGACAAGATCCCACGTGAGTGCCGGACAAAACCCCAAGCCTGCTCTGATCAACCAACTTGTATCAATGTGACTCCAAGCAATGATTTTGGAATTAGATTTTCTCCTTTGCTGCAGGCATTGGCAGCCTCATAATGTCTTTATTCAGTATTGATCACTGGCTGCCCTTCCTAATGGCAGAGAAATCTAATTTTCACCCAATCTAATTGCTAACTTAGCGCCTCTCACTAAATATATTTGGCCCAGGACATGACATGGAGTAGGCTTAAATGATTGGTTGGTCAAATGTCAAAGTATTTGCTCTCTTTCTTCTCTTTCCGGATGTGGATGTGCCATCTATGCATCGGTCTGTATATTCTCCCCAGTGCCGTCCTGGGCCATCATTGCCATTGCCGTGGTCGCTGCTTTACTCATTCTAACATGCTGCTTCTGCATCATCAAGAAATGCTGTTGCAAGAAGAAGAAGAACAAGAAGGGCAAGAAGGGGAAGGGTGACATGGGAATGAAGAACCTGAAAGGGGGAGAGGTATGTTTCACCGCGGGAGGTTGCATCACGGCCGAGGGGATTTACACCTACACTGTATGCGAAGCGAGTCAAACCATGGCCAACTTGAGCTTGTTTATGAGCCTGTTATGTAACAGCCGCGGGGCTTACAGTATAGCTTTGTACTGGGATGGAGAGAAAACATGCATGTGGCGATAAGTTTAGCTCAGCTAATTATAGAACAAACAACAGTAACAGGTTTCCCGTTTAAAAATGTATCAGATTACATATCGTCTGTTCAGTCTGTTTTGATGGCTTTCTAACCCACTCGGTGTATTCTCCGCAGGTGTTAATTACATTCTTTATCCACCATGATTATGATTTATTTTTCTCTTTCTTTTTTTTTTTTTTTTGTTATTTAATGTATTTGTCATGAATGTTATTGTTGCTCTTTCTCTCACTTGTGCTTTGGGATTTGAGCGGAAAATGACAGGAACCGTTATCTGTTCAGCCCAACCATTGTTTCACCAATCATTAAAGAGTAACTGTGGAAATTAGCAGTTAGCTCAATGTTGTCATTTTTTGGGCTTGCAATTATTAATTTTTCCACCCCACACGCCTGATTGATGATTCGAAGAAGTACAAAAGGAAAACATGTAAAAGTGGCATTATTGTTAAAACCCAACGGCCCCGCCGCACAAGATATGATTGTGCTAATGAGGAGGCTCCTCTATCTGTCATTTTCCTCGCTCCCTACAGTGTAGCTTGACTGCATTTGCTGTGATTACCCTTCTTTGGTGTCTGCTGTGAGTTCAATCTCTGCCTTTGTCTCTGCTCTCCTCCTTCCTGCTTTGTGTCTTATGTGTGCTCCGTGTATCTTGACTGTGGTGGACTTCTCTGCCTACGGTAGGTCTGACAGCACGCGGCGCCCCTCTCTGGCCGCTCTGTGTAAGCGCAGACCAGGGCGGGGGGGAGGGGTGGGGGTGGGGGAGCGGTGGTTGGTTGGGGCGGGCTGGGCTTGGAGGGGTTGGATTGCAGTGATGATGACAATGAGTGCTATGGCTTCCTTAGTTTTTTGCAAGCTTAGGTGCTGCGGGTGCTTGACGAATCTATGGGAGCGATTAAGCTGCTTCGCAAAAATCCACTGAACTGATATGCCGCACCAACTGCTATGTCTTGAATATCCAGAGATTGCAATTTTTTTGCCAAAAAAAAGCAGTAGAACAAAGTTGTGTTTAAGTGTCTATGGTTTGAAATGAACATGAAACTCATCCTATGGTTGAGCCTTTGAATGACGAGTGCACTCAGCAACTCACTAGAGATCACTAACATGCATGTGCAAGGGGTAAGCTGGATATTTGTCAAACAATAGCTGAAACTTTACCTTACTGAGAGCTTTGAGCATGTTTCCACCATGGCAGGCTTCCATCACGTAAAAACAACCAAAATCTCACATCGTACCAAAAGTTTCTCTCCGGAGATGCACTGACTTTGGGTCTGAAATTCACACGCCGTGCCGCACTTGTACAAACACGCTCAGAGTCCCACGACAGATAAAGCTGTCTGGATCTCTTGACAAAGACCAGCATATACCCTTGCAGTAGGTACCATTGAATGGCCACAACTTGACTTGAGAGTAACTTTCCTGGATGACCCATGCTGCTGACATACTAGGTGACAGTCATTGACGCCCTCTCTCCCTGAAGCACTCGGGTCTCACTGAGGAGAAATGGTGGGGCCAGAATGTTTGCCCACGCGTGCAGTCAACCGCCGAGGTCTGATTTCAGTCGATGCAAAGTAAAAGCCACAGCTCGCTGGCTGTTTTAATGCACTTTTCTTTGAGCAAAACCTCAGTTCTGAGCTCGCAATGCACCTCGCCGAGTTGACCGAAGGGCATACATTCGGACATACCATGTCTTTATCTTTGAACCCCCACTGGAAGTTTGAGAAGAACTGGAAATTCTCAATATAGCATGATCCCACCATGGATGTGTACATTTCACTCAGAACACGTGGGTGGAAATTTTTGGACCTGACAAAAATTTTGTCTCAGAGGTTTAAAATAAATACATATATGAACATCGAAGCATAACAAGGTAATTCATTTACATTTGCCATCAGAAAGAAACGTGGATCCTGCATTGTGTGGCCTGGCATGCTTGAATGAAAAGCATTTACCACAATAAAGATAGAGAATGCCACATATAAGGATGTTGTGTGAGAATGTGTCTGTGTGTGTGTGTGTGAGAGAGAGAGAGAGAGAGAGAGAGAGAGGTTTTTAAGCATGCATGAGAGCCTGCATGTAAGCAAATGTGTGCGCGTGGGTGTGTATGTGGGGGTGCACAGCACCGTATGGTGTGCGAGGGGTGCGATTGTGTGTGTATTATCTGTGTGTGTGCCCTGTTCCTCTTCCAGCCCGTCAGTGAGTAGCTGGACCCTCCAGTCTTACGAAGACATCAGTGTTTTTTCAAGAAGACAGCCATAGGAAAGTAGGCCATACTGAGATGTTATCCAGCTTCTTACAGTATCCCAGATGAAAGTTCCCTTTAATATTCACATCGGAGCAGATTGCTCTCACTCGATTAGTCGCGACCGCCTCTGAACAGATGAAAGGCAGAGGAGTCATCGGGCGTGGCGTAAAAGCAAGATGGTCGATAACAGAGGACTTGATTTACCGTCTTCATCAAGTCCCGATTATCTCAGAAGCAGCTAACTGTCAGTAAACCACTGAATTAGGTTCTCGTGTGTGATCAAGGGTCACAATAATTCACATTCGAGTATCAGCTCGAGAATCTGTTTGGAATAAATTGTGAAATATATCTCTAATTCAGTTAATCAGAGTACAATAATAGCAGCCAAAACTCTATCAACAATGCCAGTGTAAACACATTAATTAGACTTTAGGATGTCAGGAGGAGATAAAAAGGCAAACATTAATATTGTCTGGCCCGAAGTAAACCAGTTTGTCAAACAGCTTACACTATCAGCCGGAGGATATTCGCCTGCGTCAGTGATTTGATCAAATCACATCTATTCCTCATAGCGCCGTCCTTCAGCTCCTCTCAGCGAGGACGTTCGGGCTTCTCGTGACAGCTTGTCTTTGAAGAACCGCGCGCGGGGTGGACAAAATAACAAGGACACCTCGCAGTACAGCGCAATGCGGTGCAATAGCTCTGCGAAAAGTATCAGAGTGAAGTGTTCTCTCTTGTGGCAAAAAAAAAAAAAAAAAGACTGTGGCGTTTTTGAGACAATATCCCAGAGTATCCCTCCGTCTGTTTACTTGCGACTTTGTCTCATCTTTGCTGATGCAGCTTTCCTCCGTGTGGGCTGTGCCGTCACGATTTTTTTTTTTAAACTTCTTTAGCAACTTAATGTGATTCACTTGGGATGAGTCATGTTTTGGATTTGTGTAGCTGCCTGCGTTACCTGCCTGTGTAACCTCGATGCAGTCCCTCCAAAGTTAAAAAAACCTGTTTCGTGTCATGCTCCCGTTATTTTGTCCACCGCCTGTAATATCCCCAGTGACAGGCAGCTACACAAGTGAGTTAGACAGATTTGGAGAGAAGTTAGCAGTGATAAAAGGTCAACAGATGAAATTTTTATTAGTGCAAAAAGGAGAACTTCCAGAGGTGTCTGCATGGCTGTTGTATCAGACTGCAGTATATTGTAAGGTGTTCTTGTTTTCCTGTCCACCCCCTGTATATTGACTGTTTTTGCTCTGCTGTTTCTGTCTTTTCCTCAGTCTTTCTCTCTCTTACTCTCTCTCTCTCTCTCTCTCCCTATGCACAATAACTCATCGCTCTATTGAAATAGCGACATTGTGTAGTCACAAAAGAAATTCCCCTTCATCTGATTTTAGCAGATTTTTAATGTGCCCGTAACGTTAGTGAAAAGGAAACAGCAAATGGTGTCACCCAAGAAACAGTGAAATCAAGTCAGGTTGCAACCGTGGTCATCGATGAACAGATTGCACTAGTAACACCGGGGTGAGCGGGGGTAAGTGGCAGGTAGGTGCTGTAACTAACCCGACTGCTGATGCCAGGGGTTTTGTGTTCAGCACGGCCGCCACCTTAGGACCGACCTCTTACTCCTTCTTCCTCCGCCTGCCCCCTCCCCTCCCCCTCTGTCTTTGCAGAAACAACAGGATGACGATGATGAAGAAGACGATGTCGAACCCGGACTGACTGGAGACGAGAAGGAGGAGGAAGTGAAGGAGAAAGAAAAGCTCGGCAAGCTGCAGTACTCCATCGATTATGACTTCCAGGAGAACAAGGCAAGCACCTGAGTAGTTCATTTTACACTTTCCTCTCAAAATGTAAGCATCGCACACTGCAGTTGCCCTGGTGTGTTATTTCCTTTGGCCTGCTTTTTTCTCGGCTGATTATCCAAAAAGGGAAAACAGGACCAAGGACACGATAGAACATTTCTGGGCGTGAAACCGGAGAAATGCCCGCTGATTTTTAATCACTTGCCTCCCACCTCCGCAGCTGACTGTGGGAATCCTGCAAGCTGCTGATCTCCTCTCCATGGACAGCGGTGGCACCTCCGACCCCTACGTCAAGGTCTTTGTCCTCCCAGACAAGAAGAAGAAGTTTGACACAAAGGTTCACAAGAAAACTCTCAATCCCGTCTTCAACGAGACCTTCACTTTCAAGGTAAGCCGAAACACCTTGCGGCCGCCCTTTACTTATCATTTATTAAAGCAACATGGAGATCGAGCTGTTTGATGAGTAGACGGGTCCTGTTAAAGGGGAAGGGTTTCTCCCCGTCTTTCTCTATTTCTACGAGCACTTACCAGCTCTTTAGATTCCGATTTCTCTTTCACACACACACATCTGTCCAGCGGTGATAAAAAGCAGCAGACATATTGAAGGTGTCTGACAAGGAGAATGTGGTAGAGAATCAAATTAAAGGAGAGGGCCACCTCTGGTGCACCGTGCCTGCTGACACAGCTCTATAAAGACAATTCAAACAGCTTTCCCAAAGTCAGGCTGGTTCTGCTGAAGCTGCATGTTATTAAGTCAGGCGATTTTGAGCCCCGGGCCAAAGCCACAACCCATATTGCTGTATAGATTGAACTTGATCGGTTTCTGCCTTCCAGATTCCGTTCCAGGAGATGGGAGGGAAGACTCTGGTAATGTCGGTCTACGACTTTGATCGCTTCTCCAAACATGACGTCATTGGAGAGATTAAGATACCCATGAACACCCTGGATCTGGCAAAGCCAATTGAAGAGTGGAGAGACCTGGACAGTGCAGATCAAGAAGAGGTAGAGTGCTGTGTTACTATAAACATGCTGCTGTTTCTGTCACAGATTTTCACAGATGTACGTGTAGAGGTGTGTGTTTTACTAGATTTTTAAGGCCAATACTTACAAATTGCATGTGCTGTATGTATTTGAGAATCCAAAACATATTGCCAAATATAATTTTATTTCCACAAAAAACACAATAAAACCAAGTATTTTTAATAAGGATCCTGTAATGGAGGACAGTAGACACATATACTGTCATACTGTCATATCAGCCGATAGTTTCAATCATGCTCTTTCATGGCACCTTTCTTGTACAGTAGAAATGTTGGAATTCATTAAATCTGATTAATCAAACTGTAATTACAGTAAAGACATTGTAATGCAACGTGTAAAAAAAAGAGTTTAAAACACACTGGAATACATTTAATTTGACTCTCAGCTAAAATGCTCTTTTCCATATCGAGCGACCTAACCAGCTCACTCAGTTGATGACACAGCACAAAAATAACCATGAGCACAAGGTGGCCACTTTGTCTGTTTACCAATGAGATTCAGGGGGGTGAAGGACACACTTTTTTTGTTTTCCAAACCAACTGTAGTGCTCCCTCTGTAGCAATGCGGTGTGTAATGTACTGTTTCTATCATTATGGTGAACCAGAATATGAAAAACAGATTTTAATCAATGAAACCTCCCCAGAGGCATCTTAAGAAGAAATACTCACTCTACAGTTCCTTGCGGTCTCGGATATTTTATTAACATTGAAGCACTTTGCGAAAACGATGGTAAATCCTGCTACTAAGAAAAATGTAATGGCAGCAGAAATTAGCTGTACTGACAACATATATCAAGGAAGTCATTTCAAGGGGACACTTTGTATATGAATTTATTTATATCACTTTCTATCCCCCATTGCTTTTCCTCACAGCCGGAGAAGCTGGGTGACATTTGCATCTCTCTGCGTTACGTCCCCACTGCTGGCAAACTTACCATCTGTATTCTGGAGGCCAAGAACCTGAAGAAAATGGACGTGGGCGGACTGTCAGGTATACAGACAGAACTGAGCACCACATATTGCATTTTGTTATCACGTTATCACACTTGACACGGTTTAGTTGCACAGAATTTGCCAAAAATAGACACTTTGGTCTGCCTAGGGGGAAATTTGGATGCTTGCGGCGGGACTGCAGTGTATACAGGAACGTGCCTGTGAGCACAGCCATTAGATGGGTCCTGCTCTGCTCACGTGCTGACGCTGCAGTACTTACCATGCAGCAGCCCGCACTCCCCCCTGGCTTCAGCATTGGCCCCATCTGTTGGTGCATCGCAGCATTGCAGCCCAAACATGCGTGAGCAGGACTTTTTTTTTATATCAGCTCTCATCACGACTTTTCCCTCTTTCCGTCCACAGATCCCTATGTGAAGATCAACCTGCTGCAGAATGGAAAGAGGCTGAAGAAGAAGAAGACAACAGTGAAGAAGAATACTTTGAATCCGTACTACAACGAGTCCTTCAGCTTTGAGATTCCTCTTGAGCAGATGCAGGTGAGGACACATAGATGAAACTGTTCTAAGATTAAACTGTGAACTGAAAGAGTACCACAGTAACCCGCCCTCTGTCCAAGTAAAAATACTCATTTATAACTATTGTGAAAAGGCAAACGTGTGCATAGTTCATTGTCAGTGTGTCTTTCCAAGAAATCCATCATTGATCAGAGAAAAATCCATTTATTGCATGGAAGGAACTGGGGCAGTATAAAGGTAAAAAAAAACCCACCCAACTACAGTGCTTACATGTTTTTCATGTGAACATGACTAATGACATTGAAATGGCCATTGTGCGGCAGCTGATGAACTATCACTCCTCATCGTCCTCTAATTAGATCATCGATTGAAGGGAGGCTATGCACAATTCACAATTCATAAGAAGAAAAAGCACTCTGGCCCAGCTGAATACTCCCAGGAGTTTTGCTGCCATGGCCTTATTTGTTATTATGGCAACTAATGTAAGCAAACTTTGCTCTGTAACTAAAATGAATGAAACCACTTGTTCTATCCTCGCCATATTTCAGGTTGTAAAGGAATGTCTGAGAAGCTGTGAAATACTCCTATTCGCTTTCTTGCAAAATATTCTAAATATAAGGTTACTACCAGCAGCCAGTTAGCTTAACAAAAAGACTTGCCATCTCTGTGAGGTTGCCAGACTCCAAGATGTCACTTTTACTTGCCAAGAAATAATCTATCACATCACCTCCTGTTAAGCACAACTCATTGTTTTTACAAGTAGTCTTTTGTAGAGATGATCAACATCAAACATGCAGTAATTCAATTAAAAAAATAAAAAGCAAGTGTCATATTTTCTTTACGATAAAACGCTTTCAAATCAGATATTTCATCTTAGTGAAAACTGAAGAAAACAGGAAAGTGAACAGTTTTGGACTTCACACAGATGGCAGCAAGTTCCAGTGTCAAGTCCACTCACACAGACCCCTGAGGGCTCTGACACCACCACCACAATGGGACTGCTGCACGCCCAAAAACCTGGCGTTATGCGGCATCAACTGCACTACTAGCCTTGCTGTAATGATTTTTCTCCTTTCCCACAGAAAATCCAAGCTGTGATCACAGTGCTGGATTACGACAAGATTGGCAAGAACGATGCCATTGGGAAGATCTGGGTGGGAAGCAAGTCCACGGGGGCCGGGCTGAAACACTGGTCCGACATGCTGGCCAACCCCCGTCGCCCCATCGCCCAGTGGCATCCACTGCAGCCAGAGGAGGAGGTGGATGGCGCCCTCGCGGCCCTGAATGCCAAGAAGTAAACTCCCACCAGAACACATCGTCCCCACCTCCACCTACCTACCTACCCACGCATTTCTCACCATTCCCCTCGGTCCCACATATCAGTGTATATTCCAGAAGAACACCCCGAAAAGTACATCTGCTCCCTCCACCCACCCTCTTCCTCTCCCGCCGCCACCTGTCAAAAAGATCCATAGATACCATTCAACATGATGGGAATATAGTGTAAAAAAAAAAACAAAACGCATCATGTTATATGAAATCATGTCATTGAAAAAAGAAGACAAGTTACAGGATGGACAGATACTCCGTTGATTTCCTTTAGATCTATTTTTGTATTGGGGTTGTGGTTCCATGAATAAGAATACAGAGTAGACTACAAAGAACAGTAAGAGTGCTATATGGGAATCTGGTGATAGAGGGGATAAAACATAACATTCACTCATATTGTACTTCTCACCCCTTCCCTTTAGTGACACAGTTTGCTTAGAATAGTGCTTAATAATAAAATGCTTTATACTGCCATATGATAGAGAAATAACACAAGCAGGTCCATTCCTTAGGTGTATTGTGCACCATGTTCCACACCTGCCAGTTATCATACTAGATGATTCTGTTAGTTTGAAGTACATTCCTAGAGTTGGGTAGCGAGTAGGGATAGGCACATATCCAGTTACCCACAAACACACTGCCTTTTTTGATTAGTTAATCTTCCACCCATCGTCTCAGGAAAACTGAGAGGAAACTGAAACTCCATGCCTTTTTTTCTAAACGGGTTGTTATTGTTCAAATACACCACTTGGCGAGAAAGAAACGTCGGATTCGAAAGCTTGATCGCTTGTTTGTTTGTTCGTTTTTTTTAATTTTTTGGTGATGTAAGGCTCGCGACCAGGGTTAGTTTATCCATGAAGTGGTATGTCAGGGAAAAGGGAGTGATGGATTTTCATTTTTTTTAAAAACGGGTGGGGAAAAAAGGGGGTATTTGTGTATTTTTCGACAGTTCAAAAAGGCTGTGTCCGTCAACTACAAAAAGCAAGGAAGTATCAGAGCAGGTACAACAGAGACTGATTCCAACCACCAATGACATGATATTTATAAGGTGTCGATTACTGCCTGCAGTCTACCACCTCCCCTCCCAACGCCTCTGATTCTGTATCTCACTTGTTCAGTGCTACTGCCATTAGTCATGGACTTGACACAGGGGTTTTACTTCAAAGGAATCCCTATAACCGTCTTACAGTCATAAAGGAGACAAGCCTTCAAAGTAACAAAATAAGCAATTTTCAACTACCAGGGACGCCTTCCAGTTAGCGGTGTTGTTCTCTTCATTTCTTCCTTTCTTCCAGTTTTTTTCAATATCTTTTTCCTTTTATTTATCCAGTTATATTTTATTTTATTTGACTTCAAACACTTTTATTCTTCAAGCACTTTAAATCCAAATGTTACGTTTAGGTACCAGAGCTTTAATTATTTATTTTAAGGAATAACTGCTTTAATAAAAAGAGCAAGGGAGTGCATTATGTAAGCAGTTTTTTCTCTTCTTTTCTTTTCTTTTCTTTTCTTTTCTTGTTGCTTTGCTTTTCAGCTCAGCTTTTTGTGTACGTGTTTTGATTGTTTGAATATTACGTTTCTCACTTGATTGCAAGGATATGGTCTGGAAGAAGGCACTGATCCATGTGTATTTTATACACAGCTTACCAAACTGTTGAATTTAATTGCACTACTGGGTATTATTCTGTTCTGTGGTAATTTGACACTGTTCTTTGATCTGTGTAGTTTTTATTTTTTATTGATAAAATGTTGTGAGATTGAATTTTTCTGTGGCACATGTGGCATGCCAGACAGGTCTCCTCGTGTAAATGGACTCTTCTGATGAGAAAAGAGACACGTTTCAATCTAACGCTGCTCCTTCACAGAACGTAATTGGTTCAGTGTATTTCTACATGAATATTCTGCTGGAGACAAAATTTTGAGAGTGTGACAAAATCCAAACTTGTTTGACCAAAAATCATCATTCATCATGAATAAATGGATGAAATCTTAATTGTTGATTAAAATCCTGATCTGTGTCAGGTGCTTGGGCTTCAGAATACCTGCTTGCAGGTCTAATTATTATTCAAATCTCTGAGAACCAACAGCAAAAACTACCCTTTGACTGTGTGCAAGAAAATGCAAAGTTAGAGTAAATCAAATGTAGACAGTACCACAACTTTCTTTTGGGAATTTAATGAATGTTGGCTCTTGTATCTTTCTCTGTTGGAAATTGTGACTACTTATTTTTTTTAATAACCAACATAGATCATGTTCAGATTTCAGTTTCTCATCTCACATAATCGTTTTCTTCTGTTGATGAAGCAGCACTAAAGAAAAGGCAACATGGAAGCAATCAAGCAACCCATCGGTGTGTAGTTTTGCCTATATACATAGTTCATACACGTTGATACTGCATGTTTATACAAAATACTGTACATAAGAGCATGTTTTAGAGACGAAGCAAAAATATCTCGTGTACGTAAATGGGTGTCATTTGTCATTTTAATAACACAACGAAGGGAAAAAAAAATGCACTGTATATTTTCTAAATGAAACAAATGTGTATTTATTTTCCATGAGGGTCATTGGAGAGAATGTCATACAAATATTACAGTACTATTACTAATAAGAACCTTTCCACGCCTGAAATTCTTAAGCAAGTGTGTCGTCCAGTACTGTGTGTGAGTTCATGTAGGATGAAAATGTAGCCGCATGCTTGCTATCTACTTCCTTGTGATCAAACTTTTGATTTGGTACCATTTATCTTCCATACATTTTGTTTCAACACTTATCTGAAGGCCAATGTTTGACTTATTTCTGAAGTTTATTGCTATTGCTTTTTGTTTGTTTTTTTAAATTATGTTTTTAAATGTTTAATGTTTGGGATAGGAGGGTCTCCAAGTCTATAAGATGACTATTTTCTAATACCAGATTTGGCACCGTGTTGTCATGAGGAAGACTGAATAATTAAGCGATCTGTAGGTGGATTGTAGGAGTCGTCATTTGTGCCAGTACTGACCCAGAACGGAGTCTGTTGGATCGTATCTTTGTATGAATTGCATTTCCAGGGGCCAAAAGATGAATAATCTCATTCCAGCGAACACAAACGACTTGGAATCCCTTCTCCTCTCTTTCTTTACCTGGAAGTCTTTTATTTTTCACTTCTACTTAAATGACCTGAAACCCTTCACGGCTGTGTCTCTTTTACTGTGTTTATTATACAATACGTGTATGTGTATACAAGATAAATGAATAAGATAAAACTAAAGCCATAAAACTCAAGCACTAACTCTTTAGAGCTCAGCTGAGTAGCTAGAGTTTATTTATGAAGAAAAAATACCTGACTTGTCTTCATTTTCCTTGGCCAGTGTTTCTCTTTTACATTCCTTTCAGAGGTCTTTGTTCATCAAGAGGGCAAAATCCATTTTACTGTATATTTGAGAACAGTTGTGAGTTTAGTAGAGTGAGTGTGTCTTTTTCTACTTTCAGAGCTGTTGATGTCCTTGTTTCATAGAGGTAGCTGATTTTACAGTATTGTGATTAGTAATGTATATGCTTTGTTTTGATAGTATAAATAATAGATATAATATCACAATAGGTTCTCAATAATAATTCTAAAGTTATACATATATATATAATAGATCTATATATATGTATTTATATACATATAGATGAGAGTGTGTTCTATTCTTGGGCTGAGTGCAATTTATGAACCAAACTGGGTCACTCTTCAAGTTTCTCTTCTTCCGGTTTTGCAGCAGAATGTACTCGTGACTACACGTACAATCAATAACACACTGCTGGTGATCCGCGGCTCACGCTGATGGTTTTTGTTGGCTTGTTTTAGCGTATTGCTCTAGCTAGAGGTCCAACAATATTAAAGCAAAAAAAAAAAAAAGAGAGAAACTTAAAACAGTAGCACCCAAGTTTTAGGCCTGAATCCCTCCCATAGAACTATGCATACAGTTATGATTTTCACAAACACATAGTAAGAAAAAAAAAAAGATGTGAAAATACAGAAATACATATTATGTCATGCACATGATATGAAATTATAGAAACTGTTCCAGATTTTGGGAGATACACTTATTTGCTTCCCTGTTAAGACTCTCTCATATGTACACGCTAAATGTGAAGTCTGAGCCAGGAGGTGGTTAGCTTAGCAAAAAGGCTTGAAACAGGAGCAACAGCTAGCCTAGCTTTGTCCAAAGTTAACAATACTTCAGAGCTCAGTTTGTCACTTCAGGGTGACAAAAATAATGGTCTGGCACATAACTGTAAAACTAAAGCTTGTGTTTGGATTAAATGAATGAGATATAATGTGGTTTTTAGACTGAGCCAGGCTAGCTATTTCCCACTGATTTCAGCCTGTGCTAGATAAGCTAAGCTAAGATAAGCTAAGCTAAGCTAACCATCTCCCCGCTCCAGCTTCATACTTAAAGGACAGATAACATCAATCTTCTCACCTAACTCTTAACAGGAAGGAAAATATGCCCAAATATTTCCTAAAATGTCGAACTATTCCATTCAGTTTACCTCAGTCGATTAATTTCCTCTAAAGTAAACGTCAGACTGCCATCCATCTATCCTGGCAACAATCCTCAGTGTGTTGCGTGACGGCGCACATTTTCTAATGCAATATTATATCTATTCGCTGTCCCGTTAACGCTTCTGACTGTGACCAAACGATGCACTGAGAACAACTCAAACACAAGACTCCAGTGCGTTTTGAAAAAATACTGCCAGTACCTGATTGCAGTCGCCCGCACTCGTCAGCGCTGTTTGAATCTGCAAAAGCCAAAACAACAATTCCCGCAGGGGCAAACAGAAACGCGTCAGACGATGAGGCGAATGTGATCGCAGGTAAATCTATAGCACATTTAAGCTTCCATTGACTTCTTTCCTTTTCACTGCCGGGGTCACCGCAGTCACATGACCGCCTGAGTTCTATGGGGGACAGAAACTGGGAGCTGTGTGTGCTTGTGTATGTGGGATATATGGATGACGTGTAGGCCCTTGAGCAGACGTGGTGCAAAAATGCAGCACTGGTATAGATAGATACAATATACAGTACAGGTCTGCATGCATGGGACACATTACTCATTCCTAAATGTACATCTGTGTGTGTATGACCGTAATACTCAAACAATCTTAGCTATGTTTTAAGTGTGGGGGTTATTCTGCTCTGTTGATAGATGTACAATACCTTATGCACAACTGCATCTGAAACAACGTGCTGTTTCGGCCGTGCAGAGACAGTTTTAGAGCACCGTTCACACAACTAGTTGTTTTTTTTTCATTTTCTGTCTTTTTTTTTTTTTTTTTGAACAAACGCTGGGATTTAAAAAGGGAAACCATCCAAAGTTCAATAGATCATTAACCACCTTGTCGAAATGTGTTGAGACGCCTCTCAGCGGGTAAAGACACCACTTTGAAACATGTCGTCTTGTCTCCTCTATTACTCGCTGTATTTCTTCTTTGTATTCTTGTGCAGTGTGTAATCACTTCTGTCTTTTTTTGTTTTGTTTGTTTGTTTGTTTGTTTTTTTCGTGATGTATAATGTAGAATGTAGGACTGTGTATTTGAACCGATGCCAGACTCACATTTGCTTTTCTGTTCTCGTCTTTGTCCTGTTCGCGTGTAACCAGCTATGTTCCATCAGTATCATTGAGCTGAGTAGGAAGCAGGCTCGTCGAGCTCTCCACTGAATCTGCTTTTGCTGAGCGTAAAGATTGCCGGCCTTCATGTTTACAACATGGACATAATGTATACTGCCAGACATGCAGGACCGTACCAAACTCCCCTCTTGAGCGCTTAGTCCTCCACCTCTCATCCCTGATGCAACTGTATTCTCCAGACTCTTCTCCTTTTGTTCTCTTTTTTCCCACCTCTTTCTCTTCTTCATCATCTTTTAAAGCGTCGGAGGACAGTCAGGTTGTGTCCTCTAGCTGTGTTTCTTCGTGTCTAGTGTCGTGGTGCGCGTGTTCATGTCAGTACTTGTGCCTACTGTGGATCGCATGCTTTAGCCCTTGACTGGACACAAACGTTGCTCACAAATCCTCTTGACCCTTATGTGGACAAACGTTGGGGATCCTTATAAAGTTATCAAGGGAACCAAATAACTTATTACAAATTTATCATATGTGTTACCAGTTCTGTAAAAAAAAACAAATAGGAAATAAAGGCCTTTTAATTACCATGACTTGTTTGTGTTTAATATGCAGTGTGTTTGGCTCAGCTGGCTCCTAATAATCCCTCTGCCTCTGATGCATAATTTATTAATGTCACACAGAGAAACATCTTCATTCCTTTACAGTTTATTAAGCAAAGTGAGTAAACGGATGTGTGTATATTAAGCTATCATCAACACATTTCAAACTTTTCAATACAATATACTGCAAAACTCAATATATCTACAGCACGTGCAGAGAATAGCCAACACATACCGCATTTCTGACTTAGAGTAAATTGAGTCGGTTTACTGGATGTGACTGAAGAAAACACTACTCCTGGTTGGACTCTAGAACAATCATATTGTTAAAGGAACACATCAGACACTTGGGGACTTTGGTTAACTCACCCATTAAGTGAGGAGAAGACAGATGACCAAAATCATTCACAGCTCCAGTGCCCAACTCTACAGCTGACGGAATTTTAAGGCAAATGTGCAGCTGAGTCCGACTTTAAACATAAGAGGCTACGTTAATTCACTGCAACAATGCAATTATTCATGCTTAAGTTCAAATGTATACAATCTATAAAACATATGATGGAAAGCACGGGCAACAGTGAATTCCTCAAAAGTTAGGATTGTGCTTGATATTTAAATCAAGTATTTTGAAGGCTAGAACATCAGCAGTGATTTTACAGTGTGTTCAGCAGTGAATGATTTTGGCATTTGTTTTTTCGCCACCTGACAGCAGGATGACCAAAATAATTGGTGTATTCCTGTGAACCAAAAAGTGGAATAAACAGCGCACAACGATTAAAACTAAGAAATGCATAAATAAATAAATATATCTCTATTACAAAACATAACAGGACACTTTCTTTCACACATGAACACGCACACACACACACACACACACACACACACACACACCTGGACTGTCTCCCCTGTGTAGCCTTCCTTCTGTTTTTAAGTAGTGGATAAAAAAGTCCTCTAAAACATAAAATGACTACTGAAACCAAAGAAAAAAAAATTCCAAAGAACAGATGAACAGAATCTGGCAAACACTAAATGATGTGACATGCAGCTCCTGATGCCCGAGGGATAAAAAATCTGTCCACTCTGTACAAAGTGCATACACCTGCTGACATATGGTCCTCTTCAAATACCAAATACAATGAGGATATTATCATATGTTTGGTAAATAAAATCTTTTAAATGTTCTTCTCTTTTTTTAAATGATAGATCTAGGGTCTTATTAAGCCTTAACAACACTGTGAAAGTAAAAATCTTTAATGTAACTTGTGAAATTAGCAATTGTATTCCAAACATCTTATACAAAACCATATGAGAGAAGCTGGATAGTTTCTCCTTCATTTCAATATACTGTTAATCTGGAGAAAATGTTTCGCTGCCATTAGAAGAGCCGTATCTGAATCTATCTTCTGAACTTCCTTCAATGGCTGTTCATATTAAAATGTAATTTTTGCTTCAGTCAATTTGTCCTTTGACATGGGAGAAAAACAGTTACATATTTAATTGACATAAAAATTCAATGACAGTGAATACGCAGTGATGATGAATAACTGGCTTCTCTCTTTTTTTGTAATTAAGACAACATTAAAATACTTTTCTGCGGTGCGCGATGAAGCAACAAACGTGATTTCTCAATGTGATGTGTAGGTATATAATATTAGAGACAGTACCTTCATGCAAACCTGGATTTGTTTGAACCAGCCCTTTAAAAAAGGTTTTTCAAACAGTACAACTGGTCCCTATGTGGTTTTAATGTGAAATTCTGCATGTTACAAAATAATTAAAATGACTCAGGCAGAAACAAATGTTGCAACTCCATCATCACACGTGGTGAAATTTGACTGAAACCTGCTGACACTTCTCTTTGACTCGTTAGAAGTCCCAACAGGAGTTTATTTCTGCAAAGCACCATAAGTCGCAACTTGGGCCGCCGTGGGTAATCAAACTGCCATATCAGGATCGGAGCGTCCACGGACACAGAACAGGAGCTTCAGACATCGTTTCATTTGGACAGTTTGCTGATGACTCGAATGAGAGCCCCGTTTTCATCCTTGAGCCTCTGGTTGTCTGACTTGAGCTCTGTTAAGATCTGGGACAGCGGGAGGAGAGAAATCGTATTAGAAAATGATACCAGTGCCACAGTCATACATGCAGAGGAATATATGTTAAGTGGTTTACGGATGCTGTGAAGCCTCAGGTGGTTCAATGACACAATTCACCCGCACTACCCGTGGTTAATGACAAAATATCTTGGACAGATGGACTGAAGTCTTCCAGTACAGGTTGAGGTCAAGCAATGAGGACATGCTTTTCAGTACTTCATCATGCAAGTGAGGAGTGACTTTGACCGTATGTTCTGCATGTGAAAAGTGAAAGAGAATAAAGTCACAGAGAGAGGAACTGAGAGAGGGTCAATTTCCCAAATCTAGGTCATGTCTCACATGAGGAGCAATGACTAAAAATAACCACCCTCTTTGCCAAAGTATTTCCCCTCTGCTAGAGACAAACAATAACCCTCTGCTCTAGCTGTGGCACATTAGAGAAAACTGGTGAATGGGCGAATGCACCTGGCATCGGTATGTTAACAACTTGTGGCAAATCACATGTTTGGCACCCCTTTTTGTAGTTTTTTTTTCTCTGTTACTGTCCACAGTAGGCTGAGTACTTCTCCATATGTAAATTCCATGATCACAACAATGCTCTGCTTACTTTCTTGGAGTTAGAAAAATAGATCATTGCAGGCAGTAGCCGGTTACCTTAGCTTAGCAAAAAGACAAAAAAAAAAAATCTGCCTCTAAAGCTCACAAACCAAACCAATATGGCTTTATATTCAATTTGCACAAAAATGAAAACTGAAAATTCAGTTTAGTTTAGTTTATGATATGTTATGGGCTGAAACCAGACTATTTCCTGGTCAGGCACAGGGATTCCTGCCTTGTCATGGTGAAGTTGCCAAATACATTTTTTCATGGTTTAAACACTTGAGATACAGTGTGTTTTGTGGACTTCAGAGGCAGTAACAGGCAGATTGTTGTATCTTTAGATAAAGCAAGGTTAGCTAATTCTCTCATTTCCTGTTTTCTTTATGCAAACCTAAGATACCCGCCTCCCATATCATATTTGGCACTTCTATTTACAGACCTGACCGTGTCTCCTAACTAACTCCTAACACTAAAAATATCTTATTTTATCTTATAAAATATGTAATCTCTAAAAATATCCAACTATACCTTGAAAGCATTAAAAAAGATCATCTGTTATGTTTCTCTGACAGGGTTCATGAACCAAAGAGCAAAATCTGTCACATATGTGTGCTTGTGTCTCGCCCGGCGGCTCAGTCTTGTTCATTTTGACGGCTAATGACCCTGCACGTTTCATTTCCTTTGGAAGATTGACTGTAATGGCTCTTTCCTCTGCAAACAACTTTGCATTGATTACACAGCGCATCACGCAGGATCGTCGTACATTTGTCAGCCGCGAGATCAATAACCGCTCCGAACGCGCTCGCACTTACTGGTGCGGTCTTCAGATGTTTAACTTAAAATTATAAGCAGAGGAAACAAACAACAACTCTCAATGCAGTGCTCATGTCATGTGAAGCCCCATGCAATATGAGTGTTGCTAAAAATACACTTCAAAGGAGGCTTATGAGAAATGTTTCGGGGGAAGGGGAGGCGGCGGGAGTCGGCGGGGCTGCCGGCCATAAAGGTCTGGGTTAAAGAGTGCAGAGGGAGATGCATTGCAGCGTTGGGTGGAGGGTGAGAGGGGGGAGTCAGCACTGGAAAGGTGCAGGACCTGCCTGTGAAAACACAGCAGAGGACGAGGGGGCTGTAGAGGCACCAGAAGGAGAGAAGAGTGTAGAAGTTATGTGACTCAGGAGTGGGTGTGGGCGGGGGCTCGGGGGTGGGGGTGGGGGGGAAAGGAGGACAGATGATGTCAGAGGATCAGAGGTCCTCTGTCTCCGGCATGGACGCCGTCTCAGAGAGGCGGGCGAGGACGCGCAGCATGGCTCTATTCTCGGCCAGGAGACACTCGTTCACCCTTCGCAAGCTCTGGACCTGAGCCAGAGCAGGGAAAGCCTGCGCAGAGGAGGAGAGAGAGAAAGAGAGAGATACAAGAGAGAAGGGGCAGACAGAGAAAGCATGCAGGGAGGCAGGCCATGTGCAGAGAGAAAAGACTCATCCAGAGACTGTGCGCAGATCCACTCGTACAGGCATGCGCCCACACACCCACACAGACGGGGGAAAACAACAACAGATCTGAGGGACCTATCAGCAAAAACTTATATAAGCGAATATTTACACAACAGGGAGGTTTGGTGAAGAAATAGCGAAAGACTGCAACAAGCAAAGAGAGACTTATGAGGCCCGGTTCTCCTCCTCTCCTCCTCATCAAACCTGGGCTGCATGTGGAGAGTGGCGAGGTGCTGAAGTGTCATTATTATGCATAGCTTTGCACAGGAGAGGGAATTAAAATTCATAAAAATTCAAAACTATTTCACACTTTGGCACAAGAGCCCGGTCGGTTATAAGTCAAAGGAAAAGAAGTGATTCACTCCCCTCCCTTCTTCTTGGCCTGACTTTTTGAGGTAAACCTCAATGTGGTTTGACACAAACATCTGTGGTTTGACACGATTCCTAAGGGTGTACCACAGAACACACAGTCACACACTCTCTCTCACACACACACACACTCACATACGGGGCACTAATGTTTGAGGCGACACAAACACACATTTGCTGAGGTGAATATGGCCAAGGATGAGTTTAAGGAGGGCATCCAGCTGCTCCTTACAATACCAAAACACATTTATTAAAGCAATTTGAAGCTAGCCCATGTTTGGGACTTAACCACTCATGCATATAATGTTCTCTTGGTATTGGAATAAAACAGTACAATTTCTGGAGAGGTGCCCTTGGCAAGAGGGAAAAAGAAGAGCAGAGTGAACCGAGAATGCATAATGACCAGTATCCTTGCTTGTGCTCTTTTAATACTGAGCTCTTTGATATTAAATTAGATCTGACCGCACACTCAAGTCCTGCAGATAATTCCACACAGTTGCTATTAATTAAGTTCCAGAAGCTGTCGAGAATAATTCGCCTTTCCTGCAAGAAACGTAAGACCCTTCAAATCTGACACTCACACGTCGATATTATTTCAAAAGGTGAAACAAGGACACGTGGTGCTGTTCATGTGAAAGACCTGAAACCAGCAGGTTGAGACCTGAGGAGGTAGCCTCGGTCCAACCTGCCACCCTGGAGATGAATCCAGGCCCACATGTGCCATCTATAGGCAAGGAGTGTAATAGCTTTTGCAAATTTTGACGCTTTTGTCACCTGCAGGGTGTCACAACTGCAGTTTTGTTTTATAAGCTATACTCACAAAACAGCAGCAGTTGTAATCTCACAGCAGTGTGGGTAGTGAAATTACAGCAGCTATTACCTTGTTTGCCTATAGAAGACAAAACTGATATTTCTACATCTAAAGTCCAGCTCCCCCCTGTGGAGGATCTGCAACTTTTCTAAATGTGAACAAGTGAGTTTGTGAGTGAGTGACGAGGCCAGCTTTCTGTCGTGCTTTCCATCTAAAAGGAAATAAGAAAAAAGAAAATATATACAGTATATATATAGTGCCCCTGTAGCATTTACAGTCTAAAGGACTGATCATGTGATGTGTACATGTGCGCCCACACGTGTAAACATGCCCGAGTCTCTGACAGAACAGATTCGTGTGAGGTGACAGGCAGGTGTCAATCACTCCTACGCGTCATGGCGACCACTCACCATCCCCCCCTATCCTGAGACAGCCCGCCCTCAGGGCTGGTACCCACAGCGGAACCGCAGTGGGGCGTCCTGCTGAGGGAACCACGACAGCACAGGGGTCAAACATCTGCTGCTGGCACACGCTGCTGCATGTGTCCTATTTATAATGCCCTCGTCACTGTCTGCATTTTTCTCCGACTGGAGCCCTGGTTTTTATTCTCTTCTTGAGGAACATGATGAAGTCGCTTTAATTTGCCATAGCAGTCAAATTATAATCTCACTATGTCATTTGTGACTACCTGCGCAAATCAGACCGCGTCTACTCAGGCCCGAAATCTCTGTGCTGCTCTGCGTCTCTTTGTGAAGCAGAATACACACAGTGTAGTGCAGGAATGTCTCACAAAAGCAGGTCTTTTGCTCTTGGACGGGGTTTGGTATTCAGCTGGAACTAGGTCACAATGTTCACCCCAACAGTGGGATAAGTGGAGCAGGAGAGCAGCAGCACAGGCTCCTCCTCAGCCTGGCAGGAAGTGGCCCGGCAGAACACTGTGGGTAATGAGCCTGAAGCATTAACCTTCCCTCTCCTTGACTCCAAACCCACCTGGCTAACCACAGCCCCGGAGTGTGCTGTACGAGTGTGTTTTGCTCTGTAAAAACACTTTAGATGTGCTTGATTTAGCATGGGTGAGAGGGGCTTGGCTGGAGGTGTGTACCATCATACTGTTAGTGTTGGAGTATAAATAAATAAATAAATAAATAAAACATCACTGAGACAAATGACGCACAGCTTGTATCAGAGACAAAATATGGCATTTAAACCCAGGGTGAGTATGCACTATTTATTTTTGCACGCAACTGACCTTTAAGTCCTCCTCCATGTTTGACACTCTTTTCTCAAGAGCTTGTTTTTCCTGTAAATAAAGAGGAAACAGCTGAAATAAATATCATACTGTATTATTACATGCACAGGCACTGGAGTATCATTTGAATTATACAGATAAATTAGACAGAAAAAGGCCAAGAAAAGACCTCCATTCACTTTTCAGAGCGCAGATACGCGTGATCGAATAAAATACCAAAATGCCAAAAGGTTGCAGAGACACTTACCCTTTTCTCCGTATCAAGTGCTGTAGATCTCTCTGATATTCTGTCGTGCCTCTAGAAGTTAAAATGGTGCCGTTATTGTGACGCACTAACAGGAAATATCTGAAGAATGATATAATTTTTCACAGGATTTCATTAAGTAATCAGTCACGACCTTCCCTCAGCACACCCATGGGGAAAGCGTGATGGTGAGGCAGCGTGAGGATGACTGAATAGTTTCCATCCTTCAGTCTTCTGTACCTGAGTCACTTTCTCCAGCTGGGAGCGAATCTTGACCAGTTCTTGTTTGCTGTCCTGCAACCTGGACTTGAGCCTCTCGTTCTCATGCAGGGCTTCTGCATACATCTGAACAAAATGAAGATTAAGGATTAGCTTTATTCCAGAAATTCAGGTCTTCTAATGCCCCAAATCAAAACAAAATGTGATAATATTTTTTTTTTATGTTGTGAAAAACCACATTAGAAAACAAGAAAGAGAAATTTAGCAGGTGAATATTATATAGAAACAACACAAAAAGGACATTGTGTGATAAATACAATTAATTTAAACTTAAAACCACACAATTATTTTTATATGGACCCCAGGGAAACTAAATGTGCTCTCTAGGGAACAACTTATTTTTAGAATAAATAAGAGACCTGGGATCTGTAAAACACTATAAGAGTCGTATGTTTTTGATTTCCAACCAGGCAAGCCTCAGGATTTTCCATAAAAACTTCATGAAGAGCCAAATACCCAGTCAAGCTAAGGTGTTAGGCTGGGTTGAGATCACTTCCTGCATTAGCATTAAAATGAAGATCAAGCATTAGCTTATCTTGGCTGGAGCGTCCAATGAAAAACTGTGTCGTCTTCCTGCCCTTCAGAGTTGTGTGTGGAACTCATTTACAACCAAAACACTGCTACAGGTAACCCAACTCTGAATTAACCTGCTAGCATAGCATTTCCCTCCAAGCTCGCAACCTGATGTAGCTAGTTAGCCAGCTAGGTCGCATCATGCAGCTAAAGAAGATATTGATTCATTTCATGTGTTTTGTTGGTTTATGATTTAATAATCACGTAACTGTTTATTAATTTATTTAACATTGAACTCTTTTGGTGAAAAACAGAAAGAATTATGATTTAATTAATGCAATATAAAAATTGTGTATGTTAGCCAACAGCTGCTAATAGTCTTCATTCCCCCCTGTTCTTCAGCAAAATTAATTTATAATGTTGATACACTTATCATGTTACTACATGGCTATGTGTCATGGTGTTTCAGGTTATTTAAAAAATATTCTATGACATTTAAAAATATACGGTGCTGGTATGCTAACTGTCTATGAAGCCAACAGTGTTGTCAGTCTTGTTGAACAGTGGTCCAGCAGGTAACATTACACATTGGTTAGCTACAATTTGAGTTCAAAGTTGACTTCAAAAAGACACTGAATATGTTAGTACATTTTTATTTAAATATAAGATTCTGATACTGTTATCATTTTAAAGGCCAGTTAAATTAGATTAGTTTAAATTAGATGCTAGATTCCAGCATCAGATCTGTAATGGCCTTAAATAGAGGATCTGTTATCAAGTCTTTGCACCAATCTGATAACAACTTATTTGTCCCAATCAATTCTTTGTCACCACTCCAAACAGTGGCCTGCTAGACCATTAATTCTTTACTACACATTCATATTTAATGGCTGAAGTTTAAAAGCCATGGGCTGTATATAAAGATGAAGGACTGGTTGCAGTATAGGCCAAAAACCCCACTTTCCATTTTAGCAGATGGGATATCAGCGAAACTAAAAAAAAATCAAAATGCAAAAGAAATATATTCTAACTCAAGATGGTTTCTGTCATTTTACGTCTTATCATGCCGATGCTTGTATTAGTGTTCATTTTTCATATAAGTTTGGTTTTAATAGGTTATGTAATGCGTTAAAAAGGAATGAAGCATCAAAATTGACTGAGAGCCCATGTAACTTTAATTTTTGGGACCTCGACGCCAATGATGACATTCATTACATCCATACAGTTAGTAGTATACCGCTGTTGAAAAAATGGTATGAGAACATCTCTTCATTAAATCTCCATCTGCTTGCCCTTACTGGAATGTTACAAACCTTGATAAACCCCCATGGTAATTCATTTGCATCCATATTACAGATGCTTGTTTAAACTGAGAGTTACTACCTTCTTATAGTCTTTGGTAGAGGAGTCTTGCTCCTGTTTATTCAGAGCAGCCAGCCTTGTCTCTCTCCGTGTATAAGAGCTGGTTCGGCCCAGTGGCTTGTCTGTCGCACTCTCTCCACTGGAGTCATACCTAACAGTAACACATTCAGTCCATGGTGATACGTCAGTCACGGCATTTATTTTAGATTTTATTTCATGAAATTCAGGCGATTAAAAAAGATGGTGCCAAGTTCTTACCTTGACAATCTGTCATGCTGAAAAACAAAGAATAGACCATGTTAGTTTGATCAGTCAGCTCCACAGCATGGCAACAAAAACAGTGTAGAAAATGTTCTGTCGTGGCAACATCCAGATTTATTTGTTTGATAAGACCAAACAGTGGCTTGGCAGTGGAATATTTTCCATTTTGGGACATCAGAGAACAAAAAACAAGACTTCCAAGTGAATTATCACAGTGTGTTCAGGGGCCTGAAGTCCCAGAGGGAAGTAGTGCATGCACAAGTGAGATATAATTCACCCCAACACTGCACCGACAGGGTTCACGGAGGTCAAACCTCCTCGGTAATCTTTCAGAACAGGCGGCTGCCACGCAAATGTCTGCAGTGTAAAGATGACATTATGACATCAGAAGCTAGGTATCTCCTGTGTGACGGGTCGCCGCCTGACCTCAGACAACAGACTGATAGCAGACCGTCCTGGCAGGTTTTTGCTGTGACTAGTTCGGTGCATGTGGCTGCCAAGTTGCCTGTTGTGATCACATCCTGAATTTGTTTTCCATCTCACCCAGGAGTCCGGTTCTGGTGCTACATTCAGAAGAGCCGTGTGTTTTCAGAAATTATATAACCCCAACTATGTGGATGTGATTAAATATTAAACAGAGCTGGTTGGCATAGTTTATGTCTCCATTACCTCCCTGTGTTGATGTGACATCATCGTGTACATGCGTTGTAATCTGCGTGTACATTGATGTTGATATGAAAATTAGCTTCTGAACAGACCTGTTCCAGTGCCGAACAAAACTGAACAAATTGAAAACTCGCTGCCATCAGCTGCTAAACGTAGCACACAAGAGAATGAGAACTAAAAGTGTGTACTCTTCTTCAGAGACTGGATAGAAAAGACAGAGATGGAGAGACAGGATGCCAAATATATGTTTCCAAACTGGTCAATGATGTGTTTGTAGTCTCGTAAACGTTGGTGCTAAATTCAAAGATTCAGAGCTGCTGCCTTGCCAGGGACAGAGGGGCTTTAAACACCTCTGTTTGTGAGTTTTTTGCAATAAACTTCTTGTGTGGTGGTCCGAGCTGTGTGAGACAAG
Source organism: Amniataba percoides (assembly GCA_037176925.1). NCBI lineage: Eukaryota > Metazoa > Chordata > Actinopteri > Centrarchiformes > Terapontidae > Amniataba > Amniataba percoides. Next base: position 13,319,815 of record JBAJHX010000041.1, read on the forward strand.
AAGCAGATGTAGACTGCATTTAAAAAAAAAAAAAAAAAAAAAGCCTAAGCTTTATAGGAGGAGAATTTATGACAAAAAAGAACGAAGCGCACGGTTATTCCTGTGCTCGCAATTCGGGGAGTCAAGGGATATTTCATGCAGCGTCAAAGGAGCTATTCCTCAGCAAGTGTTTACATAACTGAGCCAGTGCTGCCTGTCCTTATGTGGTCTTGTGCTTAAGCAGAGCCATCCAGGAAAAAACAGACCTCCGTGACCTCTGATGAAAAAAGGCCAAGGATGGAGCCAAGAGGAGCTCTCACTCACTCCGATCTCTTCCTCGATCAGATTTGGTGCACATTCATTCAGTCAGCCACGATGATTGCCCCCCTTGTTTTATGAATAAATTGTCATGCATGCAAGTCTGCTTTCGGGGATATGAAGTGTTACACAGCCCCTCGCCAAACTCTTTCAAGATTATTAGTTCCTGTATGCAAGCCTATTTCACACTAAAGGATTAGGAAATTGGTGGAATGAGTTTTTTAAAAACTTAATTCCAAATCTTCTGTGAGCCCAGTGGGGTTTTTAGGACCTGATTCTTACTGAAAGAGGGAATCCAAACAGTAACACACCCTCTTACATGTATTTCTGCATCATGAATCTTTGTACCCAAGCTGAGCCGAAGCCAGAAGCTGAATCATAGCTGAGATTCTGCTTCAGATGGCAGCTGCGCCAACGTGATTCCCTTGTTAGGACAAAACAGAGGGAGTCAGAAGTGGCACATGTAGCTCAGCGAACTATGCAAGGCAGAGCAGATGCAGGAGGAGGCAATCAAGTGGGGGAGAAAAACAACAGGGTGTCAGACTGATGGAAACAGCCTCCAAACGGGTGCGTGCTTGAACCACGGGCGCTCTGTAAACACAACTGCCTCCAGTTTTATGGTTTGCCAGGACCAACATCACACACAGCAGGGGCGGCGAGGCTGCATGAGCTCACTGCTACAGTGTATAAAAGACAATGTTAACAGTAGTTTGCAGGAGCCCATGAAATCATCATTAAGAGACGCTTCACCCTCATTCACTTCTTCCTCTCACAGCATCACTCCTTCAAAGCTGACTGGATTTTGCAGTAGGAAAATCTGAGGAGCACACACACACACACACACATGCACACACACACTCTCTCTCACTCTCTCTTCACCCCCACCACTGGAACTGATACATCAGACACGACCATAAAAGACGTTTCTTCCACATTCACTCACCTTTCCTCACTTCACCCACTCCTCCTTCTCTGTTAACTCTTTGTGGCACATCTGAGCCTGTCGGACCACAGAGAGCATCCTTTTCTTTCGCAAAAGCACTGACTCAGAGTGTGCCTCAGGCAGTGCCTCACATCCAGTGGTGGAAGAGGTGCTCAGATCTTTTTCATAAGAAAAGGTACTAATACCACAATATAAAAATGCACCGTTACAGGTAAAAGTCTAGTGCAGTATTTGAAATACTGCTTATGACTATTATCAGCAAAACATATTTAAATTATAAAATAAATGTGCTGTACAATAGCACCTGTGATTGACTTATACAGTAAACATTATTATTATCATTAAATTGTTGATACTGACACAATAATGCAGTTTACATTTGTAGCATTTTACAGCTGTAGCTGGTTGAGGTGCAGTTTGTTTTAACTGCTTTAGATACGGTTAGCTTAGTCCAGTAGTTGTCTACAAGCCAGGCCCCCTCCAAAGGGTATAAGATAAATATGGGTGGGCCTGAGCTGATTAAAGGAAATATTAGGTCTTTTACCTTTCTTATACTTGGAAAGTTGCTTAAATTAAAGTACTTGAGAAGTTTAGAGGGAAAATGTTTCTTTGATGGAGGGCTCGTAAACAACTGAACACAGACATTTTTTTATTCTTGTCTTTATCTTTAGTTTAATCTTTAACTAAGCCTAGTGTATCAAATGTTTTCTTTAATGTAAGGTGTTTATGTGAAAAGTCAGCGTGTTAATTTGTCAAACATTTGTTGTGGAGTAAAAGTAAAAAGTAGCGTAAAGGGGAAATATCTCACTTTTACAGCACTTACGGTATTGCACTTAGTTACTTTACACCGCTGTGAACATCTGCCAAGTGATGAGTGTCATCCAATAACACAAATGTGTGCCTGTTTACACTCCTTCCTGCTGCAGACAGCTGTTTTATACCAAAGAGGACCAGGTTCTCATCAAAACATTGTGCCAAGTGCTAAAAATACTACATCACCCTGATTCCATGAAAACTCAACCCAGTTCAGACGGTGGCTGACATCATGGAAAATGAAAGCCACCGTGGATACAGCACAGGGAGACTGATGCAGAAAAATGACAAATGACAACATCCTCTGGTAGCACACACTGCTAGTGAGCTTTCTGTAATGAGAGCATCTGAGGCGTTGCACAAGAGGTTGTGTGCATCTGTAAACAGACAGAATCAAGTTGCCTCACATTTCTGCATTTGTTTTCTGTCCCTTTAAGTGTGGTTGTCAAACAGAGCACAGCTCAGTCTGCAGCACTGACATAAACACAACAGTCAAAACAACGCCCATGAGAATAAGTCACTTAGACAGAAAAAAAAATAACAGGAAATTACAGAAGGAATGTTTCGATCCAAAAGTCTTTTCCAGAAAGTGTGGTCAGACTCAGCGCTTCAGAGGAAATGCTTGCCTCTCTTTCACGGGTCATCAAATAAGCAGAGATGATGAGTGGTTTGCAAGTTATTTGATCATTTTAAGAAACTCATTTTGGGGATCAGGAGTGGCCGATTACTCATGAAAAAAAAAGTACAAATGTACATAATCGTGGGAAAAATTAGGGAATAACTCTAATCCTGTCTATGAAAGAATGAAGTATTAACACGCTTAACAGGCTCACATGTCCAAACACATAAATATTTAACTGGAGTTGCGCAAACAATTATTTCTGTTATTAATGGATCTAGAGTTATTTTCTCAAGAAATCATCGTAATAAAATAAGTAGAAATGTCCAGTATAATCACTGTTTTTGCTTTAAAAATGGCTAAAAAGAATAATATATTCCTGAAATAGTTGCAGATTAACTTTCTTTTGGTGAACTAATTCGACTAATTGTTTCAGCTCTACTTTACACAGAGCTTGTGCTGTTATGTGTTTTGGCATCTATGTAAGATTTAGTCTGAATCCAGAAAAAGTAATCTGGTTTATGGATTAACACCTACAGGAGATAAGGTGCTCTCTTTAAGTTTAATCAGGTTTAGATTAATGTGCTACAAAGTCACTTAATGGTGAGTTCATAAACTATTCCTTCATTTTAGCAGCTTCATGAATACAGAGATGTGAAATTAGACACATCTGTCACTGTAAACTGGTGTGTGCAAAATCTAAAAAGGTGCATTCCTCTAGAAGAAAAGCTTCTGGTCTTACTCTGTAGTTTTTGTCTGTAGGGGACGGAGAGGACGGCGGTGAATCCGTCAGTGACTTCCTGGTGCGAGTCAGGTCCTTGGTGCGTGGGTAGTAAGATGACATTTCCCTCCTCTACCCTGGACTGGCAGGTCAGCTTCTACTGTAACATTCACCGAGGCCTCCACCAGATAACAGCTGCACAGACGCACAGATCCCCTCAGGCAGCGGTGACGCAGATGCCCATGACTGCGCTCCCGGGGAATCCTCAGCAACAACAGGTGTGTGTATATACAGTATATGTGTGTGTGTGTGTCAGTCCAGCTTCACACTCCCAAGAGCTGGAGCGAGCCGCGGCTAAGTTTGGAAGGCGTTCAGATGTGTGGTCACGCCTCCCTCAGAGTTCAGACAGTGAAGCAATAATCAGATAAAACAAAAACAAACAAACAAAAACACAAAGAACAACAAAACAAAATAATCTCTGTTGATCACAAGAACGGGCGAAATAACTCTTTAACTGGCGAGAGCAAACAAACAGTCAAATGATCCTGTCTCCGCTCTGCTGACACCGAGCTCTCTGATGAAATGTGAAAAAGTCCAAAAGGAAGCAGCCAAGAGAGAAAAGTTTGTTCCCTTTGCTGCCTCTTCCTATGTTTCCCAAAGTTATACACACACACTCTCTCTCTCTCTCTCTCCATCTCCTCCCTCCCTCCCTTGCTTTCTCTCTCCCCTTCTCCTTTCACTGCTTGGTCGCCCTCCCAGTCCCTCCACCACACCACCTCCCACCCTCCGCCCCAGCCAACCCCCCCCCCTCCCATGCTTCTCCCTGCTGTCTTCAGCCTTGGCAGGCTGCCAGAGGCTCTGCTATGGCAGGACTCGGCACTGAGGGCTAAAATTGTCCAGTGATGTGGACGGGGGATAAGGGGAGGTGGAGCACAAAGCTGAAGTCAGGGCGTGGAGGCCGGGTGATGGTGGGGGTGAAGAGAAGGTGAAGGGGGGGGGGGGGGGGGGGGGGGCGAGAGATAAAAAAAACACACCCCCCCCCCCCCCCCCCCCTCTCCCCCCGAGGGGGGAGCTCTTTTTTTTCAAAAAAGGGGGGGGGGGGGGGGGGG